>OZ024741.1:142898986-143146486 GCA_964016885.1 Eledone cirrhosa | reverse complement strand
GGTCAGATGACCATGCCTTGTTCATACAGAACTGATTTGGGGATGGTTTATATGGCTAAATGCCCTTCCTAATGCCAACCACATTTGCAGTGTGGGCTGGGGGTTTTGGTGGGGAAGGTGTGTATAGGGGTGTGTGGAGGGCAGAATGTTAGGACATTGGAGGTGTATGGAAGGGGGATGGAGGTAAAGGTGGTGCATACTAGATCTATGTTTCAGCCTGTGCTCATGGGAAAGGCGGGTCTTCTGCATAACACCAGAGATCTCGGTCCTGTGTCATCACCTTTGAGAGGTGCAATTGTCAGTGTCAGCTTTTATGACTGCATCTTCCTACTCCATAGCTTCCATCAACTTTGAGCACTCTGCACCTTTTTCTACAGCTGTCCTTCATAGGCACCACATACCAATGCAATCTCCTCTCCTGCACACTGCATCTGAATCTTCTAATGCCTAATTTCTCTCTCAGTTCATTTATGCTTTGCCGTTCATGTATATTGCTATTACACATCCATCAAAACATAGAAGCTTCATTTCTTTCCAATCTTTGCAGGTCCTTTTGCACACAGCACACGCTACTATGCAATGTTGCTGTTCATATACACACACCATACAATATGCCCTTCGTTTTCGGGGAAAAGATTTTTGTAGCTAGCAGTAGTAGTAGCTCCATGAACATCTCCCATCTTGTTCTCACTCTGGCTACTGCACTTTTGGAACACCCACCTCTGCTGCTAATTTGGTCACCCAGGTAGCAGAAACTGCCTACTGCTTCTACTGAACCTTCCCAGAATTTGATAGTACTTGTTTCTTGTGGTCGTTTGCTACTTACTGCTCCAGTGCAACGACCACGTGTAAAACCTACTTTCTTAGCTCAAGTACCTGAGATCCCACTACATCTCTTGTGTACCCATAGTTTGCATTTGAGACAAAGGATGGAATTTCTACTTACTAGGACTTTAGTCTTTGTCAGGTTGACTTTAAAACCCTTTGTTTCTGGGCCATGCTTCCAGGTTTGGTATTTCTTTTCTAATTCTGCCATAGATTCAGCTATAAGTGTAAGATCATCCACATACAGGAGTTCTCATGGGTTGCCAGAGATAAACTCCTCTATTATAGCTTGCAGAATGATAATAAACAGTTGAAGGCTAAGAACAGAGCCCTGGTGGACGCTAGCCTGTACGTTAAATTCCTCTCTATAATTGTTGTTAATCCTAATTTTACTGACTGCTTCCCTATACATAGTTTGCACAGCCTTCAAGAGCCATTCTTCTAATCTTAGTTTTCTAAGAGCCAGATTATGGCACGGGCAACTCTGTCAAAAGCTTTCTCCAAATCAACAAATGCCAGGTAGAGCAGCTTACTTTTAGCTAGGTACATTTCCTGTAACTGCTTCACAAGGAAACAAATATCTGTGGTGCTTTTGCCTCATCTAAATAACTTGTTCTCTAAATAGCTGTGCTATCAATCTTTCTGTTACTTTCATGACCTGTTTCATCAACTTAATGTCTCTATAGTTACCTCTATCTAATGCATCTTCTTTACCCTTGTAGCAGTTGACAGTGATACTACTGCACCAATCATTCGGTATCATTTATTCATGTGTGTGCATATATATATATATATATATATATATATATATATATATATATATATATATATATATATATATCTGTATGTATATGCGTGTATATATATATATGTATTTATATGTGCTGAATAGGACCCGTCCAACCCTTGCAAGCAGGGAAAAGCGGATATAAAATGATGATGATGTGAACATATGTACGAATAAATGTGTTCGTGGATGGCTGAGTGTATTGTAGATATCTTCAACCACTGTCGGATCACAGTTGATGTGCCGTGAGCTTTTGAGGTGAATTAAGAAATAACAGGATATTTAGAACATTTGAAGTGATATTTTTTCATACCCTGTACTACTGCATGTAATTTCCTTTGCTGTTGAGTGCAATGAATGTGCCCATTTCTCTTTCAATTAAGACTTTAAAATATCTTAGTAGCACTTTTAGCAGCTTATTCAGTGTGATGTGAATCGAAAATTGTGGAAAATCACTATCATATTTAAGTAAAGTTTTTTTGTTGTTTTTGTTTTTCCTCAAATTTTGTTTAGGAATAAGTTAGGCAATTTGAATTACAGATTCGTAACTACTCTACTTCCAGTGTCCAATACCCTATTTTTCTTTTTACTTACATTGAAGCTTTTATATTCAAATGTTTGCACATGTTCACATACACTCACCTCTGTGTATGTATAAAATATGTGTGTGTATGTATCATCATCATCATCACCGTTTTACATCTATTTTTCTATGCTAGCATAAGTTAGACAAGTTGTCCTATTGGTTTCTACTGCTGAACGCCCTTCCTAACACCAACTTCATTTACAGTGAGTACTGGGTGCTTTTTTATCGTGACACCTAGACGATCACTTTACAGTGTGGACTGAGTGCTTTTTGTCATGACACTACACAACCACTATATATGTATATATAAGTCCACACTGTAAATGTGGTTGGTGTTAGGAAGGGCATCCAGCTGTAAAAAACCTGCCAGAGACACGCTCTCCCAACCATTCCTTCATCAACTGGAACAAAACCGTCAACCCATGCTAGTGTGGAAGATGGGTGTTAAACGATGATATATACTTATTTATTTATTTATTAAAATAACAGATTAAAGTTTAAGCAAAGAATCGCTGCTTTCATCCTTAACGGGATCTTTTGAAACTCGTTAAGGGTGAAAGCAGCGATTCTTTGCTTAAACTTTAATCTGTTATTTTAATAAATAAATAAATAAGCTGGAAGGCTCTTTATTTTGGTAAGTTTTATAAGCCATATTTGTATGTCTTTGAGACAGCCAGTGTGAATGCATTTGAATGAGCTTGCAGACAGCATAACTATAGTCTGACCGCAGCTGTGAGCAGGTGTGCAGGCATGTCCGGTAATTGAGACGTTAATCGACATCCTAAAAATGGAAAAACTCAGTCAAAGACACTTTGAGCGCAGCCAGTTAGAATCTTATCTTTCCTTCACCGATAACAATGTATTTCATGTCTGAAATTATTGACTCAACCGTAACGAGTTAACACTATGTAGATCTATTTTATTCCCTAATGTATAAATAATATTACAAATAAAAAAAAAGAAAAGAAAAAACAGTAGCGAGTAGCACACACATCTAGGACCACATACAACACATAATCAGATAATACACACATCTTTGGAATATTGTTAATCAATTTTTTAGTAACCTACTGATATAAAAATCAGTAGTATATTCGTGATTTCGACGGACAAAAGCGGGCGTTTGGCCTAAATGGGTTGAGAACCTGTGCTTTAGACCAGTGGTCGCCAACATGGGTTCCGTAAAACAAACTCCGGGTTCCTTAAAAAAATAAATATTTACATTACCATTAATATTTTGGGTTTTCTGAAAAAGGTGCAATGTATAAATGAACGAGTACTATTGTAGTGTACACAGGTTCTCCACTCCAATTCGTGGAAAACACTACTTTCAGTTTCTCACTTGAATTAGCAGAAAAACACTGTTCTGAGATTCGTGGAAATTGAATACTTTCAATTTCACATCAATTTTTTGATTTCCATGTGTTTAACACATGTGGGCATGCCCACAAAGTCAGAAAACAGCACAGTTCCCAAGACTTTCGGAAACATTTTTCACGCTCAGAGTTGCTGAAGCATGGAACAAACTGCCTGCATCGGTTGTTAGCTGTCGAGACACTGCATCCTTTAAGGCCTCCATGCTTCCCGAGATCCGCCAACACTACACCTAATGTTCCCCCTCCATACGCATATACACATGTATACCATGACTCATACACTATTCACTTCCCTGACATTTGTGTATTATTTTATGTACTATACATACACCTTTGACGAGTTGTAGTGCACCTGAGCACTTTACACAATAATTTCATTATTATTATTCTTGGAAAGACATAGTTTTCTGAATTCTGAGAATTTGACTACTACTGATAATACACTAATTGAACTTAGAAATTGACCAATCACAAACAAGTAAATGTTGGTCGGTGACAGCATAACTTTAAACTGAAAACTTCAGTTCAGCGAGGTCTCTCAGCCGAGAGACTGGATCAGTTCACTGTTCTCACAACGTAAGTTCACTAAAATAAATAAATACTTTATTATTTTTTTTTGAAAGGTTTTGTATTGTATAGGTTCCGTGAAGAATTCAAAATATTTAGAGGGTTCCTCGGTTTTAGAAAGGTTGGCGACCACTGCTTTAGACAACAACGCTGGCGTGAAGAGGGGAGACTGGTATGCATGTGCATCTGCTAGGATTCTACAAAAGCACCTTGCCCAGTCTTGTGCCTCAGAGTTGAACATACTAGGTGCAAATTCTATGGTCATTTGTGTTCTTTTCTTTATATATCTTTGTGCGTGTGTAATGTCAAGAGTTTCCGTAGAACATATATACAATCAATATATTTGTTATTAAGAGCGACTGCTTACTTCAAAGTTTCGCTGACATTATTGGCTTATCAAAACAAGCCAGGAAAGTCAGTGAAACTTTGGAGTAAATGGTTGTTCTTAATTAGAAATGTATGTGTGTGTATTCTTTTACTCTTTTGCTGGTTTTCGTAATTTGACTGCGGTTATGCTGGAGCATTGCTTTGTTTTTTATTCATTATCCATGCAGGCATAGGTTAGGTAGGTTGTCATAATCTCCACAAGTTCTTATTCAGAATTACTACCTTCTAGATGCCCTTCTTAGCAGTAATTAATTTACAGAGTGTACTGGGGGCATTTTATCAAGGTAGTAACACTAAAGATATTGTCAAGTCCTTAACATGATTAACCCTTTCGTTACCATATTTTTAACCAAAATACACCATTTACGTGTTTCAATTAATTTCTAACATAATCATAAATTTAGTCTGGTTTCATTAAACAACTCTAACTTTTTTATTTATCAGCATATTAATGTGATTTTTGGAAGAAAATTTAACGAAAGGTTCTCAACCAATTCTATTCCATAATTTTTGTCTCAAAGTGACTCTAATTACAGGTAAATTCAACAAAATATGAAATTATTTAAATTTTGTTCAAACATCACTATAGAAAATGGGTTATTAGCTAATATTCAATTGGGTATACAACAAAATTTTACTATAGAAGAGTTGTGCACATTACTGGATTTATCAGGTGAATTTAAACACACAAAAGACAGGTGTACCATAAAGGTATAAATAAAACGAAAGACTGGAATTTGTCTGTGAAGAAAACTAGAAAACAAAATACACACCATCAACTAGATTAAATAAGCTCTCCCACATACATAGATACGCAGAAATATACAATAATTGTTTCTACTTTTGGCACAAGGCCAGCAATAACCCAGTGCATTACTGGTATTTTATTTTATCGACCCCATAAGGATGAAAGGCAAAATTAACCTTGGCGGGATTTGAACTCAGATCATAAAGGGACGTAACTCTATGCTTCAAAGCATATACAATAATGATTTACAAAAGAAATTAATCAAAACTCGTCACTCACCTTACAGGGAAATTAAAATTACACATAAAAAAAACCGAAGTAAATTTGAAAATATTAATAAAATAAAATCACACATATACAAATCAAACAATATTCCTATCATGAAAACTTGTGAAGCACCCTGCTCTACATAATGCAACCTTGCAAAATGCACATTGGAAAGTTGTTTCAACAGACCTTCCACTAGGAGCTTTCCTTTTTTGATGAAGGCATTCACGACACTGCTTTTTGCGACCCTCGATTTTTTTCTAATTTATGGAGATCGGCTGAATTCAGAGGGATATCCCTCTGGCAGGCTTTGTTTTTTCTCCCTACAGTTATTTTTATTTTAGGAATAACCAGCTCTTAATTGTGTTGCTATATCTGCTCGGAACTGCAGATGGTCGCATCACTTTCGAGCCGGTCCCGATTTGGTATATAGCAGAAACGCATTCGTAATACTCATTTACTATATACCAAACCAGGTATCGCCACCATTTATTCCCCGGTCTGCCAACTGGATAATAAGATATCATCTGATTCATCTGATCTACACCACCCATGTACCTGTTATAATCGAGATTCACAAATGGGGTGCCATTTTCACCCACATGTGGCCGTGCACAGGTAGACAGAAAATTGATCTGCCTCTTATCTCTGTATGCGGTCGCTAGCAAATTTCCTTTCTGCCGTTGAATTATTTCACCTTTTTTTTTTTTTTTGCTTTTTTTATATCCAACGGCAGTCCTTTTCTACTAGCGATCACTGTAGCACATGTATGTGTTGCCACAGTATCTAAATTCTCCGCAAGTTTGACCGAATTAAAAAAAAAAACGGTCAAAAAATAATATACGGCCCTGGTTATGGTATGGAAGTGATAAATTCCAGACCACATCATACCCTAGGCCATGCTGACTTACATAATTGTCTCTTTTGCCAGTATAAAATTCAAATCCAGAGCAGTACCCAGTATTCGATTCGCAAATCTTCCAAATTTTGTGGGCTTTCCTGGCATATATTGTCAAAAACGCACTCTGCCTTTATAGCCCACCATAGATAAATATCTCCCTGGTTTGTAAACTGTTTTATATGTGTTTTGAACACAGTCAATGAAGGGTCTTATCTTAAATAAGGGATCATAGTTTGGTTCTCCACGTACTGGTGTACTGCTCGTGTCTCTTACATGTAAATATTGCGTCAATTTTAAAAACCGTGTCCTCATCATTATACTTGAGACATATTCGTCTCCAAAGGTTCATCGCTACTCCAGTAATTTGTAATTCTGGGTAGCTTTCTAATGCCCATAATAATATTTATGGCAAAATAAGCTCTAATTTCATTTAAGCTTGTGGGAAACCACAAACTATCCTTTTTTTCGCTTTGTTTACTTTCAGCGTAACGGTTTGTTTCCGCCGTAATGATTTCAAACAAGCTCATAGGAAAAAGTAAAAGGAAATAGTCTAAAGCTTTGCTCTCCTGGGATAGACTGTGACTTGGTCCAGTTTCTTCACAAAAATCACTGAAAGAAACAGTTTTTAAATTTTTACTCAATTCGGGTGCCAATTCATCTTTTTTATCGCTGTCATCGAAGCTCTCGGATTCACTGTTTTCACTTTCGGAAAATGAAACATCGGATTCATTATCAAATACCACGTGCTTTTTTTTTTTTCAGTTATAGAGTTAGATTTTTCAAGGTCTTCAGTGGAAAATCCTTCGAATTCTGACTCGCTGCTTGACAGAATGAAATTGATATCCATTTTTTGTCAGAATTACAAATTTTCA
Source organism: Eledone cirrhosa (assembly GCA_964016885.1). Lineage (NCBI taxonomy): Eukaryota > Metazoa > Mollusca > Cephalopoda > Octopoda > Eledonidae > Eledone > Eledone cirrhosa. Next base: position 143,139,170 of record OZ024741.1, on the reverse strand, counting down.
AAACACAACAGGAACAAATTTGGAAAAAAATCTCCCAAAATTCACAGAATTAAAATAACACATCGATCGTTGTCCAAAACTGTAGCTCAATTGTTTACGCAGTATAATCACGTGTTTTCACGAATGTACTAACGAGATTTGCTCTGATATTCTCATTTAAATATGAATGTGTGAGTACGGGCGGCTTGGTCACATGAACCAAAATTTTTTTCGGGTGGCTTTGGGCGGTTTGGTAACGAATGGGTTAAAGAATACTCTCTACCCTGTGTATGTCTTCATTTTATATTATGTACTAGATGCATTTTCTCATGGCATCAACATTAGAGTTGTGGTCATGTCCAAGCTAAAGTGTCTTCACTAGGTGAATTGGCAGTATCGGTAGAGGGTTGGACGCCATGCTTTCCAGCATAGTTACGTCCCTTTACGGTCCGAGTTCAAATCCCGTCGAGGTTAACTTTGCCTTTCATCCTTACAGGGTCAATAAAATAAAGTACCAGTAATGTACTGGGTAATTGCTGGCCTTGTGCCAAAAGTAGAAACAACTATACTATGTAGTCTTTGTTTTTTTTCAATGCAAACATGTCCAAGGGTATGATTATGTTTGTAGTGGGTGTAGGCAACAGAATGATAGGATAGTAGGAGAGGAGAAGGATTGTGATAGCTACCTGCTAGTTGTGGGTAGGAAGTTGTTGAAAAACAGTGTGAACATTGTGATGGGATAGAAATAGGGAGGTGTCAAGGTAGGAGAGAGAGTGTGATTGATTTCAATGAAGAAATGTGCTGATGAGTGAGAGTGGCAGATGTCAGCTGAGAATTTCATAGAGGAGAGAGAATGATGGTTAGCAATAGAGGGTGATTGCATTGAATATAGACATGTGATGGATATCAGCAGATGTGATTAATAGTGAATGAGAATGAGTTCTGCATCTCATGAAGGCTTATTCTGTTCCTATTCAATTGTGCTGTTATTCTTTCTATAGTTTTTGTAACCTAATACAGCAATTTGATGCACCTGTAATTACCTCCAGATAATTTCATTCTGATGGACAGCTGCTTTTCTTAACTTCAAGGTCCTTAGTTCGTTTGCTACTAAACTACTGTCAGCTTGGATGACCAGTCCCTCTATTGGTTCTATTTCAGATAGACATTTTCTTCATTTAATAACCTTTCAATAGTACTTCAATGTCTGTTTTCTGTATTAGTTAGAGATAGTACATCATTATCATTCTGTAAACACTTTTTCCTGATAGGATCTTGATTCTCTCTAGTGCAATCTGGAACATATCATGCTGCAAGACATTGGCAAGCCTCATACATACTGATCTGTAAAAAGTTTTTTACATTGGCACATGGCAGATATTTGTAGCAGAGGGATATAGTTGATTGAAATAGCTTTAGAAAACTGGAAGCAAAGTTGACTTTGGTTAAGACTTTGATTATAGTACAATACCACTAAATTCTCTAAGGCAGGGGTTCCCAACCATTTTTGCCTCATCACTCTCTTTCATATGGAAAAAAGAATACCAAAATTGTTTGGTAGAAGTTTGTTACTGGTTCATAAACTGACTTTTTATGATGTCATAAAAAATACCAATGGGAGGTAACAAATAACGCTGATTTATGCAGGTGCTGCTGCTAATACTACTGTATTAAACAACAAATGGAAGCAAACTTGACCAGTTAAAACTATTTTATTAAATTTTATTAGATTGTGATAATTATAATTTCATGATACCACAAGCCATGGTTACCATGAAGCTGATACTGCATTGTGGCATCATTGTCATTTAAATCTATCATTTTTTCCTGCACATCATCTTCACAATCAATTACTTGTACTTCAAACGGGTTGTTATACTAAACTGGAACAGGCAATCTGATAATATGAAATCACTATAGCATATGGAGACACATGGCTTAGTGGTTAGAGCATTGGCCTTGCAATCAAAAGGTTGTGAGTTCAATTCTCAGACCGGGTGATGTGTTGTTTCCTTGAGCAAGACACTTTATTTCACATTGCTCCAGTTTACTCAGCTGTAGAAATGAGATGATAGGGTCTGCGGTCCCTATCATTCCACTGTAAAGTGGTCGTGGAGGTGCCACGGCAAAAAAGCACCCAGCACTCACTGTAAATGAGGTTGGTGTTAGGAAGGGCATCCAGCTGTAGAAATCAAGCCAGAATCAGTTCCTGTCCCACCCTTGCAAGCAGGGAAAAAGCGGACGTAAAATGAAAAATGAAATGAATATCATCATGCAATGATTGCAAATAATCATTAACCCTTTAGCATTTACATTACTCTATATCTACTATTATATTTTCACGGTAAAGGCTTTACCTAACATAATTATTTCACATAATATCGAATTTATAAAATTTTGATATTATTTATTTTGAGGACAATACCTTAACATAAGTATGAGTGGCCAGTTACAGCCAGTTTGAACAGAAAGAGGTGAGAGATTTCTGGCCGGATATGGCCGGTTTAAATGCTAAAGGGTTAAAATTGGTGGAATTGATGTCTCGAAATATTCAACTTAATTTAGAAATTAGGTCAGTGATGGACGATTTACAGTCGACAAGCATTTTTTGCTTTCTTTACAGTAACATATTGAGATCATTTAGTTTGGTGACTATGTTATGGAAAAATTTTTTCATTTTGAAGCAATCTGAGAAGTGGATAGTGGAGTATTTTGAAAAAAAAAATTATTACTGTATTAAACAGTTCAACAAAATGAACACTATTATCTTTTGACAAACATCATATTTTAGTATCTCGTTTAACCCTTTAATGTTCAAACCGGCCAAAACCCTCTACCTCTTTCTGTTGAAACTGGCTGTAACTGGTTGCTCAAACTGATGTTAAGGTATTGTTCTCAAAATAAATACTTTCAAAATCTCATAGATATTATGTGAGATAAAGCCTTTACCATGAAAATACAATAGTATATATAGAGTAATATGAATGCTAAAGGGTTAAAGCCTCACAGTCAAGGTACAGTTGAAAAAAAATTTGTTCAGATTAAGAATTTGATTTTAACTTGTTCAGTTTTAATAACTAACTGCAGTACACTACTAAGCCTCCCATTGATATTTTTGCCCCTAAATACTGCTAGTGAGCCTTATGGTGAACAGAGAAATCTACCATAGCAGGCGCTTTATCAGATACACAGGCAACAATGTTGTTCAGTGGGATGTTATGCTCATTAAAAGATAGTTTCAATAAATCTAAAATAGATGTACACTTTGAGTTAAGCAACAATTGATCAGTGAACAGCGTCTCTTTATAAGGTTGAATATTTTCATTAAAAAAAAAATAAAAAACATACCATTGTCAAGCATTGACTTTCTAGAACTGTTGATTCGTCAACTTGTATGGAAGATTTATAACTCTTGAAATTATGGAAGAGTTGATGTTTAATGTCAGTGGCCATTTCATATGTGGAGATATTGCGTTATTACAAAGTGTAATTGTCTTTGTAACTGTGTTAGGCTTTTTATGTATTACAGTCGAGAGAACTTCTTCAATATTAGGTTGAAGTAATGTTTCTTTTATAGTGTGTGATACTTACTGGCCTTTGTGACCAGTAACGCAATGTTGTACAATGCAATCATCTCATTATCTTGCTGTGTAGTTGCTTTCTGGAATTCCAAGATTAACATTTTCTGCTTTTCGAATAGGGTCTTAACAATTCTTACAATACACAGAGAAAATAGTAGGAACAAGATAACAAGATTTTTGTTCACCAAGTTATATTGATACTCGAAATCCATTTTCAATAATTCATAAATACGAGAACACAAAGAGTGTTGCAATCACTTGGCGATCAATACAATCCAACAACTTCAAGTGGATGGCTGTTTATATGAGTATGTGCATTGAGCTGTGAACAGATCCCATCTTGGGATTCTCATATTTTGTCATCTGCGCTTTCATGTCTATGGCCCGTCATCTTAGAGGTCATCGCCTGTGGCAATTTTATGTGTGATCTTTTGGTTATTTGTGATGTTGTTTATCCTGAAGTCACTTATTTTACTGGCAAAGTTGTTCTTGGTTTTGCTTTATTTTGATTTATATCCACCCCCCAAAAATGTTATTTCATCTGAAGAACTATTTGAATGTTAATGACCCTTGTTAAAACTATAGAAAATACCAAAATGTTCCTTGTTTGGGGAGATGTTTATATCTTACCTAGGAATGTGGCCCAGTAATTCTCATTCAGCCTCCTGTTTTTTTTATTGCAAATTTTCACAATGGTATGTCCTAATAAATATACTATAAACATTTGAATTAATTAATCCATTTTAAAATATTTTTTACGAAATCATTACAGGATGTTAAGAGTTAATAACCATAAGAATGTGCTTTTTGAAAACCCCTTTGGTTATCTATCATTCCTAACAGGTGCATTATGGAGTCACTCATTTGTAGAAGCAAGATAGATAATATAGTTTAATGCCTGTTATAAAAGAACTACAGGGTATTCATAGCTGAAATGCCTGTGACGTAGTTTTGCTTGATGAGGTTTAATGTAGAGTTAAACATGGTTGATCATCATCATACTGTACAAATGTTAAGTTTGATAAAAAGTAAAATATCAGCCTCCATCTGTGTGGTGTGGTGTGGTGGACATAAGCAATATCGAATATTGGTGTTGTCACAGGTGGCCAGATAATGGTCATGCAAACTACCAGACTCAAATCACCATCTCAAACTATTGATACTGTCGGTTTAACAAATCCCAGTCTTGTGAGGCTCAACCTTTGATAAAAATGTTGAAAGGTGACCTGGTTATTTTTAGCTTGTTACCTATAAAAAACATGCCGCACTGTTATATTTGATGTTACTTGTTGAATGAATAACAGTTGTTATAACTTATGGAAGAAAAAGATAATTTTTCTTGTTTGTGTGTTCTTGTGTTGCTCTTGAAATAATTACCATTTTCCTTGTGTGCTTTATATTTCATGATTGTGAAACTTGCATGTAACTTAAGTATTTTTTTAATTTCTAATGAAAGACACAGCCTTTAATTTTCAAATAATTTTGAAAATAATAGAGAATTTGGAAGGATTTAGTAATATAATGATTTATCGTTATTAAGCTGGTGTTTGGAATATTTTGGAAGGTTTAACTATTTTGTTACTATATTTCTAATGAAACACACCCTATAATTTTCAAATAATTTTGGAAACAATCAAGAATTTGAAGGGATTTAGTAATATAACTAACTTTCTCAATATTAAGATGGTGTTTGGAACAGAGTTTAACTTAAAGGTTCTTACATAAAGTTATAATGGACAATTTTTTTAGATAAATATAAACACTTTTAAATAGTTTGAACCAGGTGTAGTTTATTTGACTAGTTTCCACTCTGTAGTTGTGAAATGAACATTTTAACAAAACTGCCATATCAACACCCCCTTCACCATAACGTTCTTAACTCTTTAAAAATAACACTACTTTTGCTTCCTGAAATTTTATGATAGCAGTAATGTAATCATAAGATTTAGGAGTGACTTCAATCCTTTTGATACCAGTCTGTTCAAAACCACCTGTTTATATAAAACAAAATCATCTATTTTAGAGGGTTCCTATAGAAATTAAACTCTTTTAACATAATTTGATATAAGAACCTTTTGTTATGTTCCGAATACCATCTTAATTATGTATTAACTCATAAGTTTAACAAAAGGCAATTTGGGAACATGAAACTTAGAGTGGGTTGGTATTGAAAAGACTGAATCCATTGATTTTGGATGTAATTTTCTAGAATCTTGATTGACAATATAGACATTAGCTTGTTGGCTTTTAATAATGATGATGTGTGTATCTCAGTTTTTAGAATAGGTACACCAGTTCCATACTTTGTTAGAAGCAACTAAAAAGGTTGGTGTCAGGAAGGACATCCAGCTGTAAAACATAGCCTCAAAATATTCTATCCAATCCACACCAGCTTGAAAAAGTAGACTTAAAAAACATTAAAGATGGCGATGACAACACACACATCTAAGGCTAGTACTCAGTGTTTTCATATTCATTGACTAACTGCCTATTCAATTGTTTGTTACTATAGGAATGAATTATGAGATTTAGAGTAGAATTATAAAATTTGGGCATTCATGCCTTTCCCATGGTGTTTGTTAGTTAACATTACTGTAGACAATAATTGTTTCTACTTTAGGCACAAGGCCAGTAATTACCCAGTGCATTACTGGTACTTTATTTTATCGACCCCGTAAGGATGAAAGGCAACGTCAACCTCGGCAGGATTTGAACTCAGATCGTAAAGGGACGTAACTATGCTGGAAAGCATGGCGTCTGACCCCCCACCGATACTGCCAATCCACTAGACAATAATATTGTCAAATTGGTTTTAGTTCACATTACTGTAGACACAATGTCTGATATATTGGTGTTTGTTAGTTCACATGACTGTGACCTGGTTTTCCAGTACCCTTTTGGGTTGTTCATACTTTCTTTCATGTGTTTTCCTCAATGGTTTTTGTTTTCAAAAAAGTATCCCAACCAACAAACTCATCTTTTTGTTTAATTTCATCTGAATATTATATATATTGCAGCATGAAATGTTATCCTGAACTAGGCAGTTTTGATATATTTTAAAGGGCTCATACTGTTTGACTTATAACCTGTATGTTTGTATGTGCGTATTTGAGGACATTATTAAATCATATTCACAGTTCTTAAATACAGATTCATAGAAGCCTATTTATAATTGTTTCTATATTTGGCACAAGGCCAGCATTACCCAGTGCATTACTGGTACTTTATTTTATCAACCCTGTAAGGATGAAAGGCAAAGTTAACCTCGGCGGGATTTGAACTCAGAATGGAAAGGGCCGTAACTCTATGCGTCAAAGATGGCGTGCGACCCTCTACCGATTAGCCTCGTAAATCATTTTGTTGACAGTCAAGGGTCATTTAGAATATATATATTAAACTTGTAGGGTCATTTTGGAATATATATATGTTAGAACTTGCAGGTTGTTAAGCATACAGCGCAAATTATTTTCTCCATAAATCTAATGTGGTGATATGATTTAGAATGTGCTATGCTTGTGTATATGTATATATCATCATTATTGTGTTGTACATATGTACACAGTATTATCCTACCCTTTCATCATTATCTTATTCCTGGATTGGCAGCTTTGTTCAGAATTTCTCATTATCCATGCAGAATAATACATGTATCACATATTACTGACTTATTTCTGTGTTTTTTGTTTGTTTTTGCTGGCCTTGTGCCAAAAGTAGAAACAATTATTTAATATCCACTTACCCTTCTTGCAAGGGTTGGATGTGTCTTCACAAATTGAAGCGGGCTACTGATTTCCCAGACAGGCCAGGGATCCGCGTTTCACTTCCATGTGTTTCTTCATTCTACTGAATGCATTTTATTGTGACACCAGCACTAAAGAGGTTGTCATGTCTTTGACACAACTGAAGGGTTCTTCAAACCCTTTATTCAGAAAACTTTCTATAGTTGAATTCCCTTTCTATCTCCATCCACTTTACAGCATGCACATTTATCATGTAGATCACCATCACCAAAGAGGTTGTTGTGCTGTTGACTCAACTGAAGGGTCTTCTCAACCCTTTTTGGTATGGTTTCTATAGTGGTTCCTATCAAAACCACCTTACAGGGTGTACCAGGTACATTTTTATGGCACCAACACTAGAGAGGTTGTTGGTCACTGTACCTTGAGCCCTTTCTGCTTTGTTGGTGGGGTGAGGGAAGAGGAGAAGGGAGATAAGTATGAAGTTATGGATGTATGGCAAATATGTGCACGATTTATGCCTGTTTAAATGTATAAAAAGTCATATCATCATATCAATTTTTCTATGCTGTCATTAGCTAGATGTGTTTGTTATACAGAATAACACTTATCATCATGGTCTTTTACTATCTCTTCTGTGAAGTCCAGTGTTCTAAGATCTGACCTTAGTACATTTCAGCTCTAAAGATAATGGGATATTTTGATAAACTGTTTCCAACAACCTATAAGTCATGTTCTTTTTCTGTAAAAATCCATAAAAAATATTGTTTGCACACTGATTCCTATCTCTTGTTTCCTGTGTACAAAGATTGGATGGTTGTGACCATGCTAGCATAAATAAACCTCACTAATCTAATGTTGCAGTGTGTTGGTTCCTGTAGCATTTATACTGGTTTTTAAATGGGAACCACGTTTTAAGGTAGCATCTGTTAGGATCTCAAGAAATTGTCATATCCCTTGAGGTGGTGGGGGTTGTATATTAAACTAGCTGGTGTGTTTTTATTGGTATTTAGCCTCTGGAATATTGTCAGACGCTTATGGCTCTCCAGTTGGAAACAAACTCTACAGGCACTGAAGTGTTGTCAGATGGGATTATCCGAAATGCATGCAAAGCAATGAAGCTGTTTTGTATGCATTCATTATAACTGGTGCACTTTCCACCTGAATGTAATGACCCTTTAAAGTCCTTCAGTTTGAGACCCCAAGTGTACCTTATCTCTAGGGTTTCTAAACTGTATAATTTTTATATATTTAATGACTGAAATTTAGTTGTGTGCAACTTAAATATTTTTGAAAATAAAGAATTCAGAGAGATTTAGTCATATAATTTTGTTTATTACTTATCTGGTGTTTAGAGCATAACAAAGTTTTTATTTAAAATTATGATGACACTTTAAAATAAACAGTTTTGTATGATAAAAACAGAGCTAGTTTCACAGTTTGGTATCAAAAGGGTTAATTTTCTTTCAAATATACCTTCCAGTAGCTGCTCTTTCGTTGTTTTTAACCCTTTCATTATCATATTTCTATTGAAGAACACTAATTTTCAAGTCACTTTGAAAATAATCAAGAATTTGCAGGGATTTAGTATTATGCTTTGAAAATAAAAATAGGAATAAATTTGAAGAAATGTTATTTTAATACTGGACATACAGTTGTCCAAAAAGATACGTTATTTCAAAGAGATGGAAATGATTTTAAAGAAATATTATTTCATTACAGGGCATAGCGTAATATACTGTTGCTTTGAAAATAGAGTAAAGTAAATTTGAAAAAACGTTATTTCAATACCAGACATACAGTCTTCCAGGACTTGAAGACATATCAGTTCAAAGTTTGTGAGTTTCAAAACATTTGTTGAAGAGAAATCTGATATTTGAAGGCTCTCCTTTCTTTAAATATTGCAATATAAAAGAGATCTCTAAAACTGTCCAAACTCACTCAACTGTTCAGTTGATTTTAATTTGTGTCCTGCTAAATTTTCTTTTTATGCTTGAAAAGGAGATAGGCATTGCTAAGCATTTCTAAGGCCCACTGAGTTGCCACAATAGACACAGTCAAACGTCTAGAGTGGCACCCCAACAACTTGCTGCACCAGTATGGAAACTTGATTGATTGATTAGATTATCTAACTTTCTAATTATTAAGCTGATGTTTAGAATATAACTTGACAGTTTCATATAATGTATAAAATTGGTCTATGTAGACCCATCCAACCCTTGCTGACTGGGAGCTTAGTATTGTAGAAACATGGATGGTTTTAGACAGATTAGTGTCAAAAGGGTTAAATGTGGCCTGTATAAGATGAAACTTTTATTGACCTGTGGACATGGACAGATTTTCACAATTACTAAAAGATTTTTGACCAATATAACTAGGTTACAATGGAACTGTGTCAGCGATCCCTTACTTACAATGCCTACCAGCATAGCTTAGGACAATGAGTGCCCTTAAGTAGAAAATGTTAGTGCTGGTGCCACAATAAAAACACCCTGTCCGCCTTGTTAGGTGGTCGTAGCAGTGTTATTATACAACATACTTGGTACACACTGTGAAGTGGTTGGTGTTAGGAAGGGCATCCAGCCATAGGAATCATGCCAAACATGGAGCATATAAGGAAGATGTAGTTGCCTGAGGCGTCTGGCCTCAGAACATTACAGTCCATGTAACCCATGTAATGTTTACTTACTTAGTACTGTGACTAAAATAAGTTATAGCTGGGCATATACAATATGTAATGGTATAATAAACATATATGTCTTGTTATGATTGTTGCTTTGATCATGTGTCAGCTATTTCAGTAGCCATGTAAGAATGCCTGATACTAGTGTTTCAGGACCATAAGATCATGAGTTTGATTCTTGAACCAGCCTATGCATTGTGTCCTGGCGCAAGACACTTTATTTCACATTGCTTTTCATTATTAGGATTAGAAGCTCCTATCATTAATACACCCGAGGAACCTCGTATGAGATGCAACCTTAACAGAGGCCAGCTAAACCTGCATAAGTATGAACTGTAAAAAATTCTCTATATATAATCCAACTCATGCCAGTGTTAAAAAGTGGACATAAAATGATGGTGATGATATAATAGGCATATATTTGTTATTCTTGTACTGTTTTAATTCATTAGACTGCAACCATATTGGGGCACCTCCTTCAAGCGTTTAGTTAGAAATTTTGCATGCATATGTTCAAGTTTTGGCATGATTTCTACAGTTGGATACTCTTCTTACTAACCACTTTACAGAGTGTATTGGGTTTATTTTATTGTGGCACCAGTACTCAGAAGGTCATCAATGCAGTTGTCTTAACCGAAGGGTCCTCAATGCCCTGTTATTACTGGTTCAATGTCAGCCATCACACACAGTATTGAATACATTTTATAATGGCACCAACACTAGGAGGTGGGATATGGGTAATCTTTTTTTCATTGCAGAGATGTTGGGATGTATGAGGTGCGTGGTGGGGTGAAGCTGATATGAGGGAAATGGGAGGATTAAGTTATGAGAAAATGGTAGGCACAGAGATAATGAGATAAGGGAGTAATTGTGGGAATGGGTGGGTAAATGTCACATCCCACTACATGTTTTTGACAAAGAGGGTGGGGTATGGTATAGAGTGCTGTAGAAATGAGTTGTGTGGAGTTAGTTATTAGGGGCATATTGAGTATCTCACTTACCCCAGTGGGTCATGGATCATCTCAGCACAAGTTACCAATCGTCATAGTCATTAGTCATCTCTATCACCTCATCTCATGTCATCCTTGGTCTGCCTCTTCTATAAGTCCCATCCACGATGAGTGCTCTGCATTTTATACAGCTGTTATCATCTATACTCATTACATGTTTGTATCAGTGCAGTCTTCTCTTTTATACTCTACATCCAGTTACTCTTATGTCTAGTTTTCCTCTCAGCTCTTTTATGCTACATTCTTCATGCACACTAAATTTACACCACCCTCCCAACCCATAATCGGTAAACATACATAGACACTCACATATGTGCTAGAAAGACAAAGCATGGATGAATTGTGAAAAAAGCTGGATAGAAGAAGAATCACACTTAATGTGCAGGAGAGATGACTGCACTGGTATGATCATTTGATGCATATGGATGGTGATAGTACCAAGAAATTCCAGTGGAAAGGAGCTACAGTAGAGGAAAGCAAAAGAAGACCTGGTTAGAGGTTGTGAAAGCTGATCTCAAATCACTGAATCTCAAGGCAAGTTGGTGAAGGACCACATGAGTGGAGGGATACTGTCCTGGAAAAGATCCATCTAACCCAAGCAAGCAGAGGAGAAAAAAAATAAACATAAAACAGCAATGATGGTGATGATACACACACACATATATAATCCTCAGTCATCATTATTGATGAAGAGACATGATGATACTGAAGAATGTATACTGTATTTAATGCCATGTAAGGGCCCCCATCTCCTTTTCAGCATAGAATGTTAAGAAAAAAATGTTAGTGTGTTGATGTGCAAAAATTTAATGATATTGGTATTTCAACTTGGCATAAAGACATGAATGATATATTTTTTAAAGCCATTTTGGGGGCAGAAAATCGAATTTTATATGTCATCAAATATGGTACTTATTCCATTAGTAAAGGAAGAGTTAGGCTCTAGTATTGATTATGATTTCTTATACAATGGTCAGAAATTTGATCTCTCAGTTATATTGATCTCTTAACCACTATTCTGACTGGTTAATATTCCATTTAACGACTCCAGATGGATAAAAATCAGAGTTGACCCCAGCAGGATTTGAGCTAAGGTTGTAATGGGATGTAACAAAGTCTACCAGGCAGATGTTTGTCTGGTGATTCAGCTGTTTACTGTACTCAGTAATAACAACCACAACAACTACAAAAATAATAATAAAATAAAAAAAAAATACAGATACATAACCAAAGCCCCAGGTCTTACGTGTACATACAACATACAGAAAATAGCTCTACTAGGCACTGCACACAAATAACAACACCCAAAACAACATTGTACATACCCAAGGCACACAATGATGATACACAATAAAAATATAACTAATAATAATTGTTTCTAACATAGAAGCATGGTTAGAAATTTGAAGTAAAGTTTAGTTGACTAAATTGACCCAGTACTTATAACTCGTACAATTATTTGATTAACCTTAGAAGGGTGAAAGACTATGTTGGGATTTGAACTCAGAACATAGAGAGCTGCAACAAAATATTGTAAGGCATTTTGTTCAATGCTCTAGGGATTCTACCATTCCACTGACCTAGGTAATTGTTTTTAATTTGAGGTAAGCGCTTAGTCAATTAACTTGGCTACATTACTTTTCTGATACTTTATTTTATCAACCCTGAAGGATAAATAGCAAAGTTGACCACGGCAGGATTTGAACTCAGAAACCTAAAAATCTATAACTCTGTGACACAATTCACTAATGGGTCTGCCAAATTGTCATTCCTTCTAGTGATAAAAAAAACAAACCAGGGGTAGTATAGCAGTATCTGTAGAGCATTGGGCAACATGCTTTGTGGCATATAGTTACATCCCTTTACGAAGTGAGTTAAATCCTGCCAAAATCTGCCTTTCATCCTTATGGTGTCAATAAAATAAAGTACCAGTAACGCAGTGGTGTCGATTTAATCGACTTCCCCTCCCCCCGAAATTGTTGGCCTTGTGCCTAAATCAGAAATCATTATTATGGATTGGCAGTATCGGTAGAGGGTCGGACGCCATGCTTTGACGCAAAGAGTTACATTCTGAGTTCAAATCCCGCTGAGGTTAACTTTGCCTTTCATCCTTACGGGGTCGATAAAATAAAATACCAGTAATGTATTAGGTAATTATGGCCTTGTGCCAATAGTAGAAACAATTATTATTACTTGCCTTTCATCCTTACGGGCTCGATAAAATAAAGTACCAGTAATGCACTGGGCTAATTGCTGGCCTTGTGCCAAAAGTAGAAACAATTATTATTACTAGGGTGGTGGATTGGCAATATCAGTAGAGCGTTGGACATCATGTTGGACACAGCACAGAGTTACGGCCCTTTACGTTCTGAGTTCAAATCACGTCGAGGTTAGATTTGCCTTTCATCCTTACGAGGTCAATTTAATCAAAACAATCATAAAACTTCCTTATTAGGCTGGGGGAGTATTGCTGATTAAATGGTAGCATTAGCCTTGGATTTTAATAACCATAGTCAGTATGATCCTTTTCAGCTCCAAAGGAGCAATATACTGCATAACATTGCTTCTGAAGTGTTTTTTCGTTAGTACAGACTGTAAATAGTATATGGATAAAAGCTTGAGGGTAGATTAATTGCAAATAGTATCAGTTTTTCTTTGTTCTCTAAAATTAAAGACGGTAAAATCACTTTATAAAAGCTAACGCAATATTGTTAAATCTTCAACTGATATCTCCCTCTCTGTCTCTCTCTCTTTAAATGTGTGTATATGTATTTGTGTGTGTGTGTGTAGTTTTCATATGATTCAACCAACCAACATCATTCTTTTATATTATATAGATTTAGCTGGCAACCAATAATTACCATTAACTGTTTCAACACATAATTTCATATAAAAAACCTTGCAAAACAAATACATCACCGCTATGTCAAGGCTCTTTATTGTAGACATGAGCAATCGAGACTAACAACTTTCAGCTTAGTTTTTTTTATTAGGATTCAATTAATCAATAACTGGTGACTTGTTGAACGTGTCATAATAACTTTATTGTAACTGATATATTTCAATCAAATGTTTTAAACATCATAAATAAATTTTATACTCATGAATATTTCAAAACCATGCCACCTAAATAAAATGCATTGATTAGATGCCTTGGCTTATAAACGTGATTTCGATTTTTCCCCACTTCTCAGGCATAAAATAGGGGGCCGACTTATATTCAAGTATATATGGTAAATATAGATAATTTAAAACAAGAAATTTGTCACCATGGAATTGGGGTAGTTTGGAGTGAATTGATATCAAAAGGATTAAGTAGTTTTGAGATGTTGTTAAGCTCCAGATCACCTCTGATTTAGCAAAGGCAATGCAGCCATGAGATCATCACATTTTTTATTCAAGTCCATGTTATTTATGTTTTTCCCATTTTAAAATGGCAGGCTATTGTTTAAGGGAAATTTGGCTGCTATTTATTTTCAGTTCAAGTGACTGCACAGTGGCTTAATTTCTCATTGGTTTCTGTTTCTCTGCTCTAATTGAACAAACCTATAATCAAAAACATGACCAGATGAGCTCTTAGCAAGCTGATGCAGGATTGATTAAAACTTTGAGAAAGATCTGAAGTAACTTTTCCTCAATTCAAGGAAAATGGACAAGAAACTATTTATTATCATCATTGACTTGGGATTTTCCATGCTGGCATGGATTGGATGAGAGATTTCAAGGCAGTCTTCTTCAGTTGATTACCTTTTCTAACACGAGATCCCAGTAGTTTTGTAGGTAAGGTATGGATCATTGTCCTCATCATTATTATCGTTTGTATGTAGACATTTCCATACTGGCTTGGATTGGACAGCACTTTTCATGGCAATGTTTTACTGCTGGGTGCCCTTGCTGACACCAACGCTTTTAGTCATTTTTTACGACATGCAAGGATACGCAGTACTTATTCTAAAATGGATACCCACAGTCAAAGGACACACATTCACACAGTCACATATACATTCATATGTTTATCATTTTATTCTTTTATTGACTTCAGTCATTAGATTGCAGTAGTGCTGGGGTACTGTTGTAAAGGGACTTAGTCAATCATATTGACCACCGTACATATTTTTCCAAGTCTGGTACTTATTTTATCCATCTTTTTTTGTTTGTTTGTCAAACTGTTAAGTTACAACATAAACACAGCATCTCTCTACATACCTTGCACCACTCTGCTAAGCCATTCTTCTGCACTTAGCTTTCTTAAAGGCTCTTTCGTCATACATTCTATGACCTCAATGATTATTCTTGCTCTTCTGTTACCCCTTTTTTCTAATCTTGTTTCATTTACTCCATCTTGCCTTTCTGTGGTGTGTCTGCACATACGTGTGTGTTTGGTATGTGTATGCATGTATATGTGCTTTGGTTCTCCTTCAAGCTTTTGTGTGCATGTCTGTTTTTTCATTTTTTTTTTCCCATTATCTCTCACCTGTCACTACGTAGTAGTATTATTCTGTTCCTGTATGCTATTGAGGGTGGGTTTATATCTGTTTATGTATTCCTTTAAAATTTTTCATGTGTCCTTATATTGTCATTAGTTGCTAGTTTGTGGGGTTGTCATTTTGTTTTCTGTTGAGCGTGGGTTTAGTTTCTGTTTTAGCATTTAAACTGGCTGTATCTGGCCAGAATTCTCTCACCTCTTTCTGTAACCGGCTGCTCATACTTATGTTAAGGTATTGTTCTCATAGATTCAATATTATGTGAAGTAAAGCCTTTACTGTGTAAATATAATAGTAAATATAGAGCAATATAAATGTTAAAGGGTTAATCTGTCTGAGCCTTGTCTGTTCGGTGTGTAAACAATTTTTATCTCAATATTTTCTGAGGCACTATGTTCTAGTTTGTCATGTTGGTAAGCATTAATGAGTTGTTTTCCTTGCTTGGATTAGCTGGGCTGTCATGTTATGAGGCCAGGCAGGTCAAGAGTGACTTTCTCATATGCTCTGTTTTGGGCTTGGTTTTCTACAGCTGGATGACTTATCTAATGTCAACCAATGTACTTCTTTTTTTTTGGGGGGGGGGGGGGGGGGGGGGTTCCAGCACCTTACAGGGTGGATTGTGCGCTTTTTGTCATGGCACCAGAGTGGACTGGGTGAATTTTTTTTAGTGTGGCACTAAAGACCACAGATAAACTGTAAAACTCACTAGCGCTGTAGTGAGTTTGCCATGAATTTCATGTGATTAAGTGGTACACATTACCTTGCATTGTCTCCATTTCTTCACAGCAACATGATAAAAATGATAAAAGAAGGATGTAGATAAGGGGTGAGAAGATATGAGAGGGGCGGAAAGGGTGAAATTGGAAGGACTCAATATTTGAGGAAGTAATTGAAGAGAAACAATAATAAGAGAATGAAAATATGATGGGAGAGGCAGTGTTGGGTCGGGAGTGTATGATGGGAGAGGCAATGTTGGGTGTGGACTGTGAGTATGATAGGAGACTGTTGAGTGGGGACTGAGTATGATGGTAGAGGCAGTGTTGGATAATATATATATATATACATGGCGAATTGGCAGAATCGTTAGAACATCATATAGAATGCTTTGTAGTATTCGTTCTGGCTCTCTGAGTTCAAATCCCACCAAGGTCAATTTTGCCTTTCATCCATTCCAGGTCGAAAAAAAATGTTCCAGTCGAGTACTGGGGCCGATTTTTCCTCAGTGTCTCTTTTTCACTTCCTTTCTTTTACTCTCTATCTCTGCAAAAAATCTGCTATATTCAGACATAAAGAGATGGGCTCTACCAAGTTTAAACATGCCCAAGAAACATTGTATGTCAATGGCACCCCTACGGCTACTTCGGGAGTTACGGGACCATCCATTGATATATATATATATATATATATATATATATATATATATAAAGAGAGAGAGTAACAATTAATTAATCCATTGTTTTACGATAATTTCAAAAGACAAAATGAACTAGGATATAATTGATATTGACTAATCAGTAGTTATGCAACTCCATAGTATTGGTTGTGATAAAATAGAAACATATATATGAATTGAAATAGAAATAGAAGCTTCGCCCTAACATTGACTAAATAATATAGTCTTCTGTTCTATTTCAATTCTAAACTTCGCTCACCGTGTTCCAAACATACTTCCTTTGTTTATAATATATGTTTGTGTGTGTTTGTTTTGAATGTGTCGTCACATTTTTTTCTTATGTCCTGCCTAAATGTCTGCAACTCAGCAGTTTCATGTACAAAGATCAGAACCTTACTTAAAAACAAGTATGGATTTTCTATTACAGTCCCAGGCCAACGAATGTCTTGTGTGTGAAATTTGGTAGACAGAATCTTTTCAGAAGCACACACTCATGTATGTGTTTGTTTCACTGAATGTCATTCTTTGACACTATTTAAAAATGAGTTATGTTTGTGTATGACTCACATAAATAATATCTCGCAGCTTAGCAGTCCAATGGTTGGTCAGTGAAGTAAGTACTATACTTAATAATTATGTGTTAGCATCAAGAAAGATAATCTGGCTGTAGATACTGCTTTAAAAAGTTTCGTGCAACCCATGCCAGCATGAAAAAATGGTTGTTAAAATGTGAAGAGGATGTTTCATAGTTAATTTGGTGTATGCTGTTTATGGAATATTTTGACATTATGCTTGTCGTAAGCCTATGTTAGTGCAATTGTCCAAGGTCCCTGACTCAGCTATGAAGAAGGGAAGAGACCATATGCTCATGGCATTATACTGTTCCCCTACCTTACATGACATCATACTTATCCTTCATACCTCTCTACCCCCCCCCCCCCCCCCGCGTCTACGGTAAAGAAGGGTTTTCAGTCAATAAATGACAACTTCTCTGGTGCTGGTGTGATTATAAAACACACTCAGTACATTGTATAGTAGTTGATGTTAGGAAGGGCCTCCAGCCATAGAAATCATGCCAAAATGGACTGAGTGTACACTTCACTCATGACACAATTTCTCTAATACTGTTGCCACAAAAAACGTACCTAGTATACCCTGTGAAGTGGTTAGTGATAGGAAAAGCATCAAGCTGTAGAAACCACGCCCAAAAGGGGTTGAAGGGTTCTTCAGTTGTGTCAAGAGGACAAGCTCTCTAGTGTTGATGACATATAAAACGCACTCGGTACACTCTGTATAGTTGGTTTTAGGAAATGCATCAAGCTGTAGAAAGCGTGCTAAAAAAGACATGACAACCTCTCTGTGGGGCACTCTGTAGAACATGGCAGCACATGTAAGCTAGATGTGGCTTTGGCCCATCTGAGGGTTCAGTGGCTCCAATTAAATGCTGACTTAGTTTGTGACAACTTGACCGTCCCTTGCTAGCAGGAGAAACAGTAGACATTGAATAATGATGATATTGTTTAGAATCACACATACACATCTTCCATTATCACCTCCCATTCTTACACTCTAACTGCCAATGTTTCTGCATTACCCCCACCCGTTTTTATTTTTTAGTCTTCCTTTTATAGTTATGACTGTGCTGTTCTTCGTTAGTTGTACCTATTGTTTACTTGTGTTATTGACTAAATTAATATCCATTGTATTGTTTGTCCTTTGTGAATTCCTCTCCATTTTTATTGAAGGTTGTTATGTTGAGGATATTTCTGGCTGCTGTCATGACCTTGTAGTTCATTGTTCTAATTTTTAGGCAACAAGTTATGAAGTAACTCATTCACAAACACAACAATTTACATAGACTCTCGAGTAAAACATGCACATACGAGTGTGTGTGTATAATACTACTTAAACTCTGTGATTGCTTGTTTGCCTGTAATGTAATACAGCCAAAAGGGTGCATAATGGAAAAATACTTTGAAAGGAAGTTGCCCCTGAAATGGGAGTATAAATGGAATAAAAAAGGTTTCACGTAAATCGAAGCACAGGTTCCTAAGATATAGGGTTTTCTGGGGAACTTCGTAAACAGAGAAAGAGAAGGATAGAGAGAAAGAGATAGTGGTTGTAAGAGAGACATAGAAAGAGGGAGAGAAGACAGAGAAGGAGAATGGAAGAGAGAGCTGGTGGTGGTGTTAAATGAAATTATAACCCGTGACTTCAAAAAAAACGAATACAGCATTACTGTATCCTGCTAAATAGAAAGGGTTTCTATATGTGTGTGTGTGTCTGTGACCGGTGTATATAAGTCACAGACACCCGGATATATATATATATATATATATATATATCATCATCATCATCATCGTTTAACGTCCGTATTCCACGCTTGCATGGGTTTGGACGAGAGTTTTCCCACTTGAGGCAAGAGTGGTTGTCTTGCTCGCATAAGACTGTCTGGCGGGTTTTCTACAGCTGGATGCCCTTCCTAACACCAACCACATTTACAGTGTGGAACTGGGAGGTTTTTACCGTGTTACCTACACGGCCACATTACAGCGTGGACTGTGTGTTTTTTTGTCGTGAGACCTACACGACCTCATTTGTTTCGGCCTGGATGTTGTGGTACCAACATAACTTTACATTGAAAGGGGCGGTGTGGATGGGGTGGGAGTAGTGGGACAGGGGTGTATTTTGTTAGAGGTGCCTACTGACTGTAGAAGGTTTTACTTTGTATTTAGGTAAGGCGGGTCTTCTCTATTACTGAGTACCGCCAAAGATCTCGGTCCAGTGACATTGTCTTGGAGAGGTGTAAGTGTGTGAGGTCGGAATTTATCAAGTCGTCTCAGGTTTTACTGGGTCTGCCTACTATTTTTATTGCCCTGCACTTTTTTATACAGCTGTCGCCTTTCATGCGCATCACGTGACCATACCAACGTAGCCTTCTCTCGAGTAAACAACATCTGATCCCTCTTATTTCTAACTTTTCCCTTAGTTTGTTAATGCTTTGCCGTTCACGTATATTACTATTACACATCCAGCGGAGCATGCAAGCTTCTTTCCTCTCTAGTCTGCGTATATCCTCTGCACACAATGCCCAGGTCTCACTGCCATGCAACATTGCTGTTCGTATGCAGGCATCATACAGCCTGCCTTTCATTTTTAGGAGAACCCTTTAGCGGCTAATAGTGGTATAAGCTCTCTGAACTTTTTCCATCCAGTTCTGACTCTAGCTACTGTACTTTCAGAGCACCCTCCTCCACTGCTGATTTTGTCACCCAGGTAACGGAAGCTGTCCACTATTTCTATAGAACCCTCTGTGCAATTGAAAGAGCTAGTATTTGTGGGCACTTGCTGCTACTTATTGCACCAGAGCACCGGCCACATGTAAAATCTATGTTCTTAGCTTACCTGTGATCCACTACATCTTTTATGCACCCATACTTTGCATTTGGGACATAAAATGGAGTTTCTACCTACGCCTTTCCTACACACTGAGCATGGCCATTTCCCGGATTGGACCAGCGCCCTATTTTCCTTCCTACAAACTAGAACTTTAGTCTTAGCCAGGTTAATTTTAAGGCCTTTTGATTCTAGGCCGTGCTTCCATGTTTGGAATTTCTTCTCTAGTTCGGCCATTGATTCAGCTATGCGCGTTAGATCATCTGCATATAGGAGTTCCCATGGGCAGCCGGTCTTCAACTCCACTGTTATAGCCTGAAGGGCAATAATAAATAGTAGGGGGCTAAAAACGGAGCCCTGATGAACACCAACTTTTACGCTAAACTCTTCACTATATTCGTTGTTAATTCTAACCTTGCTGACTGTTTCTTTATACATGGCTTGTATAGCTCTCACAAGCCATTCATCAACACCTAGTTTTCTAAGAGTCCACCAGATAATGGAATGGGGGACTCTGTCGAAGGCTTTCTCCAAGTCGACAAAAGCTAAGTATAGGGGTTTACTTTTAGCTAGGTACTTCTCCTGTAGTTGTCGTACAATGAAAAGAGCGTCTGTGGTACTTTTGCCTGACACATGTCGGTATATATATATATATATATATAATATATGTATGTATACACATACACCCATACATATATATATATATATATATATATATATATGGGGCTTCCAATTTCATTTTACATTATATACATGTCTGTATATTTTAATTATTTTAAAATTATTTCTAAGTGAACGTGACCAAACGGGTCACGGGTGGTCTAGTATTATATTTGGAAATGTTAAAAAAAAATGTTTACAACTATTATTTTTAGTGATTGACTTATAGTTGTGTTGTGATGGCATTTCAAATTTTCCCAATGCGTCATAAGGATGTTTATATATATATATAAAACAAAACAATAATAATAGTAACCTGAGAACACACACACACATATTTATTAAAAATTTAGAAGCTTCAAAATATTTTTTTTACTATGAAAAATAGTCTAACAAATTGTGCATAAAAGACCCTGGAGGGAAAAAGTTGACAACGTCGCCTGTGGAACTTGACCCCGTGAGTCACATTTGCTGTGCTGTCACCTTTTTTCCATCCAAGGCCCAATTTCTTAAACTATTTTTCATAGTAAAAAAAAAAAAATGTTGAAGCTTCTAAATTTGAAATGTAGTTGATTTTCTAAACTATTATAGTGATCGACTATTATTATAGTTATCTGTATATGTAAATTTAAATTTTCTCAATGCTTCTTAAGTCAACTGGATATATATATATATATATATATTTTCTCAATGCTTCTTAAGTCAACTGGATATATATATATATATATATATATACATATATATATATATGTATACCGTTTATCTTTCACCGAAAGTGATTTTTCATTACATCTCTTCTTTCCATGATATCCGGAATACATTGAGTTCTTCATACGGATTGGACACTACCGTAAACTCTTGGTAGATTTATCTACATATATATATATATATATATAATAGAAAAACGAAGAAGTTTCGTTTACTTATGAAAAATATTTATTGCGTATCGATCTGTTAGGCGCGTTTCGGGTCCATAACTCCTATGGGTCACCCTGAGCCAATCCTCTGCGAAACACGCGTAACAGGTCGATACACAATAAATATTTTTCATAAAACTTCCTCGTTTTTTCTATTATATACACTCCGCTTGAGCATAGAGTGCTTGATTTGGTACCACACCAGTATTTCACCGAACTACCTACACATATATATATATATATATGTATATGTATATATATCTCCTATTGAAACATATGTATATATATATATATATATATATATATATATATAAAACAAAAATAACAATACATAACTGAAGTTTTTATGACCTGTGGGATTTCTTGTATACTGTTACTGTGTCCTGCATTTATGGTGGGGAGGCTTTGATCTTGTGTTGCAAATAGGAATCTTTCACTCTTGGACTTTTTAGATCATTGCTACTTAGCCAGTTTGCTAAATTTTGTTTGTCTACTTCCTCCCTATTCAGCCTTTTCAGGTATTGGCCATGTAGGATCTTTCTTGCCAATTCTGTTGCTTCTTTTTTCATTCTCTTGTCAATACAGCTCCTGTCTTGTACTTCCTTGAAGACAAAAACAATTTTTTTATTTATTTATTCTTCTTGGCTATTTGTATTAACTCTGCATTTTTCTTCATTAGGTATTTTTGTAGTCCTACAGTGGATGCTTTATTATAATTTTCTAGTTACATAAGCCCCTATCTCCCTGTGTTTGTGGTAGGTATAATCTTTCTACATCTGATTTTGGGTGTTGTATTCGAAATGTCATTTTTTCTTCTGTTAGTCCTTTTAGTGTTCAATTAAGAATATCAAACTGTAGCATATTACCAGGACAGCTACAATATTGGTGTCTATTACCATATTCTTTGCATTTAATTCTGTCTCAAGTAGTAATTTAATGTGTCTATAGTATTCCTATCTAATTTTTTCTTTCATTTGATGTCTAATTCATTGATTCCTAAGTATTTATGTCTGTTCTAATTCTCTTATCTCAGTTTCTTTATCTAGCATGATATTAGTGTTTTTAACTAGTTTTCTTCCTTTCGGAGTACATTTTTCTTATCCAGATTTCATATCAGTTTCTTTTGCAAGTCATTATAGTATATTTAGTAATGTTTCCTGCAGTCTATCATCTGCAATGTACAGCTTTCATTCATTCATATACAAGAGATAGTTGAATCCAAGTCCAGCCCTCTTTAACA
This sequence comes from Eledone cirrhosa, assembly GCA_964016885.1. Classification (NCBI taxonomy): domain Eukaryota; kingdom Metazoa; phylum Mollusca; class Cephalopoda; order Octopoda; family Eledonidae; genus Eledone; species Eledone cirrhosa. The sequence continues at coordinate 143,116,090 of OZ024741.1, read as the reverse complement.
TTTCAGTGCAATGAAGAAGAGTGGTGATAGGGAGTCACCTTGAAATATCTCTCTATTAATTGAAATATATATCTTTATCTACAGAACTGTTTAACACTTACTCATGGCATAGTTGATGAATTTCTTTTTACTGGTAGTTCTACTTTGTTCATGGCTAGTGTGTCCAGTATCCAGATGTAGAGAACACTGTCAAAAAGCTACTGGTAGTCAGTTTATGTCCTGTTAAAATTGTTTTTCTCTTTCTGCAAGTCTGGTTATGGCTTCATTGATCAGTAGCTAATCTTTACAGCCATATGGACCTTTGTAGATTTTTTTCTGCTCTTCTAGAAATAGTTTTTTTTCCCCCCAGGTGTTTGGTCAGTCTCTATGATATTATTGCAGTTATGGTTTTGTAGGTTGTAGGAAGGCAGGGGTGGGGCTTGTTGTGTCATCATTCTTAGAAAGCTTTTCTTGTCATGTGTTAGTCGGGTGTTATTTCTGATTCAGTCTGAAATTCGTTAAATTTTTCTGCAAGTTTCCCATATAGCCCTCTTAGATGTTTCAACCAGAAATTTGAGATCTTGTCATGTCCAGTTACTTGATGTTTTTTTTTTCAGGTAGGTATAAAAGCCAAACTCGCTATCTTCAATTCGGTTTTTGTGCCAACCCCTACCTATGGCCATGAATCTTGGGCAATAGCCGAAAGAATACAATCACTACTTCTCCAAATTGAGGGATCACAGCTCCAACAGTTTGGGCATGTGGTTAGAATGTCTCAGGAAAGAATCGCTGGACAGATTTTATGGGCAAAACCAACTGGCAGGAGACCCAGTGGTAGACCCCGAGCAAGATGGTTGGATAACATCCATGAGCTTGGCTGGTCACTCTTGGGGATCCAGCCAGATCAATTGGAGACGGTTGCTTCTGATAGGACTCACTGGAAAGAGTGTTTAAGGACTCTGCCCCCATGACCCTCTCAGGAATAAGTGGGTGAAGAAATAGAATACTGGATGCATTTTATTGTGGAATTAACTCTTCTTTTGCTGTGGTATCTTTTCACAATTTTTCTGGTGCAATATTTGTTCTAACCTGTCCTGTGCATAGTGATTCCCTTTCTGCTCACACTCTTACCCAGAACTTTTCCCACTTCTTTTACTTGGTGCTACATTGATCTCTGTTTTGTTTCTACCAAGTTCCTGGTCAAGTTGTTTGGGGTTGGAGGAAACTGCTTGTTTTGTTCAAAGAACTGTTTGCATTTTTATATCTATAAATTATTTGTGCAAGTAACTGATGTTTCTGCCTATCCTTACCTATGGTCATGAATCTTGGGTAATATATATCATCATCATAAATCCACTCTCCAGGCTGGCATAGCTTTGGTGGCGTAATCATAATCCGAGACTAAGCGGATAGGAGTGACTTCATCTTGCTCATCCATTCTTTATTTGGCATCATTTCTATGGCTAGATGCACTTCCTAACAGCAACCACCATACATAGTGAACCTTCTGAACATTTGACGGCATTTATTTCCTGTGTACTTGTTACATAAGCTCTACCTCCCTTGACAGTCTACCTATGTTCCTACTATATCTTTTGGACATCCACTGTCCACACAGGGTACATTGTATGGAGTGCCAATCTACTGCATATTGAGCATAGCCATTTTCCTGGTGGTAACAGAGTTTAATCCTCTTTTCTACTTACTAAAACTTCAGTCTTTGCTTGTTTTACTTTGAGGCCAGATTCTGTTTCCACATGGAACTTCTCTAACTTTTGTGGTTCCTGCTGTGAGTGCTAAATCTTCAGCTCACAGGAGTTCCCAAGGACTTGAATTCCTCTTATTTGGTCTGGAGGACTATAATATACAAGCGAGGGCTGATAACTGAGCTTCGGTGGACTCCTACCTGCACATTTATATACATCGTTAACCCTCACCTTGCTGACTGCTCTGCTGTACATGGCTTGTACCAGCCTAATTAGCCATTCATCTAACCTTAACTTCCTAAGTGCGAATAGATTACAGAGTGTGGGGATCTATCAAAGCCTTTTTTCTACTCAACAAATGCTAAGTATAGAGGCTTATACTTAGCTAAGTACTTCTCCTGCAATTGTCTCACCAGGAAGATGGTTTTGGTAATGCTTCTCTCTCTGGCTTGAAGCCGAACTGCATCTCATCAAAATTAATTCTGTCCCTAATCAGTTTTGCTATCTGTAATTTTCACAACCTGGTCCAGCAATTTAATGGATCTATAATTGCCAGTACCATTGTGGCATCAGATGAAAATACCTTGTAGCTTTTATTCTGGCACCTCTTCCGACCCTTGTTCAATTTCTCTGTTGGTCTCCTCATGTACAATCTAAGGAGTGCCTTTACACACACACGCATGTGCACGTGGCTGAGTGGTTAGAGAAATGGATTCGCAATTGTGAGGTTTTGATTTCGATTCCCAGGCTGGGGGATGCGTTATGTCCTTAAGTAAGACACTTTTATTTCATGTTGCTCCAACCGACAGATAGTATTAGCAATGGGAAAGACCAATGGAAACATTGTTTCCTTGGACCAATTTGATGAGCTCCACCCCACTCGTTAAACAAATGACGTCTGGGATCTTGTCAATCGACTATCTATATATATATATATATGTCTCTGTGTGTAGAGAGTGTTGAATGAGCTTACACGTGTGTATGTACACATCTTATACAACTATCAACTTTATACTGACTAGTTAGGCCAACTAAATAATGCACACATACAACATATGCCCCTCAAATAAAACTATAGCTATATTATGTGGTTGGTGATTATTATGTTAGCAATCTTCATATATTGATCACTATGGACAAACACACACATAATCATGCACGCATTCTTTTCATCTCCATTTCATTCCTAAAGCTTTCCACCTCCCATCAAACCCTCACTCAGATCCACTCCCTTAGTTGGGATCTCCAAGCCTATCTTCTCTCCTCCATTTGCCACCTTCTTCTAATGCAATCCATCATCACAGTTTCCTCTTATTTCATTTTCTTATCTGTATCAAGAAACACAAACTTCGCTCTCTTTCCTTATAAGTGCCACCACACTCACATCTCTAGCCTTGATTTAACAGCCCCTTCATCTACCCCTACTCTTATCACCCCCACCTCCACCACCAGTAATCCCAACCATACCACTCTTGGCCTCATTTACTGTTATACAACACCCAGACCTACCCCTCTCTGAAGCTGGAGGTCTACACTTATCACATACACCTGCGATGAGTTCTGAAAATATATCGATGTTGAACAGTTGTACCACACAAAATTGTGTGCATTCTATCACATTCCATCCATGTTGGCATATACAGATAGCTTCCTTTGCTACTGACCATCCTACTGAATGCTAGGTCCCAGCTAGTTCAGCAATCTCAACTTCTTCAATTTTGGTAAGTGTTCCCCAAATATCATCACTACCTGGACAGAGCCATCCACTCTTCATAGCCTCATCCATTGTAATGACCATCATTAAATCCTCTCATTAAGGTGGTGCTGTGATAATGTGGCATGCTCAAGAATAAAGTTCTTTGCCAGTTTCATAACCCCTTCCACCACCTTTTTCTTTCCACCTTTTTCCACCACTCCAACAGCTTATGTCCTTCACCATTTGCTTCCTCATCTATTCCTCTCTTCTCTCCACTACCACTGAAGTTATTGTCTGCACACCTTATACTTCTTCGCCAAGATACACATACTAACAACCATGACTGCCCCACTGAGCTTATTTCAAAATATTTTGACACCCTTTTTTCACCACTAGTCATTGACCTCCCCTCCCACAATTACAATACTAATCATGGCTTTCATTTTTTTAAAATTCTTTCTCCTTCTCTCCTGGCTCTTCTTACTTTCTTTTCACCTTGAGCATCATTTCTCACACTTTTATTCTCCTCTGCCTTGCTGAGCTGATTCTCACACTGAAATGTTTTTTCTTTTCTGGAAAGTTCTAGTTGGGGTCCCTTCTGGTTCCCATGGCTACTCTAGCCATGGGAACCAGAAGGGACCCCAACTTTGCTAACTTGCTTGTTGGCTACGTTGAGGTCCAAATTTTCTCCCAATAAACTTTAGTCACTCCAGAGCTATTATATATGTAATTATATTGAGGACTATAACAGTGCCACCTTTCTCTCTTGTGAACAGCTCAACTTTCCTCTACTTTGACCAACAAGAGCATCCTACTCTTGATTTCACCTCCTCAATCTCTGATATTTTCAGCCAATTTCTGGATATCTCTCTATCTATCCATGAACCTCACTGCAATCTCTTAACCTCCATCTTCTACAAACCTACTATGTCATCTTCACCTGTTCTAACACGGACCAAACACTCTATACCCTACACCCAGTTACCCCCCACCTCTGCAACAGAGTCCATGATTTTAAGACCCAGTCACAACACATGACTATTGCTTCATTGCCAACATCACTGTCCTCACCAGCCAAAACCACCAGACCTTCCACATTCATCACTCCTTCACTGCACAAGGTAGCCAACAGCTGGAGTCATGCATGCCAGAGTGCTCCCACATAAGTTATCATTGGAGTAGTTATGTTTGAGTACATTTTTGGAATTACACATCACACTATATAAATGCTCATACAACACATACTTTCCCTGTTGATAATCAGTGTTGCCTGAGAATTAACATTTTATAAAGAATAAATCAAAATATATTATTATACTTTGGGAGGGTCATGTTGCCAATAAGAAACACACGCACCAGTTGCTTTCATTTCAATTTATTATAATAAATTTATAAATTTCCGGTTGGTTGGTTGGTTCCACAACCATCTGGTTGTGGAACTTATAAATTTATTATAATAAATTGAAGTGAAAGCAACTGGTGCGTGTGTTTCTTATTGGCAACATGACCCTCCCAAAGTATAACAATATATATACAGTATTTATGTTGAGTTTGACTTAATTCTACATTACCAGTGATTTAGTAGGTGTAAGCATGCTGATCTTCTGCAGATGCCTGAAAATGAAAGAACCAGCTGGAGAATACAGTGTCTCCATTGGTTAATTCAGATCACCTTGTTATGGAGGTGTGTTAGTAATACCAATTTAGTACAGCAAATAGTAGGCGATTTGGTGGTGTCATCATCTTTGATAAGGACCTCAGTTTATCTGTAGATGACTCTGATGTTGCTGCAAGATTTACCAATGATCATTTGGTGTCTATAAAGCTGGTGTTGAAATGATGCAAGCATTTTTAGTGTACATGGTGGTTCGAGGATGGTGTTGGCTGCAGCTGTCTGTCGCACACATACACATGTGCCAGATAGAGCTAAAGTGTTCTTAGGATATCCAGGACCAGTGATTTAAAATTGGCTAATAAGGTGTTTCTCTGTTGGTAATGAAATGTTAAGTCAGTTTTCCTGTTTAATGGATATCGCAAGTTATTGCAGTATGTGCAATCTTGTGCGGAGAGAAAGTTGACAAGAAGCTTATTTTCCACTTGGTCCTGTCTTAAATATATAGCATGAATAGTTTACAGATGATTGGAACTCCTGTTTCCTTTGTAATAGTAATCTCAACTAGAATTCCATAAAATGGTTATATTACTATGATCTGTTCACAAAATATATTAAGTTTTGTCTAAGATGTTATATTATTCCTATAGCCAAACCAAGCATAACCATGGAAATATATTAATTTACCACCAAAAAATAATTCGATAAACTCTGACATCATGCAGGTAAGGGGTTCTCCCTAGCTATCAAGTATCGTCAAAAATCTAGCTTGGATACCTTTCCAGACTGCCACAAATGAGACCGACCAACCAAACTTTGTGCTGGGTTGTGGAAGGCAAAATAAGCAAGAATAACCTAAAATGAATTGGCATCAGAACATTGTGCCAGATTTATGACTGGTGAATGAGAAATGGAAGGACATACCTGCCCCGGCTGAGGATAGGAAAGATTTGATTGCCCTAACTGTCCCCATACATATCAAAACGTGTGAGCTTCTAAGTCTAAGAAAACTAATTTTATGTTTTACTATTTCCACTAGAGATGACTTTGAATTTGAATATGGGAAGACTAGGTGAGGACTAAGACAAGGAATATTGATCAGGCTACCTAGGTATATATATATATATATATATATCGCACCAACCAGAGGTATATGATTTTTAAAGCGATGAAATACCAATGAAAGTTGGAAGATCACTGATGACGGACTAATTTTATTCATATGTAACCCATGCGCAACCACGCAGCGCTCCATTTTTCTCATATATATCATCATCATCATCTTCGTTTAACGTCCATCTTCCACGCTCTATATATATTTTCTTTATGTGGTATAGTTTAACTAATAGGTAGCTGGATTTGTGTTCCAGTCACTCCAATCAGTAGACCATGGTGTAATAAGCAAAAAAAAACCACTCATTATGTATATCTTCCATCATAGATGTGGTATCTTATGGGTGGTACAGGAACTGAGTTAAATACTTCAATGAAAAAAATGAAAAAATATAGCATTGCAAGAAGCATTAACGATCATCATCCACATAATATAGCTAATATGATTGATCAATTACAAAGAACTAGCAGAAAAACCACTCTTAGGGTGGTTTTCTGCTAGCATGTGTAGTGTGCATATTGATATTATAAGCAAATATATATACATATAGATATGATACATCAAATGAAGTCGTAATTGACAATATCCACAGAAATTGAATGTAGTCTGCGTTACACTCTTATGAAATCAATAAATTCCATGATACATTAAAAAAAGATATTATATATAAACTGCATTAGATCAAAAAATTAGTGACAGAAATATATGAATGTTTATATAAGCGGTCGCTAACCGGGAAGTGTTGACATTTGAAAATTTTAAAGAAATGAATCTTAAAATAAGCAACAAAATTATGTAATATTCATTCATTATTTATTCAAAGTAATCCAACTTATTTTACAAACAGGATAAAAAATATATATTCTGGACGCAGTCCTACACTTCTTTCTTTATTATAGTTAAGATTTGTAAATACAGAAATTTATATTTTTATTTTTTATACTTTAATGTGCAACTTTTAGCATGGGAACAATCAGTTTTGAACAATGTATATAATATTCTAAGAATAATTATGTTTAAATTAAGTTACCCCCAGATAAGTTGCATGGAATTGTCAAATAAAGAGTGTACAGGGTTTATTTATCAAAGCACACTAACACTTTACGGAGTTTACTAAGTGCATTTTATTGTGGTTCCAACAGGTCTGTACCTGTTTGATTATTCAAGTGACTATTACAGGTCCCACTAGACATTTTCAGTATCTCAGTGGTTGTGGTCAATGATCTAGCTATTTTCCCTGTCTTCATATTCCTAACACTTTAGTTACCATATTTGAATTAAAGAATTTGGAGGGATTTATTCAAATGATTAATTATTTCATTAAGATGGTATTTGTAACATAAATTAACAAAAGGTAAAAATATATGTTGGAAGGTTTTAACTTCAATAAAATCCTTTAAGAAATGCTGGTTTTGTTTCATAGAACCATAGGTGGTTTGAGGCAGCTTGATATCAAAATGGTTATTTGCGCTTTCCGTCATATAACTGTCAAATTCAATAGCCGGTCCTTATGGATTTGGTTGAGATAAAACTATTTTACACTCATTCTACGTATTCAGCAATTTCTCATAATATCCTTTCTGTGACTGTTCTCTGTAACACTGACAGCAGACTCATTAACCCTTTTCATACCAGCAAAAAATTATTTCAACATAATGTTATGTAAGAACTATATGTTAAGTTACTGTCGTAGTAATGAAATAATTGTTTCTATTTTAGGCACAAGGCCAGCAAATACCCAGTACATTACTGGTACTTTATTTTATCGACCACGTAAGGATGAAAGGCAAAGTTAACCTCGGCGGGATTTGAACTCAGACTGTAAAGGGACGTAACTATGCTAGAAAGCATGGCGTCCAACCCTCTACTGATACTGCCAATTCATCGCCCTCGTAGTAATGAAATAATGAATAATTTCAGTAAATCTTCATTTATTTATTGAAAAATAATGTTTCATTCAAAATATGGTCATGAAAGGGTTAAACATCACTAACCTAGAGACCAATGAAAGCTAAATATGATGACAGCTAAGAATGTTTTGTAGTTCCACATTTGGCATGGTTTCTTATGTTGGATACCCTTAATGCCAACAATTTTACAGAGCATACTTGGTGTATTTTATACTACTGGCACTAATAATACTTTATTCTGTGTATTGAGTGCATTTAATTTTGGTATCAGCACTTACAATTTAGAGAGTGTACTAGGTTTATTTATCGGGGCACCAGCACTAACATTTTAGAGAGTGTACTTGAGTGCATTTTATTGTGGAACCAACACTAACATTTTAAAGAGTGTACAGAGTTTGCTAAGTGCATTTTATTGTCGCACCAACACTAATGAGGTCGTTATATGAAAAGTCCTCTCTACCCTATAATGTCTCCATTTCATTACTACCTGTTTTACAGTACTTGTACTTGTACTTGTGTCGACATTCACCCTGGACGGGTTGAGTCGGCTTCTTCCCTCGTCCTGACGGCATCCCGAACCATGGCAGTCCACGCGAGACCAGTGACGTCATGACTTTCGACTTGTTTACAGTGTACCAAATGCATTCCATTGTGAGATCATCACAAGATTAACTTGTCCACTGCAGCCTTAAGGACTCTCTCTACTTCACGTAGTCTCCGATCTTTTGCCACATTTACAAATTTTATCATAGTAGTGCTCTGCTGGTGTATTAGGGCATACCATCAGTCGGCTTGCACCTGTGTCATTTCATTTGTCAAGTTTAGTTTCTTGAGATTATTCTTCACAATTTCATCCATATCTTCTTGATTACTTTCTTCAACAGGTTCTGTCCTCTACCTACACACTAAATTCATTGCTGTAGTGATTAACATTCACTTTGCTGAATACTCCACTGTACACGGCTTGTACAGCCTTCACAAGCCATTTTCTATTTTTATTTTCCTAAACACCCACCACATTTCAGAGTGAGATTTTGTCAATTGTTAGGTATAGGGATGTATTCTTAGCTAAGTACCTCTCCTAAGAAGATGGCTTCGGTAGTGTTTCTCCTTGGCATAAAGTCATCCAATCAATCACAAGGAAATATGTATTTAATTTGTTATATATACCCATTCGCTCTCAGTATTATTCTGAAATAGATGTACTAATTTGCATATAATTAGTGCTTGTGTTGGTAATTAATTAAGATATTTAGTAAGATGTGCGCCAGCAGCCGAAATTTATGATAAGATTATGTCTGTATGAATACAGAGTGTGTGAGTGTGTGTGTGTGTGTGTGTGTGTGTGTGTGTGTGTGTGTGTTACTGAGACTGCACCGTATGTGTGTTCTTTCTATTTCTTCATTAATTTCTCATTCTATTTTCTGATGAAGGACTAGTGTCTGAAACGTTAATATATTTCTTCTTAGTACTGTGTCGTTTGCCTTTTGCATAAGGACTAGCATCTGAAACGTTAAGACCCTCTTCCTGCTATTTCAAGCGTCAAACTAATATATTCCTTCCATGTACTGTACCGATTGTGTTGTTATTTCTGTTTACCTTTTACACACACACACACATATTTATTTATTTCATCATCACTGTTTAACATCCATTTTTCCTCGCTAGCATGGGTTAGACGAGTTTTCCCATTGTGAGACAAGTCAGATCAGATGACCTTGTCTTGCTCATATAGAACTGGTTCTGACTTGCTTTCTACGGTTAGTTGCCCTTTATATTGACAGTGTGGGCTGGCTGCTTTTTTGCCATGACGCCTAAATGACCACTTTACAGTGTGGGCTGGGCATGTTTTTGTTGTCTCTCTGTGTGTGTGTAACCTTAGTTCATGAACGCCTCTCATCATCATCAACAATTTTTCTGAACATAAAACGTCTCAGTTGACGAATGGTGTAACAAACAAGCTTCAAGTATTGGTGAGAAGATATTACTTGCTGTGTAGTTAGTTACTATGGTGATATTTATGTCTTTCACATGCAATCTCTCTCTCACTGTATTTCTCTATCAACATTTCGTATGGGAAAAATAGTTTTGGTTTATGAACATTTTGTATGATGAATGGCCTTCAGGAATGAGTTAAGTTTATGTAGCAAGGTTCCACTGTACATATAAAAGAATTTAAATGAGTTGGTAATACAACCATATAAAGGCAAAGAACATTTTAAACCTCAATGTAAATCATGAGTATATAAGATAAATATTATTTGTATTTAATCGCCATGCTTTCCAGCGTAGTTACGTCCCTTTACGATCTGAGTTCAAATCCCGCCGAGGTTGACTTTGCCTTTCATCCTTACAGAGTCAATAAAATAAAGTACCAGTAATGCACTGGGTAATTGCTGGCCTTGTGCCTAAAGTAGAAACAATTATTTGTATTTAATCAATTCTAATGAGATTATTCTAAAGGAATGAATATTCTTGTCGGTCTAATGAAACAGTCATAAATCTATTAAATGGTTTCATTCAAGTCCTTATTAATCTTAATTTTTTTATATATATATATATATATATAAACTTTATTGGCATATCAACAATTGTTTCAACATCAATCAGCTCAGCACAATCACAATGACAGGGGCCTGATATAAAGACAGTTTCAATTTAATTCTTCATCAAACATGGCACGTGTTTTGACAATGAAACGTGTTTCATCTTTAAATTGAAACTTTCTCTCTTACTTAAGGTAAACACTGCTGACTACAATAGCACACTTTAAATGTAATATAGTATTTCCATAAACATTTTTTTTGTTTTTAAATACAAGTGATAGTAAGCGTTCTTATAGTGACATAATAAATATCCGTTTTTTGGTTGTTTTTTTCTCATTAGATATGTAGACATTGCTATGTCAACAGGTAGACTGTTTTCCCTAATTATGTGTAAGGTGGGAATTGAATTCGGTTATATTCTATTTTAATTTAATATTTCTTTTTTAATTTCTCTGAGGAAAGTGCATTATGTAAAAGTTAGTTTTGATTGATTTATTGTTTTGTTTGTTTTTGTTTTTTCACTTACACAAATTACACAACATCCCTTCAGTAATTTTATGTATAATGCTCTGGAATATGTGAAAGGGATTAAAAATGATTTAAAAACTAACTTTTGATTATATATATATATCATCACCATTGTCATTTTTACGTTCGCTTTCCATGCTTTCATGGGTTGGATGGGTTCTTCTCAGCATGGCATCTCTCCACACTTCGCGGTCCTTTGACATCGCCTTTATGAGTCTCAGTGATTTGAGGTCAGTTGTCACAATCTCTGCCCAGGTCTTTCTTGGTCTACCTCTACCATGACTTCCTTCCACTGGCATTTCCTGGTACTTCTTCACCCAAAGATCATTGTCCATGCACATCACATGTCCAAACTATCACAGTCTTCTTTCCTGCACACTACCTCAAATTCCTTTTAAACCCAGCTTCTCCTTCAACTCATCCAAGCTCTGCTTCCCTCTCACACTTACATTGCACATTCAAAAGAGCACTACATCTACATCTCTTGTGGACCCAAGATTTACATTGTGTACATTGTATGGAGTTATATATATATGATAATTGTTTCTACTTTTGGCACAAGGCCAGCAATTACCCAGTGCATTTCTGGTACTTTATTTTATCGACCCCGTAAGGATGAAAGGCAAAGTTAACCTCGGCGGGATTTGAACTCAGAACGTAAAGGGCCATAACTCTATGCGTCAAAGCAAGGTGTCTGACACTCTACCGATACTGCCAATTCACCATATATATATGATAATGGTGGTTTAGTTATGTCATAGGAAAACCATCACTAACTGCTAAAAAGAAACATGTTTTCAACAGTGATTCTCTAAACCTGCCAGAATTTTTGTTAACCTTGTGCTGCCATTTTTGGACCAAAGACTCAAGAACCATGAAGGTGTCAGTTGCTTTCTGAATCTGGAGAAATATTTCATCTTGAGAGCAAGAACTGCTGAATGTTTTGCCTAGTTAGACAAACTTCTCTGCTACTTTCAGTTTTTTTTCCTTCTTCTCAGTTAGATGGTTTCACATGTTTGCTGGGTTAGACTGGAGCATTATCTGGGGTATTTGTGTGCATCTGCCCCCAAAAAAATCTCTTTTCTCTGTTAACTTGCCTGAAACACCATTACACTTTATGTCCTGATACTTTACTATGGGTACACTGTGTGGAAGTTTTCCCTATGCCATTTCTCTATTTCAAACATTGCCATTTCTTCTATTTACTAAGACTTTAGTTTGCTCTGAGACCTTTAGATTCTATCTTTTGTTTCCACGTCTGGAATTACTATCCACAAGTTCAGCTTTAAGTAAAATATATTTTTAGATTCTATGTAATTTGGAAAATCTATAAGGGGACCACTGCTGTGAATGTTTGTGATTACACATAAAATTTATCATCTCCCAATGATAGAATTCTTTCCAGTAAATTATTGGTACTTAAGTATATGCTTTTCACACAACACAAATATACTAAATATTCATAATGAGCAAGACTTGGTTGCTCCGAGTTTATTTTGGTATATAATAAGCATAAGACTTATTCATATTACAGCCCTACACTGTATTCAAATGGATGATATTTATTTATACTCTAATAGTATACAGAAGGGGTACATTTAGATGTGGTGATTATGAACAGTTTGCAGCTCTGTAATTTGATTTTTAATATATGTGCAATTCTACAGCCACTATACTATCTGCATACATCCCACAAACAGGACTTGCTGATGAACAGAAGAACCATTTCTATGAGACCCTCTTACAGACTACCTCAATAACGGTCTCATGACTGCAGCTAGTGACTTCAATGGATAAGTTGAGAAACATCATGACAAACTCCCTGGCATACATGGAGGCTATGGTTTTATGGCAGAAGAAACAAGGAGAGGACCTGGCTTCTGAAGTTCTTTGATGCCCTCGACTTAATGATCTGTAACACAAACTTCAAGAAATCCGCCAACCACCTGATTACCTACCAACCAATCCTGGGAGCATACAAGCCAAATAGACTTAATCATCACCAGGAAACGAGACAGACAAATGGTTGTAAATGTCAAGTCCTTTCCTGTGGAGGAATGTATCGCCCAACATAGATTAATTGTCAGTGACCTTAGAGTAAAGGCCAGATAGACCAAAAGACAAAAACCAGTCTCCTTTCCTGTGGAGGAATGTACTGCCCAACATAGATTAATTGTCAGTGACCTTAGAGTAAAGGCCAGATAGACCAAAAGACAAAAACCAGTCTGGAAAAGGGAGTCATGGAAGCTGAAAAATCCTTCTGTAGGTAACAAATTTAGAAAAATCCTTCTTGACACCTATGACAGCATTGAAGAAAGGCTAGGGACATATAACAGAAAAAATTGGGAATTTCTATGGGACAATCTGCTGGAAACCACTGGCTAGGTTTGCAGCTGGGGGACAAGGCAGAAAGAACCATTAAAATAAAAAGACAAGCTTGATGAGAATAGAGGAACGGAGAAGACAGAAAACAATACCAGATAGCTAGAAGAGAGGCAGGCATCAGGTATATCTAGCTAGGGGAGAGGCAGAAAAGAAAAAAATTTGCACATGTTCTGCATTGTGAAGATTAGAGGCATGAAGTGTTCATACTTCATGCCTCTAATCTCTAGCATACTGTGAGAGTGTATGCTAGAGAAAATCATAATGCGGTCAGGGAAAGAGTGTCTGAAATGATAGTGGAGCACTTGCTCTGACTGATGCCTAAAAAGAAGGTGGCATGAAAGACTTACTATGAGAGGCTGCTGAACAAGAAAATTAAATAGGTCAGTGAGGCCCTACCCCATGCAAACCCTACTGAGGAATCGGCCATAAAAGTTGACAGCAGTATGATAGATAAAGCAATTAAGGATATGAAGTTAGAGAAGGCAGTCGGACCATCTGGTATAGTCAGATGCATAGTTAATCAAGTAGTACAGGATGGTGTCATACCCAATGACTGGTGCTGCAGTATCATTGTAAATTGCTACAAGGGCAAACGTGATGCACTATGATGTAACTACAGAGGCATCGAGTTGATTTACTAGGTCAAGAAAGTTGCTGAAAGGGTTATAGCACAACTAATTGAGTCAAGTTAGATGAGATGCAGTTTTGATTTCTGTGAGGTAGGGGTACTACTGATGTCCTCTTTCTTGTGAGACAACTACAGGAGAGGGACTTAGCTAGGAGTAAGCCACTGTATCTAGCATTTGTAGATCTGGAGGCCTTTGACAGGGTCCCACGCTCTATAATCTTGTAGGCACTTAAGGAAGCTAGGTGTAGACGAATGGCTTGTGAGGGCCATACAGGCCATGTTTATAGGAGCAACCAGCAGAATGAGAGTTAACAATCAGTACGGTAATGAATTTGAAGTGCAGGTGGGGGTTCACCAGTGATCAGTTCTCAGTCCACTCCTGTTTTTCATTATCATCAGGCAATCCCTGAGGAGTTTAAAACTGGCACTCCATGGGAGCTCCTATATGCTGGTAACCTAGTCCTCATAGCTGAATCCGTTGAAGAGTTAGAGACAAAATTTCAAGCATGGAAGAACCTGGAGTTGAAAAGTCTAAAAGTAAATTTAGCAAAAACGAAAGTCGTCGTAATAAGTAGGAAAGTGGCCTTGTTCGATATATCAGGATGGGTGAGCAGAAATTCCATACGGTGCACACAATGTAAATTATGGAAGCACAATAGATGTGGGATTGCAGGTATTCTAACTGAAAAGATAGACTTTATATGGCACAGATGCACTGGAGAAGTGAGCATAAAGAAATAGATTCCTTCAGTTACCAAGGGGGATCCTTAGAAGTTGTTGACAGCTTTCACTACCTAAGTGATCAAATAAGCAGTGGGGGAGGATGTGCTGAAAGTGTGATAGCTAATATAAGAACAGGCTGGCAGAAGTTTAGAGATCTATTTCCACTACTGACAACAAAATGTTTTTCTCTGAGTGAAGGGTACACTATATGATGCCTGTGTGTGAACTGCAATGTTACATGGCAGTGAAACACGGGCCTTGACTGCATAAGATCTGTGGAGATTAGAAAGAAAGTAATTATGTATGTTCCAATGGATCTGTAATGTTAGTGTACATAAATGACATAGCATAAGCAAACTGAGAGAAAAACTCGGCATAAGAGGAATTGGATGTAGCGTGCAAGAGAGAAGACTGTGTTGGAATGGATATGTGATATGTATGGAAAATAACAACTGCATAAAGAAATGCAGAGAAACCCCAGTGATTTGGACCTGTGGGAGAGGCAGACACAGGAAGAGGGCCCTTTGGTAGTACCACGAGATGTCAACCTCTCTAGTGTTGGTGATCTACATGATAAATGCAGCCAGTACACACTGTAAAGTGGTTTGTGGTAGGAAGTGCATCCAGCCTTAGAAAGCTTCTTAAACAAAGAGTGGTGAGGACCCTCAGTTGTGTCAAAGACATAACGTCCTATGCACTCAGAACACTATGAGACCATACATAAGTGAGACGCAGATCATTGGCCTGCCTTGCTTCAGTACTGACTTGGTCTATGTAGACCTATCCAATCCTTGCTAGCAGGAAATGAAGGTGCTTGTATGTATGTGCTTATATATGCGTAAGTATGCATATCAGTATTTACGCATGTGTGTGTTTAGTGCATGGTCAGCAATTTACAAAATATGAGTATGTAAGTGTGTGTTTAGTGCATGGCCAGCAATTTACAAAATATGAGTATGTAAGTGTGTGTGCATGTGTATATATGCATATATAGATGTTTGCATGGGTATGTGTTGGAGTATGTGCATGTACGAAGGATGGCTGAAAAGTTAATAGGCACCTAGACACTCGTGGAATGTGACTAAATGAGATTTATTTTTTAACATAGTCTCCCTTGTGGTCCACACACTTCTTCCATCAGTGTTACAGTGCTTGGATCCCATTGTTGAAGAAGCTTTCATCCTGTTGGTTAAAAGGGTCATCAACAGAAGATACAATATCATCATCACTACGATACTGGGTCCCAGCCAAATGTTTGTTTCATGTTGGGGAACAGATGATCGATAAAGCCAAATCAGGAGAATAAGGAGGGTGATCAACCAGTTCAAAGCTAGTCACGCATGCTGGAGCATTTTCTTGATGAAACAAGGCCCCTTTCATCAGTTTTCCTGGGCGTTTGGTCTTGATAGCCTTTCATAACTCTCTCAGCAAGTTGACATAATACTCTCCATTGATGATGTGGCCCTTTTGAAGATAGCCAATAAACACAATACCTTTTGCATCCCCAAATCTGAGGCCACCACCTTCCCTGCAGATGAAATGGACTTTGGCCTTCTTTTGAGGAGGTGAGGAGAGGTGTTTCCATTGCATGGATTGTCTCTTTGTCTCTCATTCATCCTGGATCAGGAAACGTTCAAGGAAACCAGCTGGATCTACCTCAAACAATGTCAGATTTTTCCATGATGTGATCAGCCTAGTATACACCCACCAAGCAGAAACTTTTGTCATGCCAAGTTCATTGAGCAGAATATTCTCAACTATCACATAGGATTAGCTGTTTGATCTATTGTCAATTGCCTATCATTCATCACCATGTGGTGAACATGATCAATGTTTTCCTTGGTGGTGGCAGTTGCAGGACATCTCATATCTTGCTTGGGTCATCTTCATGACTCTCTCTTCTCTTCTTAAATTCAGCTGTCCACTTTTGCACTGTTGATAAAGCTGGAGTATCATCCCCTAATGTAGCAACCATGCCAGCATGAATGTCCTTGGGGGTTCAACCCTTTTTCCGCATATACTTGATAACACTATGATGCCAATTTTGTCCATTTTCAGAAGTCGCTACTAGTTACTTTTGAAATGTCAGCTTACCTAGAAAGAAAAAATGCAGTTATTAATAAAAATAACAATTAATGTATGCACAACTCTAGCATCATTCTTTCATAGTCAGCCTTTAAACATCTCAGCCCACCCTCATATATACGAAGTTTGTCCCAAAAGTATGGGTACTGATGTTTTATTTAAATGTATATTAGATGTAAATGAAATTACAAGTTATCTCCTTCAAAATACTACCCTTGGGATGTCACACAGTGGTTCCGTTTGTTCCATTGATCATAGCAGTACCAGAAGTCATTTTCTGTAAGTGTCCTTAGCTTGTCAGTTACAATGTTTTTTGTGTTTTCCACAGTCCAAAAATGATGACCCTTCAACTTTGATATCAACTTAGGGAAGATGTAGATCCAGTCTGTAGGAAGGATGTGAAAGAGTGGGAATGTTTTTCTTCATCAGAAATTCTCTAATTAAAAGTGCTGTGTGATCAGGCGCGTTATCCTGGTGCAGTATGCAATGTCCTTTTGGACTTGCCGGAACCATTTTTGAAGTTGTTCCACGACATCTTTATAGGTGCAATTAACCGCCTCCTGGAGGTCACAATCCTTTGTGAACAATACCATGGCTGTCGTAAAAAGTGATAATCATTGTTTTAACCCTGGATCTGCCCTGCTTCCTTTCTTTGGACGTGGTGAATTTTTTGTGTGCCACTTCTCACTTTGCCATTTTGTATTTAGATTGTACTGGAATACCCATGATTCATCTCCTGTTATTACTTTATCCAAAAAATCTGGCTCAATTTCAAGTCTTTCAAGCAAATCCTGACAAATTTCCAACTAGTTCTCTTTTTGATCCACAGGCATTTATTTTTTTTTAATAGCATGATTAATATTGTTGGGCAATATTTCTGTCATGAAATTGTCCAAACTGCCAAACAAAAAGAGCGCATGAAAGTGATTTTTCTCTTTTGCAAAGAGCACATTCTACAAATTCTCTTCCTTCCATTAAGTTTTTCTATCATATGAAAATCAATATTTTCTCCACTAATATCTACTTCAGATAGTTTTGATTTTTTTCCCCCAGCTCTGTTCACAGGAAATCTACCCTCCACATAGCTGTGATGCAATGTCTATATGAAATTTCATGTGGCAGTAGTTTTTTGGTGGTGCTGGATCCTGGTTGGATTTGTCAACCCCATCCATGTATTGTAGGAAATATTTTCTAAGGGTTTACCTTCAGCCCCAACACGTTGTTGATTTGAAGACAAGTATAAAATTTATCTTATATCCTTGTATGATGTGGCTAGCATGTTTCTTTTTTGCACCTGAAGGATGTCCCTTCTTTTGTACATTTTATTTCTTGAGGTAGCCCTTTGCGATAGCCCATTCTTGTACTGCAAGTGTACGTGTTTACGAGGGCAAGATTCTTACTTTGTTTTTTTTTGTGTGTGTGTAAACAGTAGCCTGTGTCTGATTCACAGAGCTCCCACACCTTGATGCCCCATTTGATGGATTTAGTTGGCATATATTGTCATAGATGTACCCTACCTACCTTTACAGCCAATCATTGCTTCATCAAAACAGATTTTGTCTAGGTACATACACAGTTTTAAATTTCTCATAATAAATCAAGCATTGGGTGGACTTTATAAAGAAGATCATAATTTGCTTCATTCCTACTAGGGGCATTGGAAGTATCGGTCAGGTGAAAATATTGATTTAATTTCAAAAGCCTGGTTTTAGGTATAATGCTTGATATAGAAGGGTCACCATATTTCATATCTTGGCTCCAGTAAGTCTTGGAAGTTGTTTTATACCAAGCATAATATTTATGGTAAAAAATGCTCAAATTCACGCAGCATCTGTCGAGTTTTCCTCAATTAGAAATAGTTTGTTGTGCATACTCATTTGTCTCCTCTGCCACGACTTTGAAGAAAGTCTGGCAAAAAAAATATATAATAATAATATCCAGTGGTTGAGATGAGGAGGTAGTGTGTGTTGTGGACCAGCTTTTTCAATGAAATCAGGAATATGTATTGGTGTTGTGGAAATCTTCTTCACTTTCAATATCAAAATAATGATCATCGTCAGATGAAAATAGAGAAATATATATATCCGATTCATTCAAAGATAAATCGCTGTTATTTTATTTTTTTCCGCTTCATTTTGTAAGTCTTCATGAGTAAAATCTTCAAAGTCTGTATCGCTACTTTCACAAAAAATCCATCTTACTTCTAACGTTAAAACATGTGTTATCACAAGTTTCACTATATTTACTATTGTATATTCACAGTAAAGGCTTTATCTTGCATAATCTTAAATCTATGAGATTTTGATATTGATATTGTTTATTTTTAAAACAATATATTAATGGCAGTGTGAAAGAGCAGAGAATTCTGGCTAGATTTGGCCGATTTAGATGCTAGAGTTTTGTATGAAACAGGAGTAAGAATAGTTATCATGTTATACCTGCTTTCTATGCTGCCATTGGTTGGACAAGTTGTCCAAGATCTGATGGGTTGAAGTGACCTCATCTTGCTCATACATTTCATATTTAATGATTTTTACAGTTGGATTAGTTATTGCTAACGTCAACCACCTTACATATATTTGGTACATGTTTTTCTGACACAAGCACTACCGATTTCCAAAGTGTACTCGGTGCAATTTTTTATAGTTCTGGGGTTACCACCTTACGCAGTGTACTGAGTGCATTTTATCATGGCAACTCTTTACAGAATGTACTGGGTACATCTTATTGAGTCACCAATAGAGAATGTCGCTTAAATGCTTGATGAAACTGAAGAGTCCCCCAGACCCTAAATTGTCTCCATTTGATTGTCCACACCACAGCCTCCAATCTCTCATCTTGTTTACTTTTAGTGTTGCAGTGTTTGTACTGATGGACAAAAATAATGCTGAATATCAAAATTTGCCCCATCTTCAGAATGTTGCCATCATCATCATCACTGTTTAACGTCCATTTTCTACACTAGCATGGGTTAGATGAGCTGTCCCATTGTGAGACAAGCCAGGTCAGATAACCGTG
Organism: Eledone cirrhosa; assembly: GCA_964016885.1. NCBI lineage: Eukaryota > Metazoa > Mollusca > Cephalopoda > Octopoda > Eledonidae > Eledone > Eledone cirrhosa. The sequence goes on along the minus strand of OZ024741.1, from coordinate 143,096,160 downwards.
TTTAGCTCACACAGAACTGATTTTGGCTTGGTTTCTATGGCTGGATGCCCTTCCTAATGCCATCCCTATTTACAGTGTATACTGGATGCTTTTTGTCATGACACCTATACGACCACTTTACAGTGTGGGCAGGGTGCTTTTTGTCGTGTCACCAACACGGCCACTTTACAGTGTGGGCAGGGTGCTTTTTGTCGTGTCACCAACATGGCCACTTTACTGTGTGGGCTGGGTGCTTTTTGTCATGACACTACACAACCTTGGGTAGGAGTAGATCTCGGGGCATGGGTGATGGTGGGGTGTTACAACGGGGGAGGAGTGGTGGAGAGGAAGGTGGCGCATACTAGATATATGCCTCAGCCCCTGCACATGGGAAGGTGGGTTTTCTGTATTACTGCATAATGCCAGAGATTACGGTTCTAAGTCATCGCCTTTGAGAGGTGCAATTGCACAAGGTCAGCTTTTATCACCTCATCCCAAGTCTTCCTACCCCACAGCTTTCATCAACTTAAAGCACTCAACATCTTTTTATATAGCTGTCATCCTTCATACAAATCGCATGTCCATACCAAAGTAATCTCCTCTCCTGCATCTGATCCCTCTTATGCCCAATTTCTCTCTCAGTTCATTTATGCTTTGCCGTTCATGTTTATTCATATTACACATCCATCAAAGCATGGAAGCTTCATGTCTTTCCTGTTGTTGTAGGGCAAAAGTCAAATAAAATCAGACAAGAAGCCTATTATGAAATGCAACCAAGTGGAAGGCCACCTAGACATACTTAAGCTGTGAGCTGTAACACACAGACATCATCATCATTTTATAGGTTTTATGTCCAATTTTCCATGCTGGCATGAATTAGACAGGACCTTTTCTATGGTGGTTTTTCCAGTCAGATGCCCTTTCTTATGTCATTCTATACTTTATTTTTAACTATGGTATATACAGCTGACATGTCAAACTGCTAAGCTGCAGGACATATTTATGTAGAAAATAGATGAATGTCACCTCTTGCTTTAAATGGTGTTGATATAAAAGCATATATATCTACTATATAAATTGGAAGTGGTCGGACTTTGTATATTTAAGTAAGTGTAGTGGGATAAACGTCGAAACGGCTTGGTGGAATACAGCGAAAATTTACACAGTTATGCAGAATGACCCGAGGAGGCGTTGGGTCGACTTTTAGGGTACAAGCTTCCATGGTTACGGAGAAAATCGATGAAACAGGAATTTCCCATTCAAATTGAACTGAGAGTAATCTGTGAACGCAGAAGTAAATATTTCGAGAAACGTTCCAACCGAACGAAAACAGGAAGACGATATTTTGGTTCGTGAAGACATTCCCTGGCAATGAACGGGAAAAAAAGCGAGGATAATACGTCGTTATGTGGAGCAAGAAGAACAATTTCATGCAAAGACAAGACCAAGTTTATGGTATAAATGGAATTAGACTAATATTCTATTTAACATAACAGAATGATTTCCAGCCCTGGAGTTTAAGAATGATGTAAATAAAATTTAAAACGAAAATGACAGAGGTTATTAAAATAGTAAAAGTAAATAGTGAAGATTTAGGCCAGTACATACGTATGCCCCGACGGACATACACATACATAACCCCCCCCCCCCCCCCCCCCACACACACACACACACGCGCGCGCGCGCGTGAGTGTCTAAACCTTATGCATTTCTACAGTATTTTCACCAAACTTAAGATATAGGTTACTTATATTCTCCGGATGGTCATAGGCACTTTCATTTTTCCAGATATTGATTATAGGGCCTCCCGGCAGATAACCCCCTTTAACCACTTCCTTGGAGTCGACTGAAGAACTGCAGTGCAATGCAACAAAACGTCATAACTTCTGGAGTTCGCAACCGATTTTCACAAAACTTGACACATCGGCTACGTTTGTCCTACAGATGAATGTGAACTCTCAGAATTGGCACATATTGAGTATGGGACCCCTGGGGGCAGGAACCCTCTTTTGGAAAAAAACGATGATTTTGTAAAAGTATAGTTTTCGAAGTAGCACTGAAGTATTGACATAAATGGTATACACAACTGCTATTTAATACTCGAGCAACGCCGGATACCTCTGCTAGTATATATATATATATATATATTGCAAGAGGCTTCCTCAGTGTTTATCTACCATCTTCGTTCATAATGCATTAGTCAATCTGAGTGTACAGCAGAAGACACTTACCCAATCTACTAAACCTGAGAGTGTAATAATTGTTTCTACTTTTGGCACAAGGCCAGCAAATACCCAGTACATTACTGGTACTTTATTTTATCGACCCCGTAAGATGAAAGGCAAAGTTAACCTTGGCGGGATTTGAACTCGGATCGTAAAGGGACATAACTACGTTGGAAAGCATGTCTGACCCTCTACCAATACTGCCATCAGATTTGAAGAAACATTATTTGAATATTGGGCATACCATTATTCAGGATTTAAAGAAACATTATTTCAAAACTAGATGCAGCGTTACCCACTGTCTCATTGAAAGTAGAATGAAAGGATTTAAAGAAATTTTATTTCAATATTAAACAAAGCATTATCTAATGTTTCTTTGAAAATAGTGAATTGAGCCCCACATCTAAGGTTATGGACACCCCTCTACCCATTGACTTTGAAATGCTAGGTTAGTGTTTGGCCTGTGTTAAGAAGTAAGAAGGGATGAAGTGCGACGCTAGCAACTTTGCCTCCATTAATCCAAAATTGCTACAGAAACAATGAGCAGATACCTGATCTGGAAGCAGACATGTGACAAGGTTTACAACTGTATAGAATGGAGATCTCATTACCCAATGCTCCACAGAGAGCAAAAAAAACTAAAAGATGAACTTACATAAAACATTGTGTTTTTTTCTAGTTTTAGAAAATATCTTTATTAAAAGTGTGTGTGTGTGTATGTTTATATATATATATGCATTAGCATGGCTGAGTGGTTAAGGAGTTCCCTTCATAACCTGTTGGTTCAGAGCTTAATTCCACTGCATGGTATCATGGTCTTCTGCTATAGCCTTGTGAGTGGAATTTTGTAGGCGGAAACTGCAGAAGCCTGGTGTGTACATATATGAGCGTGTGTGTCTATGTATTTATGTCCCTTAACTTAACAGTTTGACAAAAAGGAAATTGCTAAAATAAGTATCAGACTTGAAAAAATAATTATTGGGGTCGATATGATTGAAAAAGTCAAGGCGGTGCCAGAGGATAGATGCAGTCTAATGACTGAAACAAGTAAAAGAATATGTATGGATATGAATATAAATATTTATTTTCTGAAGAAAAGGTAACAGTGACTTCAAAGTTCCTTTTCTGACAGTGATGAAGTCTTTTTGTGAGTTTTATATCCGTTTTACTTCTAGTGATGGCAATGTGGTTTTCTTACTTATTATTTATTGGTATGAAGCTGAGAGAAAAAGTTTGTGTTTGTTTACAGAGACTGTTGATTGTAAGTCTATAGCTGTGCTAACTTGTGTGTGTGCCAAAGAGGATTAAACACAATATGACATGGTTGCAAAATAAACTTCTTCACACAGAGATGAAAAATACTATTACGCTATTATATTATTTTCGAGGCATTTTTTAAAACATGTCGATATAATTATTTCAAAAGTGTTTTATTCATAAATTAACCAGTCTAAAAAAACTCTTAAAATCTGTTTTGATTTTTCATTCCAAGAACTTTTTAGTATTGGTTCATAGTCGGAGTTTAAAAGAGCACAATTACTACAATTTGGAGGGCAGTGAACTGGCAGTATCAGTACAGTGTTGAACAAAATGCTTTGCAGTATTTAGTTATGACTTTCTATGTTCTGACTTCAAATACCATTGTTAGATTGTATTGTTACAATTTGAAGTATTGGGTTAAAAAAATAAAAACAAAAACGTTTTAAAATTTAAACTTAATGTTTTCCATTTTAATAACTTATTTAATTTTATTTTATTTCTTTTCAGACCTCGATATCGTTTAAGAAAGTCAAAAAGTCGAAGTCCCAGTCCATATGTACAGAAATGGACGCACCGTAGTCGATCGCGCTCTCGCAGCCGTGGTCGCCACTACACATGGAGAAGAACAAGGTCTCGCAGTCATTCCAGGGGTCGGTCTTTAGTAGCTGGCACCAAAATTAGTTATTCTAGTGTAAAATATTTTAACAGTTTAGGGGCTGAATTAAGTAAAGTAAAGGCTCGTGAAGCGAGTAAGTCTAGTCAGTATGTGCCTAGAAACAGAAAAATGACAAAAGACTCACCACAAGAGACAATAGAAATAGCAGAAAGGACTCCATCACGTTCACCTTCATCTGATTCACATAGGACCCCTTCAGTTAAAGGGGAATCTGAAGTTCCCACTCCTAAATCAGATCATTCTAAAGATAAGTGTGAAGAAGAAAAAATTATTAAACCAGAGACTCCGCCTAGTAAGCCTGAGGTTTTTTGTGAAGAACATGAGGTGGAATGTAAAGAGGAGTTGACTCCTATTCCTGCTGAGCCTTTGTCCCCAGAGGTGAAACCTGAGCCCAAAATACCAACCCCTGAGCCAGATAGAAAACAGGTAATGAAAAGACTACCTCTCCCGCAAGTATTACCTGTAGAAGAAATTGAGAGTGAATCTGACTCTCCGGAACATTCACCACCATGGTATGTATTTTATGGCCTCTTTTATTCTTTTTGTTTTTGTTGATTATATATATGTATTGAGCATGTGTGTGCGTGTGTGTATATATATATATATATACACACATATACACACCTTTTGTTACCTAGGTGACTGAATTAGCAGTGAGGGAGCATGTTCTGAATGTGTGATAGCCAAGATAAGAAGAGGTCGGAGGAAATTTAGAAAGCTGTTACCTCTACTGACAACAAAGGGCTTCTCTTTCAGAGTGAAGATGCCTGCATGCGAACTGCAATGCTACATGGGCCTTAACTCCAGGAGGCCTGAGAAGGCCAGAAAGAAACAAAGCCAGTATTCTCCAATGGGTCTGTAATATTACTATGCATGAATGATGTAGCATAAGCGAATTCAGAAAAACACTCAGCATAAGAGGAATTGAATGAAGTCTGCAAGAGAGAAAACTGTGTTGGTATCGACACGTGATGTATATGGAATATGGCAGCTGCATAATGACAGTGTGTCAAAGCTTGCCCTTTGAATAACAGCTACAATTCATTTTCTAATTTAAAAATTATAGAAATACAGTAATGAAAGAGTTAAGATCATGAAATCCAAGAAAGTTACAGTCCCTTTAGTGGTAAATACTGTTCTGATTGTGAAATAATCAGAACAATAATCAATAATATATAGATACATATGTCTAAAAGAAGAAAAGCTGGATAGTCCCAGCTGGAGCTACTTGTATCATAGACCTGCTTCATCATTACCTTCTTCTTGTCCTCCCACTTATTTCTGGGAGGCTCATGTCTCAGTCCTCAGACATGCCTTCCAGAGGGTCCTATCAAAAGCAACTCTCTCTCCAAATAATCTGGCTGGATCTCCAACCATTTTGCTTTTTTCGTTGTATTAAGTCATTCTTGTCATATTCACACACACACGTGTGTGGTTGCATGCAAATTTGAGAATAGGCATTGCAGTTTCATTAAAATATAAAAATTCATGGACTTTTATAAGAAATAAACACTATATTTCAATATAAATTTCTAGTGCCTTGGTTTTACAGCAAATTCTTCTCATGTTTTGTGTAATTTGTTTTTTCTTTCTAAATCAATGTATATCTGTTTCTCAAAGAAGATTGGGCTTTACAAATAAGATGAAACAAGATTGTTTGTGTATATAGAGATGCATTGTTTCTATCAAACATTTCAATATCAAATAATTGCTGTTGACACCATTTTGACTAATATCATAACCTACTAAATTTATTGGTTAAATGTTTTCATACAAAACTGCCTGAGACTGCCCGTGGTTCTGCAATAGTAAGATTTTTATTTTAAAGTTTTTATATTTATTGAAAAACATTCCATCATAATTTTATGGCAGAACCTTTGTTAAGCTATATTCCAAACTCCAGCTTTATAATGAGAACATTAGTTATTTTATTAAATCACTCTAAATTCTTCATTATTTTCAAATGTATTTGAAAATCACAGGCAGTGTCTTTCATTTGAAAATATGGTAATGAATGGGTTTAAAATGAGTTTTCATAAAATTAATCATCTGTCCTCAATCTACTACTAAATAATCAACAGCATTTATTTATTTATTCATGGACTAAATAGAAGTTTCTTCTTGAAAATAGGGTTTGAAATCTTCAGGCACCAGTTTTGAAATTCCTCTTCTGAAATTTTGGTTAAACATTGAAATCAGTCTGAATGTGAGATATAATGGGAAGAATAATTGAGAGGGTAGGAGGGTGTGTATAGCAGTGGCAAATTAATAGGATTTAGAAGTGTATTATAGTACCAGGGTCTGTTTGATATCAAGAGAGGAAACATGACACAACCCCTCACCTACATTGTTTTTGTTTTGATTAATAATATATATATATATATATATATATATGTGTGTGTGTGTGTGTGTCATCATCATCATCATCACCGTTTTATGCCCATTCTTCCACGCTAGCATGGATTAGACAGGTTGTCCTGTTGTGTGCAATGCCAGGTCAGGTGACCATGTCTTGCTCATACAGAACTGATTTTGGCTTGATTTCTACAACTGGATGCCCTTTCTAACACCAACCTCATTTACAGTGAATACTGGGTGCTTATTATCATGGAGCCTACACAACCACTTTACAGTGTGGGCTGGGTGCTTTTTTGTTGTGACACCTCCACGACCACTTAACAGTGAGAGGGGGTGGGGGCATATTGTCTATATGCTTCAGCTTGCACCCGTAGGAACTCGGATCTTCTGTATTACTGCGTAACGCCAGAGGTTTCGGTCCTGTGCCATTGCCTTTGAGAGGTGCAATTGGGCATGGTCAGCTTTTATCACTTCATCCCAGGTCTTCTTGGGTCACCCAACTCCAATGCTTTCCATTGGAGTTGGGTGCTCTGCACCTTTTTATGCAGCTGTCATCCTTCATACGCATCACATGTCCATACCAACGCAGCCTCCTCTCCTGCACACAGCATTTGATTCCTCTTATGCTCAGTCTCTCTCTCATTTCGTTTATGCTTTGCTGTTCACGTATATTACTATTATACATCCATTGGAGCATGCAGGCTTTGTTTCTTTTTAATCTACGCAAGTCTTCTACACACAGCGCCCAGGTCTCATTACCATGTAATATTGCTGTTCGTATGCACGTATCATACAGTCTGCCTTTGATTTTGAGGGAAAATCCTTTTGCAGCTAGCAGTGGTAGTAGCTCCCTGAACTTCTTCCATCCCATTCTTACCCTGGTTATTGTACTTTCAGAACACTCTCCTCCGCTACTAATTCGGTCACCTAGTTGGCAGAAGCTGTCTACTGTTTCTAAAGAGCCCTCTCAGAGTTTGGTACTGCTTGTTTCCTGTGGCTGTTTGCTACTTACTGTCCCGGTGCAGCTGCTACATGTAAAGCTGACATTCTTAACTAAGCTTCCTGTGATCCCACTACATCTCTTGTGTACCCATAGTTTACATTTGGGGCAGAAGATGGAATGCCTACCTACACCTTTCCTACATACTGAGCAAGGTCATTTCCCTGAGGGGATCTGGGTTCTGTTTTCTCATCTACTTACGAAGAGCTTAGTCTTTGTCAGGTTGACTTTGAGACCCCTTTTTTCTAGTCCCTGCTCCCATGTTTAGAATTTCTTCTCTAGTTCTGCCATAGATCATGTATTGCATATATTCGAATATAAGCTAACCCCTATTTTATGTCTGAGAAATAGACAAAAATCCAAACCCCATTTCTAAATCGGAGCAGGTAATCAATACATTGTGTTTAGATGGTGCAGTTTTGAAATTTTCATGAGTGGGGAATATATTTATGTAGTTTTAGTATTTTGATATTTAAAGTCTCGTTTAGAGTATAGTTTTTGTTTAATAACTATATTCATATTTCCTATTGATTATGTTTTGAATGAATATGACCTTCAAAATGGTCAGAAATTGGTTTTAAAAATCATTGTAATGATTTTTTTTTACCAATTTACGACCATTTTAAAGGCCATATTCATACATGAGAAGGCACATGGCTTAGTGGTTAGAGTGTTAAGCTTGCAATTGAGAGGTTGTAGGTGATGCATTATGTCCTAAAGGAAGACACTTTATTTCTCATTTCTCCAATTCACTCAGCTGTAAGAAATGAGTTGCGACATCACTAGTGCCAAGCTCTATTGGTCATTGCTTTTCCCTTGGACAACATTGCTCTAGGATGCACCGTTTCGGATCCAGCGACATACATACATGCACAGATACGCTCAAATATACAGTAAATATATATGTGAGTGTGTGTGTGTGTTATCATCATCATCATCATTTAAGATCCACTCCCTGCTAGCAAGGATCAGTACTGAAGCAGGGCTACTGATCACCTAGACAGGGCGAGGGGTCTGCATCTCGCTTATGTATGGTGATATGTTATATCGAGTGCAGAAAAGTTGTTGTGTCTTTTGACACAAACTGAAGGACACCCCTCCCCCAACCCTTTGTTTGGCAAGCTTTCTACAGCTAAATGCCTTTCCTATTACAAACCACTTTACAGTATATACTGGGTGCGTTTCTCATGTAGATCACCAACACTAGAGAGGTTATTGTGTCTTTTAGGCATGGTGCCCTTCCCGTCGTCAACCACCTTTACAGAGTGTACTGGGTGTATTTTTGTGGCACTGTCACTAGAGAGGTTGTTGTCGTAGATCCAACTGTAGAGCCCTCTCTGCTCTGAGGATGAGAGAAATAGAGTAGAGAGGTGGGTATATAGTTATAGGTATATGTGATGACTTGGCAGAGTGATGAGTATGAGGTAGAGAGTTATTGGTGTATGGGAAGAGAGAGGATGTGGTCAGTAGGGGGGGGGGCATGGTGAAGAGATAAGGGGTAGAAGTAGCTGATGAGTGTATGAGGAGAGGGGGTGTAATGGTGGGGGGGGGGGCATATTGGGGAGTTAGATGAGGGATGAACTTGGAGTAGAGAGTAGCTACTAGAGTGCAATGGTGAGGATATATAAGGGCTTTAAAGGGTGGAGTAGTGTGTGTGTGTGTGTGTATATTTATATATAGAAACAAGATCAATTTTGATCAGTACAAAATAATATCAATCATATTGTCTGGCAATTTGTTGATGACAAACAATTGTGAAAAGAACTGGTTAGAGTGTACACATCAGTTATTATTTACGGTGGATGGCAGTATCGGTAGAAGGTCGGACGCCATACTTTGCAGCAAAAAGTTACGGCCCTTCCCATTCTGAGTTCAAATCCCGCCAAGGTTAACTTTGCCTTTCATCCTTACGGGGTCGATAAAATAAAGTACCAGTAATACACTGGGATAATTGCTGGCCTTGTGCCAAATGTAGAAACAATTATTTAGACAAACGTGGATATATAGATATTAAAGTAAAAGAAAAGTGAGAAGGTATGCAATGAACTGACATTAAGATGGCAAATACCAATTCCTAAGGCCTATACAGATCTGTTTTGAGCCGACAAGAAATAATAGAGATTACCATTATTAGGGAAAAAGCATCGTTAGGATGTTAGGCACATCCTCAGTTGCCAACATCTTAATATATACACATAGTTATGCCATCAAATCACAAACTATGAAAGCACATTTATAATGTCACCTAAGCAGAAGGGTACAGGCAAGGCCAACAGGAATGTTAAAATTAGCTCCCCCTTTGGCTCATAAGTCAGCTCAACTAAAATTATAAATATTAGTATTGAAATATATATATATATATATATATGTGTGTGTGTGTGTGTGTGTGTGTGTGTGTACACACAGACACGTACATGTATATATAGATTTTAAAAAACTTTTAATCATCCCTATCTATAGATATTTTCTAAATTTGGTGAGTCATACGTAAAACTAATAAAACAGTATAATTCTCCTTTAAAACCTTCGTTGTATAATATTTTATTATCTGTCTATCCTCCCACCTGTATATCTATGTACTCATTTATTTAGCTACCTATTCACCTTCCTTCCTTCCTAATCTATCTAGTAACAAACATAGCTCCTATTTCACACCCTAGTTCACAGTTCAATTGTTGGAAGAGTATCATCACTGTAAAAACATGTTGCTCTAGCAAATATACTGCCCTACCCATGCAGTAAATAGGTGTGGCTGATTTACTAAAGCAGGAACACTATTGTTACTTGCTGCAAGTCATGTTGATTCTGTGTGTCACTGAAAACATTCTCTGTCTACAACATTGATCTCAGATCCATCAACTAAGATTAGAAACGAGTCTAAAAGTTTCATCTGACATGCTTTAACTCTTTCGTCACCATCTATAATATAATAAAGGGAGGAGTGCGGGACAGCGTCCGTTTTATAATTGTTTATCCCGTTAATAAAATAAGTTGGATTACTTTGAATAAATAATTGTTTCTACTTTTGGCACAAGGCCAGCAATTACCCAGTGTTTTACTGGTACTTTATTTTATCGACCCCGTAAGGATGAAAGACAAAGTTAACCTCGGCGGGATTTGAACTCAGAATGGCAAGGGCCGTAACTCTGTGTCAAAGCATGGCGTCCGACCCATCCACCGCTTGGAATAAATAATGAATGAATATTATGTAATTTATCTACTAAATTTCATAGCTCTTGATTAAACATAAATATTCTTATACATAAAATATTGCTTGTTTTAAGATTCACTTTAAAATTTTCAAATGTCAACACTTCCGGTTAGCGTCCGTTATATTATAACACTTATTACATCGCTTATATAAACGTTCATATATTTACATCGTTGTATAAGGTTTATATTTAGGTTGTTAATTTTCTACTTTTTCGTTTTCATAAAATTTTAGTTTATTATATATGCAGTTTATATATATATAATATCGTCTTTTCTTTAATGTATCATGGATTACTTTACTGATTACAGAAGAGAGTGTAACATAGACATCGTTCAATTTCTGAGCATATTGTCAATTACGATTTGATTTGATGTATCATATCTACATGCATGAATATTTGCTTATAATATCAATATGCACACTACACATGCTAGCAAAAAACTACCCTGAGGGTGGTTTTCTGCTAGTATTTCTAATGAAAGGTGATTTTCCAATCATGTTGAAAATCACCTTAATCACAAATATAATTAACTTACATTATTTGGAAATCTCGCCGAGGTTAACTTTGCCTTTCATCCTTACGAGGTTGGTAAAATAAAGTACCAGTAATACACTGGATAATTGCTGGCCTTGTGCCAAACGTAGAAACAATTATTTGGAGCAGTATTAGTAGAGGGTCGGGCGCCATAGAGTTACGGCCCTTCACTATCTGAGTTCAAATCCTGCTGAGGTTAACTTTGCCTTTCATCCTTACGGGGTGAATAAAATAAAGTGTTAGTAATGCACTGGGATAATTGCTGGCCTTGTGCCAAAAGTAGAAACAATTATTTGCAAGATAATTTAACAAATGTTCTTACATAAAATTGTGATTGATTTTTTTTTTGTTTGTTTCATAGAACCAGGGGGTGGATGAGGACCACACAGTTAAAAGCTTTTAAAATGTGAGCAGTGGCATATGGTCGTCTGGTTGTAGAATTCTACCTAAAAGTACTCTCATACAAAGCATTCTGACATAGAAAAACATTAAAAAAAAGAAATGCAGAGGAGGAAGAGGATAATATGTACGTGTGTGTGTGTGTGTGTGTGAAAACAGTTAAATACATTGTATATACTAGATAGAGTTCTGTAAATGCTTTATAATTTTTGTAGACTACAATTTTCTGTTATTTTCTTTATTACTTTCTGTATTTAAACGGTTGTGCATGTTTAAATACCTTTCAACATCTTTTATTCTAAGGAAAATGGACATTATGACAAATGACAATAGGTGCTTTATGAATAGATTTGGACACAGTACAGACCGGAGCAAAGGCCGGGAGGGTGCTAGTATATATAATATAAATAGATATATCATTCTATATTACCATGGATATCTCATTATATAATCATACATATATTTTATAAATAGATATTTCACTCTACAAAAAAGCACCAATTTCATTTTTGTCAAAGCAAATCCAGGTGGTGTTGACAATCTTTTAATACTATGTGTTAATGTTTTCACATGTGTTGAGAAAATTATTGTGAATATTTGAGCAGCTAGTTGTGCATAACTGTCACAAAATTAAGTAGAATCGAAAACAGTTTTGTAGCGGATATACAAATTTTATTGGCGTATTACAATTGTTTCAATATCGATACCTTTGTAATATGCCAATAAAGTTTGTACACACACTGCAACACTGACTTCGATTCTACTTAATCAATATATAAACTGGAGACAATATTCATGTGTCTATGTATATATATATGTATATAAATATATTTGCACTTCATCACTGCTGATTCTGGTTGGAGCCCCCAATTTCTTATATGAACCTCAGTTGAGGGCCTCTAACCTACACCATCATCCTTCAATCTTTATGCTTGTGTTGTATGATACTCTAAGACAGCATTGAGGTTTCTTGAAGTTATTCTTCATGATTTCATCCCATGTCTTCCTTGGTCTCTCTCTTCCATAGGTTCTCTGTACTTCAAGCACTTGGCACTATTTTATACAACTCTCGCTTCCTCCTTATGTATCACATGACTATAATAGGGTAATGTAAGGGAGGTGAGTGGTGAGAGTAATCTTGGAGGTCTTAGGTGTATATGGAGAAAAGCTTCAAGACTTTTTTATCCAGTTTTTGCATATTTCCTTATAAATCCTTTGCAGGTCATTTGGATCAACATTGTTCTTAAATATATATATATTTATATGCGTGTGTAGGTGTATGTAGACACACACATACACCTTGCTTTTTATTGCTCATTCACTTCACTTCAGATTTTTTTTTTTTTTTTTTTTTTGCAGTGAACAAATCGTGTCTCCTGTGAGACATCGCCGTATCACAGACCTACCAATGCCACCAGTTGTTGATGACCCTGAGCAGGAGGTCGATCTGGATATAGATACTCACAGTGAGCACAAGCCCTCATCCCTTGATGTGGAAATGATGGAGATGAAGAGCAGGATTGATTCTAACGTGTCAGCAGCTCCAAAATTAAAGAGACCAAAGTGAGTAGTAATGTTAAGACTATCTTTCTGCTATTTCAAGCGTTAAACTAATATATTTCTTCCATGCACTGTGTCATTTGTTATTTCTGTTTACCTTTTACATACATGTAGACATACACCATCACCATCATTTAATGCCCATTTTCCACACTAGCATGGGTTAGACGAGTTGTCCCATTTTAGCGTTTTAGACAAGTTAGGTCAGGTGACTGTGTCTTGCTCATACAGAAATGTTTCTGGCTTGGTTTCTATGGCTGGATGCTCTTCCTAATGTCAACCACATTTACAGTGTGGGCTGGGTGCTTTTTGTCATGACACAGTGTAGTAAGTAAGGCAATTAAGGATATGAAGACTGGGAAAGCAACCGGTCCATCGGGTATAGCTGCTGAGATGCTGAAAACATCTGGGTCAGTAAGTCACACCATAACTATACATATTGTTAACCAAGTAATACTAGAGGGTGCCATACCAAATAATTGGCGCAGCAGCATCATTGTGAACTATTACAAGGGTAAAGGAAATGCACTAGGAAACTATAGAGGTATAAAGCTGATGGACTTGGTCATGAAAGTAACAGACCAGGTAACTCTAGGTGAGATGTAGTTTGGGTTTGTGCCAGGCAAAAGCACCACTGATGCTCTCTTCCTTGTGAGGTAGTTACAGGAAAAAGCTTTCGACAGAGTTCCCCGTGCTATAATCTGGTGGGCTCTAAGAAAACTAGGAGTAGATGAATGGCTTGTGAAGGCTATACAAGCTATGTATAGGGGAGCAATCAGCAAAGTTAGGGTTAACAATGGCTATAACGAGGAATTTAGCATACAGGTTGGTGTTCACCAGGGCTCTGTTCTTAGCCCTCTCCTGTTTATCGTATTGCAGGCTATAACAGAGGAGTTTACAACTGGATGCCTAGGGGAATTTCTATACGCGGATGATCTTACACTTATAGCTGATGGCCTTGCTCAGGATGTAGGAAAGGTATAGGTAGAAATTCCATCCTCTGCCCCAAATGCAAACTATGAGTACACAAGAGATGTAGTGGGATCTTAGGAAGTTTAGCTAAGAATGTAGGCTTTACATGTAGCAGTTGCACCGGGACAGTAAGCAGCAAACGACCACAGGAAACAAGCACTACCAAATTCTGGGAGGGCTTGGTAAAAACAATAGACAGCTTCTGCTACCTAGGTGACCGAATTAGCAGCAGTGGTGGGTGTTTTCCTGCAAATGAAAGGCAGACTGTATGAGGCGTGCATGCGAACAGGTTACATGGTAGTGAAACCTGGCCACTGTGTGCAGGGCTAACGTAGATTAGAAAGAAATGAAGCTTGCATGCTCCAATGGATGTGTAATAGTAATGTATGTGAACTGCAAAGCATAAACAAATTGAGAGAGACTAAGCATAAGAGGAATGAAATGCTGTGTGCAGGAGAGGAGATTACGTTGGTATGGACATGTGATGCGTATGAAGGATGGCTGCTGCATAAAAAGGTGCAGAGCACTAAAAGTCAATAGAAGACTTGGAGCGGGGAGACCTAAGAAGACCTGGGATGAAGTGATAAAAGCTGATCTTGCCCAATTACCCCTCTGGTGTTACGCAGTTTTTCAGAAGACCCGCCTTCCCATGGGTACAAGCTGAAGCATATAGACAGTATCCCATCACTCCCTCCCACTGTAAAGTGGTCATGTAGATGTCGCAACAAAAAAGCACCTAGCCCGCACTGTAAAGTGGTTGTGTAGGTGCTACGGTAAAAAGCACCCAGTACTCACTGTAAATGAGGTTGGTGTTAGGAAGGGCATCCAGCTGTAGAAATCAAGCCAAAATCAGTACTGGTCACCTGGCCTAACAGTGCCCACAACAGGACAACCCATCTAATCCATGCTAGCGTGGAAGAATGGACGTAAAACGAAGATGATGATGACACAACCGCTTTACTGTTTGGGATCAGTGCTTTTTGTCATGATATATATATATATATATATACATCAGGCCACGATTTCATTCAATTGTCTAACAGATTGTTTTCAAGTGCTCATGTACATCATCTTCATGATCAGGGCAGTGAATTGGCAGAACGTCAGACAAATGTTTGGTAGTATTTGTTTTGGCTCTTTATGTTCTGGCTCTCAATCCTGCCAAGATTTATCAAATACTGGGGTCTCTATAATCAACTTGCTTTTTTCCACACAAATCACTGGCCTTGTGCCAAAATTATAAATCATGATCAGATTTGTGTTTGTTTTGTGAGAATATATCATTAAATTTTTTTTTCTTTTGTGTCTCACAGAATTTGTCACAAGCGTCGTTATAATGAGAAAAACAAAGGGGACTGGGGTGAGCGGTGTGTTGAGGTATTCCGAAAAATCTGTCAAATTGGTGAAGGAACCTATGGACAGGTTTACAAAGCTGAGGACACGTTTTCTGGTAAGTTTTACGTAGGTAATATTTTACCCTTATTTTAGTGAGTACCATCAAGAGATCACAGATTCGGTATTATGGACATGTGGTTAAAATGTCTAAAGAATCAATCACTGGAGAGATTTTATGGATAAAGCCAACTGGCAGAAGACCAAAGTCAGTTTTTCATGTTTGGTGATCCATACAGATAAATTGGAGACAGTTACTTCTGATTGTACCCGCTGCACAGTGAGTCTGAGGATTCTGCCCCCAACAAGCCTCCCACGAATAAGTGGGTAAAGAAGACTATTGGCGAAGCAGAGGCAAACTCCTAGTGAGACAAGTCCACAATCATCATCACCATCATTTTATAACTTTTCCATGCTAGCTTGGGTTGGATGGGGGTTTTTAACGTTCTGAGGCTAGACAGTCAGATGGCCATATCATTTTCACACATTCCAGTTAGGCATAGTTTCTATGACTGGATGCTCTTCCTGTCACTAATCACTTTACAGGGTGTACTGGGTACATTTTATTGTGACACCAGCACTACCACAGTACAGAGTGTACAGGGATAACTTTATTGTGGCACCAACACTAAGTGATTGTTGTGTCCTCAGTGTCGCTTTGAATGGGAGTTGGTATGGAAGAACATATTGAAAGTGGAACTGTTGGGTGGATGGGGTACCTGTTATTCCCTGGGGGAGCCATCACTGAGAGGACGAGGAGGAAGCAATCGTGAGTAGCTGAGTCATCCATCAGAGACAGAAAGGGAGAGAGTGAGTGTTGGGGCATAAAGAAGAAAGTAATGGCTGGTGGAGGATAAAGAGTAGATTCATGAGATTGGTGGATACATACAGGGCTAAGATACCCTACTTGATCTGTGGGTATTGGGTAAGATTTGACGTAATCTAAGCTATCCTCTTGATATGTAGGCAAGGAGTATAATAGAAGTTAAGTAGAGATGGTTTAGATAGTGTGGGATGGGAGAAAAGCGGAGGGTTAAGGAGTAATGAGGGAACTTCAGTGTCAATATACCTCTTTACCTCTATTTTATCATCTTACTAACATGGGAAGCCACGTCTTAGTAGTATGGCAAATCAGCTGTCAACTTAATCCTGTCTCATCTCCTTCATGAGGTCAGCCATCATCATATCATAACATGTATTCCTAGGTCTTTCCACAGTGTCCAATGACTTTTTTATGCAGCCGTTATTCTCCATATGCACCATATGCAGTATTCTCTATTGTACACTCCATCTACTCCTTCTTAAGCCCAATTTGTTAAAGTTTTGTTGTTCATGCTATTATACATCCATGAGGCTCATAGACCAAATTTTCTGGAAAAAAATGGAAAACATTTTTCCAAAACATTGTTTTGTATCAAGAAATCTTGTTTTGTGGCATTTCATCAGAAAAATTGGAGAAATTCACCTAAACATACTTCCTGTAATGGTATGAGGTATAGACAATATGAAATAAGGCCTTTGGTTGTCCAAGAAGCTGCTCAGTGATTTGTTTATAAACTAGGATATTTGACAGTCATTATATCAGTTGCTTATATTGTGGCCTTTAATTTGGCTGCTTATGTGAAAGGATTGATTTTGAAATTATGGTAGACTAATACATGGCTTGGTTGGAAATAGATATTCTTTAAAGCAGGGGTCTCAAACATGTGGCCTGCGACAGAAAAATTTTCATGGATAATATTTTCCTAAAACTTTCTCATTTGTCCCTGACCTATTCCATACTCTTTCAGCAGTATTAAGCTATGAATTTTGCCTTTGTTTTCCCTGTTTTAATAATATTTATAGCACAATTTATTGCAATTTACCTATGAAATACAATAAAATAAAAGGGAATTTACCAAAAGTAAAAACTGAGTTACGGAAAATTTGAAATGGAAAATTTATCTATCTACGTTTTATATTAATTCACATATCCCACTTATTGTGTGCCTATTCATTTTTAATGAAAAAATAAGTAGCAACCTATCAGCTGTATTGCAGATTAACATTATAACTGGTGGAAACTCCAAGGCATAATGGTGCTTTTAAGTCCTTGACTTTGAGACGCCTGCTTTAAATATTATTTCTCTTCTGTTGATACCACTATCAAATGCATTCATTATATTCCATAAAGTGATTGGTATTCAAATGGTAAAAATATGGCATCCAGCTGTAAAAACCATGCCAAAAAACAGTAGAGAGGTCTCTTCAGTCACATCAAGGACATGACAATCTCACTATTGCAGCCAGAATACTCTGTAAAGTCGTTGGCATTGGAAAGGGTTTCCTGTTATAGAAACCATGCCAAATGGGAATGTATTGAGCAAAACGTGTTCCCTTGACTGGCCTAGGAGGATGTAGCTTAGATTAAGTTCTGTTTTGGCCTGTAATGACCCATCCATTCCATGCCAGCATAATGCAGATGTAAAGTGGTGATGTTGATGGTGTGTGTGTGTGTGTGAAGACATGGGTTAAGCTGTTTGACTCCTGATCATATGCTTGTGTGTTTGATTCCCAGCAGCACAATGTCCTTGAGCATGATACTTTGTTTGATATTGTTCCAGTTCACTCAACTGGAAATGAGTTGTACCTGTGCTTCAAAAGGCTAATCTTGTTGCTGTGTCATGCTGAATCTCTTTGAGAATTACGTTAAGTGTACATGTCTGTGGAGTGCTCAGCCATTTACTTGCATGTTAATTTCACAACAGGGCTGTTCCATTGAAACACTCATCATCAGAACTGGTGGGCGTTCAACACACACCATTTGTAACCATATTCCATTTATGTTTTTTTTTTTTTTTTCATTTACAAAATGTTTGGTTTGTTTGCTTTTCATCATTATTGACGAAGCAGCAAATTGGCAAAGTCATTAGAATGTTGATAAAAAAAAGTACCAGTCCAGTACTGGGTAGGTTCTTCCTATATCTCTTACTAACTTTCTCTCTATCACTATTATGCTCCTACAACATTAGCAGGAGTTGCGAGTACATGCATACATCATTATTGATACTTTTTCTTTACCTTCATTTTGAACTACAGGTGAACTTGTTGCACTGAAGAAAGTTCGTTTAGAAAATGAAAAAGAAGGTTTCCCAATTACAGCAGTACGAGAGATCAAAATCTTACGACAGCTAAACCATCCAAATATTGTCAACCTGAAGGAAATTGTTACAGATAAACAGGATGCTCTGGATTTCAGGAAAGATAAAGGTATGTCGATAAAATTTATTGATTTTGTTCTTGTTTAGTCCTAGTTCAGCTATGATCAAATCAGGGAGACCCATGATCAGAAGCATCTTAGTTGTGACAATCTCATATTTTTTTTCAAGCAGGGTGTAACTAGGACTAGTTTATGCAATGTTTAATTTTAATGTAGTAGTTATTGATTTAATCCTTTTGATACCAAACCGCCTACTGCACCTGCCTCTACATTACAAAACTGTTTATATTGATCTAAAAACCTATTATCCTAATTTTATTTAATATTTTTGTTAAATTATGTTCAAAACACCATCTCAGTGATGAGAAAGTGAATATATCTTTCGTTAAAAATGCAGTAATGAAAGGGTTAAGGAAGATTTGGCTGTCAATTTCAGTAGATCAAGTAACCACACAGTGACTTCTTTCATTTACTCGTATATCTGTGATATGTATGCCTAATGAGATTCAGCGTGGCACTGTGTTTGACAAGGCAGCCCCTTTGAAATACCGATACAGTCCAACGACCAACTGACAGGCTTCCAAACGGTCTTTACCTACCCATCACTCATTAGCCATAAGTTGACCTGAGATGCCATACCGGGATCAAACCCAGGACCTAATGATTAAACATTCGGCCATGCTGCATCCACAAGAAACGAAGTAGAATTACAAAATACCAGCAGTGGATTTGAACTCGTGATCTATGAGTAGTTAATCAAATTCCTTACCCACTCATCCTGTATCAGTAAATCTAATCCATATTTGGGGTTTTCTAAGCTCTAATCATGAAATGGGAAATTGATTTTAAAAGACTTGAATTTGTTTTACCTGCAGCAATTGGAAAAATGTTGATGTTATAAATTAAGCACTTTTTATTTAAAACCTATTAAAGACATTCTAGTAAATTTATTTCTCTCTGTCTCCAGGATTATGTTGGCTTTCATCACTTTGTTTTATTTCAATAACGATGTTTTGAATAAAACTACCACACCATGCTAACTACCAAACATATTAATTTCTTTTATCACTTATTCAGGGAGAATGACAGTGCCCATGACCATTTTTAGGACCTCCTAGGCTAGTAAGAAAGAGGGAGGAAGTTATCATCAAACTGAATACCTAGTTTAAATGCTTGCAATAGAGTAGACTCTGCTAAAAGCACTCAAGTATCATGTGGTGGTGTTGAAGAGGCCAATAAATTGAGTCTACCAGCCAAGTAGGCTACAGTAGGATTTGAACTCAGAATGCAGAAAGTCAGAAGCAATACTGTAAGGCATCCCATCCAATGTTCAAATAAACACTAGTTCACTGTCCTAAACATTAGGTTTATTTTACATTGAAATTTGTTTATTTAAGCCTTGTTTTGTTTTGGTTTTCTGATTTTTTTTTTATATTTAATTTTTATATGAATTATGATTTTCTTATCTCTATTTCATTGTTTAGGTGCCTTCTATCTAGTTTTTGAATACATGGACCATGACCTAATGGGTCTGTTAGAGTCTGGTTTAGTACACTTCAACCAGGACCATATCGCTTCCTTCATCAAGCAGCTTCTTGATGGATTAAACTATTGCCACAAGAAAGACTTCCTACATCGTGACATCAAATGTTCGAATATCTTGCTTAACAATAGGTTAGTAATAACATTTTTGTATAACCAGCTAGAAAAAAGAAACTATATAAACTTTGAGTGTGCTATATGTATTATGCATTGTGTAATATACGTAAGCCAATTGCAATGCAATATTATGAATTCTTTCACATCATATAACTGGACCAAACATTATTAGCATTAGTTCTCCAGTAAACCATCTGTTTTATTTTGATCGTGCCCCTCATCTCTAGCAATCCTAGACTTCAAGGTGTTTGATATAATCACATGACATCTGATTACATAAATGTCAGTATAACCTTGATATACTTAATTCAAACACTTGGAGATATTTCTGATCTTGAAAATATTTCTGTTTTCCTATAAAGTGATGCTCATGTATGAGTTACCTTATTTTCAGATAAATAACCAGTATTTATATGCTTTCACTGGTTCATTAACACTCCACTGGTGTATTGATATAGCTGCTCTACAATGTGTACTGACATTACCAGCCCACAGTCTGTACTGACATTGCCACTCCATAGTGTGTAGTGACATTGCTACTCCACAGTGTGTAATGATATTACCACTCCTCAGTGTGTAATGACACTGACCAGTGATCTATGGTCTACTATGTGATATACTCTGCCCTACTTCGTGTGTACATGCAATATCAATATTTTTTTTCCATTTTATATTATTCCTGTATGTCTATTTTTTTCTGTTATTGCTAGGGGCCAGATCAAACTTGCTGATTTTGGTTTGGCTCGCTATTACGAGCCTGAAGACAGAGACAGATTATACACCAATAAAGTCATTACATTGTGGTACCGTCCACCCGAGCTGTTGCTAGGAGAAGAGCGTTATGGACCTGCCATTGATGTCTGGAGCTGCGGGTAAGTTGTTTAGTTCTCAGTCAGACAAAATTAAGCAGACATGATTGAAAGAATTCTAACTCTTTTATTTAGACTACATTATCTTATGTTGTTTTTAAAATATATATTTTAGGGAAACTTGGCTATTAGTTCTAACAGTTGTATAAAGGCTCTCTAGATATGCTGTTCTATATGCTACTGTTGATAAGGAAGTTCTACTGGTGCCATGGCACAAAGCATCCAGTTCAGCTTTTACTGTAGCAATGCTAATGGTAACACTGTAATGTGGTTGTTTAAGTGCCACAGAAAAGCACCCAGCCCACCCTGTACCTCGTACCATACTGTCAGCCTCCATGAACACCAGGAAGGCCACCATTGTGTTACCCAATATGTCCATTAAGGTCAATATCTGCGATAATGAGATCACTGTAATTTGTCATGGAAGTGGCCTTTCTACTCTGTGGGGTATATGCAGAGAGTGTAGTGGCTGTTGTAATGTCCAAGGCTAGTCAAAGTTTATTTTATTACACAATCTGACTACCTCACTTACCTTGTCTACCAACACTCATCTAGGTGCAGTTCTACCCTACCCACCCAGAAGAAATTGTACTGATATTCCTTGCCTGTGATGAACATGGCTTAAGTCTCCTTCCACCTTACCTCGTGCATAGATCATTCATCTGCTTGTCTCAGCTCTAACATCTCCACAACTTTTACTACACTTACTTTTCATTGTTCTGACATTTATAGTGACAACTCTGAAGTTCTGCACTTGGTAGGAAAGGAACTTCACGAGTGTCATGCTCTTTTCTTGGGCCTGACGGGTGGAGGGACTGTGTGATCGCTTGATAAGAGGTAGGGCATTCGCATGTATGGCAGGTTCTTTTGTGTACTCTGTTTAAAATGTCTGTTGTGTAATCATTATATACTTGTATTTAGTCTTCTTTGGCATGCCGATATATACATGTATTAATTTTCTTGTGTAATCTCCTCTATATCCATGTATATAAATCTCATATTAAGTATACCTCTATATATGCTTGTATATAATTTTCTTGTTGTTTAAACCTGTATGTGTGTATATATGTACATACATATATATATACTTGTATATGTATGAGCAAGATGTTCTTCCAACCTGTCTGGTCTTGAACTGTGACAACACACTCAACTTATGCCAGCATGGAAGGCTGATATGAAATAATTATATAACCTATCTACTATGTATACATATCTCTCTCTCGCTCTCTCTCTCTCTATATATATATATATATATATATCATCATCATCACTGTTTTACATCCCTTCTTCCACGCTAGCATGGGTTAGACGGGTTGTCCTGTTGTGAGCAGTGTCTGGTCGGCTGACCTTGTCTTGCTCATACAGAAACTGATTCTGGCTTGGTTTCTGCAGTTGGATGCCCTTCCTAACACCAACCTCATTTACAGTGAGTGCTGGGTGCTTTTTTTCCGTGTGGGCTAGGTGCTTTTTTGCCGTGGCACCTCCACGACCACTTTGCAGTGGGAGGGTGTGGGGGCATATTGTCTATATGCTTCAGCTTCGGCTTGTACCCATGGGAGGTTGGGTACTCTGTATTACTGCATGGCGCCAGAGGTCACGGTCGTGTGTCATCGCCTTTGAGAGGTGTAATTGAGTAAGGTCGGCTTTTATCACCTCATCCCAGGTCTTCTTGGTTCCCCACTCCGCGGTTTCCATCGACTTCTAGTGCTCTGCACCGTTTTATGCAGCTGTCATCCTTCATACGCATCACATGTCTATACCAACGCAACCGCCTCACCTGCACACACCGTTTGATTCCTCTTATGCTCAGTCTCTCTCTCAATTCATTTATGCTTTGCCGTTCGCGTATATTACTATTACACATCCATCTGAGCATGCAGGCTTCGTTTCTTCCTAATCTACGCAAGTCTTCCACAGACAGCGCCCAGGTCTCACTACCATGTAACATTGCTGTTCGTATACACACATCATACAGTCTGCCTTTCATTTTGAGGGAAAAACCTTTTGCAGCTAGCAGTGGCAGTAGCTCCCTGAACTTCTTATATCCCGTTCTTACCCTAGATAGATATATATATAAATGAAACCTCCTCCACTTCCACAAAGCGTGAACCTAATATAACTGTATAATTGCCTCCTGTGTTTTGTTTGTTCATTTTCAACTATATATATTTATTTAACCCATGCTGGCATGGAAAGTGGACCTTAAATGATGATGGTGATGATATATAAATATAGCTTATATTAAAAGTTAAAGCAAATAATTTCTGTTTTCATGTAAAAGGGTGAAAGCAGAAACTATCTGCTTAAACTTTTAATCTGTGCTAATAAATATTTGCTCTGTGGTTTTATATATATTGTTGCATGAAAATATATATCATTCATCATTATTGTTGTTTTAACTTAAGCTTTCCCTGCTAGCTAGGGTTGGACGGGTCCATATAGACCAAGTGACCAAGTCCATACTGAAGCAGAGCCACTGATCTTCCAGGCAAGTCTCATGTTCCATCAAGTGCTCAGGTGAGGTTGTCATACCTTTGACACAGCTGTGAGTCCTCCTAACCCTTTGTTTGGCAAGAATTCTATGGCTGGATGCCCTCCCTATCACCAACCACTTTACAGCTTTAACTGGGTGCATTTATCTTGTAAATCACCAGCACTAGGGAGGCTGTCATGTCCATGACGTGACTGAAGGGTCCTCACAACACTTGCTTGGCAAGCTCTCCGTGGCTGGAAACCCTTCCTATGACCAACCACTTCATGGGGGGGTGTGGTTTGAAGTATTGAAGTGGAGAATAACTGTTAAGGAGTGCTAGAGGAAGGGGAAAGATAGGTCAGGTCACATTGTAAGCTGCAAACCGGGTCTTCTTCAGCACAGCATAGCGCCAGCCTTTGCAGTCGTTTGTCATTTCTGTTGTAAGGCTTAGCTTTCTAAGGTCAGTCCTTACAACCTTATCATATGTCTTCCTGAGTCTGCCTCTTCCATGGGTCCCAGCTATTGATGTTTCTCTGCATTTTTTTATGCAGCTGCCATCTTCCAAGGCCATACCAATGCAGTCTTCTCTCTTTCACACAACAACCAATTCCTCTTATGCCTAGTTTTTCCTTTAGTTTGCTTATGCTATGTTGCTCATGCACACTAACATTGCACATCCATCGAAGCATATTCGACTCATTTCTTTCTAACCTTGGCTAGTTTTCCGCAGTCAAGGCCTATGTTTCGCTGCTATGTAACATTGCGGTTCACACACAGGCATCATACAGTTTACCTTTCACTCTGAGAGAAAAGCATTTTGTTGTTCGCAGTGGTAATAGATCTCTAAACGTTTTCCAGCCTGTTCTTATCCTAGCTGTCCCACTTTCAGTGCATAATTCCAAACTACTAATTTGATCACTTAGGTAGCAAAAGCTGCCCACAACTTCCAGAGAGCTCTCCTGGCAGCTGAGGGAATCTATTTCATTTGTGTTCTTTGTGCTTAATTCCCCTGTCGCATATAAAGTCTATCTTTTCTATTAGCCTACCTGCAATCCCCCTACATCTCTTGTGCATCCATGCTTTACATTGTGTGCACTTCATGGAGTTTCTACCCACCCCTTTCTGACATATCGTGTAAGGCCACTTTCCTGATGGTATCATATACCTGTCTTCTTTCCTATTTATTAAGACTTTCGTCTTCGCTATATGTACTTTTAGGCCTTTCAACTCTAGGTTCTTCTTCTATGCTTGAAATTTTGCTTCTAACTCTCCTACGGATTCAGCTATAAGGAGTAGGTCGTCAGCATAAAAGAGCTCCCATGTAGTGTCAATTTTAAACTTCTCAGTGTTGGCTTGAAGTACAATGATAAATAGAAGTAGACTGAGGACTGATCCCAGGTGGACTCCCACCTGCACTTCAAATTCATTACTGTACTCATTGCCAAGTTTCACTTTGCTGGTTGCACGTTTATACATAGCCTGCACATCCCTCACAAACCATTCATCTAGACCTAGCTTCCCAATTGCCCACCAGATCAAAGGGTTCTCTAGATCTACAAATACTAAGTACAATGGGTTACTCTTAGCTAAATACCTCTCCTGTAGTTGTTTCGCCAGTAAGAGGGCATCTGTAGTACCCCTGCCTGTCATAAATCCAAACTGCATCTAATCTAACTTGATTCTGTCCCTGATTAGTTATATTATAACTCTTTCAGCAAATTCCGTGACCTGGTCCATCAGCTTGATACCTCTGTAGTTACTTCTCTCTAGTGCATCCCCTTTGCCCTTGTACCAATTTACAATGACACTGCTGCACCAGTTGTTATATTCAGTTCCTATTGAGTCCTCCATGGATTTTTTAGTCTTTGAATTTATTATTAGAACTATATCTATATATACAGTATATAGTTAGTTCCACCACAAATTAACAACCATACTTATGGACACGTGTTTCATCCAAAGGATTATTCAACATTTATGGTTATCCATACACGTTGAATAATCCTTCGGGTAAAACACATGTCTTTAAGTATAGTTTGTGAATTTGTTGTGGAACTAACTCTATACCGAACTTGTCCTTTTGATTGGGTGCTCTACCTATTTTGGATATAACCTCACATTTTTTCACTTATATATACAGTATATATATATGTGATATGATATGCGCGCGTTTGTGTGTGTATATATATCAAGTAAAACAACGGAGTAAAGGACTCTCATTTATCCCTGTATTCTAGTGAGTCTGTACATGTGTGATTTAGTTATAAGATGGGTCATTTCATTTTAATGCATTTCCCAAACCTTTCGTAGTTTATGTTTTTCATGCTATTGGTCTTATACTCCCTGTAAATGAAAACACACTCTCCTGTGTTTTTTCCTCTCTATATTGTGTGTATATATATATACACATATAGATATAGATGGATCAATAAGACAATAGAGGTAGTTCGAGTTAATAATCAAATAATTAAGCTTAGATTAGTTGTAGGCAGGAGACTACTGACAATCATCTCTGCCTATGCTCCCCAAGCAGGCCTAGGCAAAGAAAAGAAAGACTGCTTTTACGAGCAACTTTTACAAACAACCGCAATGACAGAAGACGGAGACATCGTTATGCTAGCAAGGGACTTCAATGGTCATGTTGGACAGCTCCAGGATGGTTACACTGGGGAACATGGTGGGCACGGTTACAGCTCAAGAAATTAAGGAGTGAGACTTCTTGAATTTTGTGATGCAAGTACACTGACTATTTGCAACACTAACTTCCAGAAACCTGCCAACCACCTAATAACCTACAAATCAGGCGAGCACATAAGCCAGATTGACTTCTTACTAGTTAGGCAGCGGGACAGGCAGATGGTGTCAAATACCAAGGCATACCCAGCTATTGAGATTGACGAATATAGGGTCCAAGAGACGATTAAGGAAATGAAAAATGGTAAGGCTGCTGGACCGTCGGGGATAGTTGCTGAGATGCTGAAGGCATCAGGCGACGTAGGCACTAAACTGGTTGCACGCATCATCAATCAGGCTATATATGGTGGTGTCATACCCAAAGACTAGTGCAGCAGTATTCTCATAAATTGCTACAAAGGTAAAGGGAATGCTCTGGAGAGGAGCAATTATAGGGGTATAAAACTGATGGATCAGGTTATGAAAGTGGTAGCACAACTAATTAGAGAAAGGGTCAAACTAGATGAGATGCGGTTTGGTTTTGTGCCTGGGAAAAGTACAACAGATGCCCTCTTCTTCATGAGACAATTACAAGATAGGTTCTTAGAGAAGAATAATCCACTGTACTTAGCCTTTGTTGACCTAGAGAAGGCCTTTGATAGGGTACCCCGATCTGTCATCTGGTGGTCCCTAAGGAAACTAGGTGTTGAGGAATGGCTTGTGAGGACAATGCAAACTTTGTACAGAGGTGCTGTTAGTAAAGTCAGAGTAGGAATGGAGTTTAGTGAGGAATTCCAGATACAAGTAGGAGTACATCAAGGTTTGGTCCTCAGCCTGCTCTTGTTCATTATAGTCCTCCAAGCCATAACAGAGGAGTTTAAGACTGGCTGTCCATGGGAACTTCTCTATGCTGACGATCTGGTTCTTTTAGCAGAATCAGTAGACGAGCTAGAGAATAAATTCTGGCAATGGAAACAGCAGTTGGAAGTAAGAGGACTGAGAGTGAACCTAGCTAAGACAAAAGTGTTGATGAGTAGAAAAGAGGACGAAACTCTGATTCCATTAGGGAAATGGCCATGTTCGATATGCAGAAAAGGAACTGGCATAAATTCTATAAAATGCACACAATGCAGATCCTGCGTACACAAGAGATGTAGTGGGATAGCAGGCAAACTAACAGGTAGGGAGAAATATGTATGCAGTACATGTACAGGGAAATTAGACAGTAGAAGTCGCATTGATAGACACATTTTTCAAATGCAGGCGGGTGCTATAGAAGTGGTGGATAGCTTCCGGTACCTAGGAGATCAGATTAGCATGGGAGGAGGGTGTTCCGAGGCCATCGTATCTAGAATAAGGACGGGTTGGAAGAAGTTTAGGGAGCTGCTTCCTCTGCTGACGAAGAAGGGTTTCTCCCTGCGTACAAAAGGCCGGTTATATGATGCCTGTGTGAGGAGCGCGATGCTGCATGGTAGTGAGACATGGGCAGCAACTGCAGAGGATATGCGACGGCTGGAGAGAAATGAGGCAAGCATGCTCCGTTGGATGTGTAATGTCAATGTGCGTGAACAACCCAGCATGAATGTGTTGAGAGAGAAACTGTGTCTGAGAGGGATAGAATGTAGTGTACGGGAGAGGAGACTGAGGTGGTATGGACATGTGATGCACATGGAGGATGATTGATGGGTGAAGAAGTGCCAGGAAATGCCAGTTGAAGGAAGACGTGGTGAGAACAGACCTCAGATCGCTGAAGCTCACGGTGGAGATGACGAAGGACCGTGACAAGTGGAGAGATGCTGTGCTGAATAAGACCCGTCCCACCCTTGCAAGCAGGGAAGAGCGGACGTAAAATGTTGGTGATATATATATATGTATTTGTGTGTAGAGGCATGTGGTAAGGGTGTTGGACTTATGATCATAATGCCGTGGGTTCGATTCCTGGGTTGCATGTTGTGTTCTAGAGCAAAATACTTCATATCACATTGCTCCAGTATACTCAGCTGAAAATGAGTACCAACAACAGCTGGGTTTACCCTGCGATGGCCTGGCATCCTGTCCAGGGAGGAGCCTTGTACTCTCGGTTGCTTCACACTATGAAACTGTGATAAACACCGGCCACATGAGCCTTCTGGCTTAAGACAGACTTTAGACTTAGATATATATATATATATATATAGTTTTTCTGTTGAGTCGTCTTTTACATATACATGTATATATTCTTCTCTCTCTCTTTTTCTCTCTCTCTCTCTTATATATATAGTGTCTATGTTGTGTAATTTATATATAGATGCATATAGTTATTCTGTCATGTGTTCAACTATAATGTTATTGTTTTTATTTATTCTTATTTGTGTTTAATGATTGCTTTTCATTATTTTCTTTTCACCAACAGCTGCATTCTTGGAGAATTGTTTACTAAGAAGCCCATATTCCAGGCTAGTCAGGAAATCACTCAGTTGGAATTGATCAGCCGTACATGTGGCTGTGCTTGTCCAGCTGTGTGGCCAGATGTCATAAAGCTGCCACTCTTTCACTCCATGAAACCAAAGAAACAGTATCGTCGACGGCTGCGAGAAGAGTTTTCCTTGTGAGTAGTCATAAGAGTAGACAATGTGATGTGAGAATGTTTGAGAAAAAGGATAGAGAACCAGTCTGAGTTAATTCTTAACATTTTGTGCCACATTAGCAAGACATTCTTGAGAAATATAAAACAGCACTATGACTGAATCACATTAAATATTAAAGCCTTTAGTTTAGTTTACTGCAAATTTTCACTGATCTCTCCACTAATAAAGATACTCTAAACATTTGAATTGACAAACCACGTTAAAAGTATAAAATAGTACTATCACTGCATCACATTAAAAATTGTAACTTAGTTTATTGCAAATTTTCACAACAATCTATCCACTAGTAAAGATACTATAACCATTTGAATTAAGAAACTCACATCTAGATCTTTTCTGCTAAATGATTACAGGATGTTAAGAGTTAGTAACATAGACATGTAATTGAGTAAATTTGAGGTGATAACACTAACATGTGGCAAACTTATTTACTTAAAAGTTGATAACATAGACATGTAGCTAACTAAATGTTTGAGTTAACATGAATGTGATAGAGTAAAAGTTGGAGTGAATCATGCTTGAAGTGTCAGACAGATACCATGGAATAGGTTACCAATGTATCTCGTGACCCTTTGGTGTGTGATACCCTGAAGGCCCTGGAAAATCCGGGTCCGTAACGATTCGTAGCTCCCGAGTCGGTCCGTACCCACCATCCGCAGCAGGTCTCCAATCTAAGTCAAATCTGATCAATTTTTACCTATATTTGGCTTTGAAGTATATTTAAGATATAACAGTTCTGCTTACAATAAGACGTGATTGGTGAGATGTGATGGAATATTTAATTGTTTGCTCTATGATTTTACATTCATACAATTTTTAGATTTTTACCTTATTGGATGAGTTTGTTGTTAATATCCACTGATCTATGCACATATTTGGGCTTTAAATTTTCTTGGCATTTTATACTAAGTTATTTCTCAATTTATTAAGCTCTTTTATTATTTACTCAGTAATTTTGATAATTTTGTGTTGCAAACTAAATTTATATATTTAAATTGTGTCTTCGATATGAAAGGTTTTGAAAGCTCTGGCCATAGAGATTGTGTTTAATATTGTTAAACACTATCTGTCTCTGCGCTTTGAGTTCAAATCACACAAGTCAATTTTAACTTTCCTGCTTTTGAACTCAATAAATAAAGTACCAGTCCAGTACTGGAGTTACTTCTTCCTTCCCTTTTCTTCTATTTAAAAAATTGGCTTATGTTCAGACCTAAAGAGGGATGGGATCCACTAGTTTTAAATGCGTAAGTCATAGCATATATGTCTACAGCGCCCCTACAACTCAATCTAGAGTTATAGTCCCATTGTAAACACACACACATATGGACAGTTGTTTTACTAACTCTTTTCTATTTTCAGCCTACCAAAACCTGCTTTAGACTTGCTTGACCGTATGTTAGAGCTAGATCCAAGTCGTCGGTGCAGTGCTGAACAAGCTTTAAATTGTGCCTGGCTCAAAGATGTAGATCCTGCTAAAATTACACCACCAGAGTATGCTGACTTTTTTTTATATATACTTCTTCCTTCTTTTTCTTTCTCTCTTTCCATTATTATTGTTGTTATGATTCACACTGTTTTCTGGGTCAGTCTCATCAACTACACTTCTACTTTGAAAAACACAATAATAAAATGTGGCTCTGTGCTAATGCTAGAAATCTAGTGGATGGGCAGAATTGTTTGAGTTCAATTCCTGCCGAAGGTCACCTTCGCCTTTCATCCTTCTGATGTCAATAAAATAAATCAGTAATTATATTAGGGTTGATTTAATCGACTCCTTCCAAAAATCATGTTGGCCTTGTGCCTAAATCAGAAACCATTATTATAAGTTTGCTCAGTTCTTAAACTGGTGATGATATTTAATCTCCCAATCAAGTTAAATGACCTCAGATGGAAAGCATTTTACTCAGAATGTTTGCAGTTCCCAACAAAGCAAATTTTTGCGAAGTAGTTGTATTTGATGGAATGCCAATTTCCTTCAAATAACACTAAGGTTTTTGTTAACTGATCCTAATGGTTGTTATTGTTATTACGGTAGTGTATTTGCAAAATTGTTGAAGTATCATACATGATGTATTGCAGAAGTAATGTATATATGTATGTGTGTGTGTGTATATATATATTCATATATATGTGTGTGTTTTGTTGACATTTCTTTTTCAACTTTACAGATTTCCTAGGGACCAAGATTGCCATGAAATGTGGATTAAGAACCGGAAACGGAGTCTGCGAGAAGCTATGAAAAGAGAGCAAGAAATGAGTCACCAAATAAACATGCAACCCAAAGGTAATCCACCACTGATTGGGGCTTGTAAAGGTAGATTGCCTATCAGCAGCAGCAGCAGTGGTGGTAGTAGTAGTAGTGAGAACCCAAAGCCTTTCTCTTCTTATATGTCGAGAGACAATCCCAGTCATACTATGATATCAGAAAGGCTCAAATGTGAAGATCCAGCTGGTCTGGGCTTTAGTTCCGAACCTCATATAAAAGATAATAGAATGCTTACAAACAGCGGCAACAAAGAAGCACTGGGTTCCAGTGGTGAAGTTGCTGACAGCAAGGACGATTCCATTGTATCATCTTCTGATTTCGAAACAAAGTGTAAAACAATATCCTCCCCCAATCCACAGCAATTGCAGTCTATTGTCCAGATGCTGAAGTCTAGTCAAGGGGAACTCAGTGTTGAGGACTTGGCAAAAAAACTGAATGTACGTTGTGACAAAACTACAATAAAGCTGCTTGAGAGCCTTAATAAACAGTTGCAAGGCGAAGGTTGTTTGTCGAAGTCAGAACATGGCTTTTCTGTCACGCCTCAAACACCGAAGACTCCACATAGTCCTCCGCCTGGCTTTCACAGCTTTGACAGGCAGTTGGGGAATCCATTTCGAGCAGTTAATTGCTCTCAGAGGTTAGTAGAGAACTCTAAACTGTTAGAATGTAAGGATGAGCCTGGCTATGGCAACTCCAGCAGCAATAGTAGCAGCAGCTCAGCCAATATATGTGGGGCCAGTGACATGGCTGACAGTAACCCTGGCAGCCAGTTGGGCCTTGGTAAGATGTTGCTGCCACCACAGAACATGGGGTTGCCCACACCTGTCTTAAAATATGACAACACTCTCATGTCAGCTGACGGAGGGCATTCACGGAACAGTAGTAGCAATATGGACAATATTTACCACAGTAATAGTCGTGTGGGACATGATTATGGCCACAACGTCACTAGTAGCAGCAGTATTTCCTCTGGTCTAACGCCGTCCTCACAAGATACGGCCCCCGTTTCCTCTATAAATGTCAGTTCTACAGGCAACAGTACTATTGTCACATCGCAGGCCATTCTCGACAGTCTGGCTACTGATGTACTGGTGCCCACCAAAGTAAATTTTGGATCGACACAGACTGTCACTTCAAAAGTGGACTTTGAGAAAACCCCTAAGGCCTTCCCATCACCACTCGGTAAAGGCCAACCTATTTACCCATTGGATGACATGCGTTACCCTCCACCACCCACGCATGTGACACTACACCATCCCCCTCCTCCGAGCAGTGTGGCCCCAGTTGTCAGTGTTAGCAGCAGTCAGGGCATGCCTACTTCCGCTGGCGCTTGCGCTGCTGGAGGTGATGGTGCCGTTTCCCTCCGAGCTAAAGTGCAGAGCTATTTTGACACCTACGGACAGGACGACACCACACCCCGCCCAACCCAGTCCCAATTTAGAATGGTAGCCACACCTCGGGGAGGCATGAGGCGGAGGACCAACTACCATGGGGCAACACCCATTGCACCACACAACCTTCCCCTTCCCCCTCCTCCACGTAACCCCAACCACAGACCAGCCATGCCACCTGTATTGAACAGCACACCATCTAACTTGCCACCACACTCTATTCCAAGTACTATGAATTCCACTGGTGGTAGTAGTGGTGGTGGTGGCATCTATCAAGGAGGGCATATGGGGTGGTAGCATTATTGATGACAGTTGCTTCTGCAGTACACACTAACACCTTGAAACACATCTTCACCTGCATGCAAACCCAATCACACACAAATTCATGCATACATACATACACTCACCCACACACATATATAGATAATCATACACACATAGGCCTTGTTTGCCTTTCTTTTCATGAATAGTGAGTGTCCATATAATTCGGAGAAAAAGTCTGCCGAATGAAAATTGTATTTTATCTCTGTTTGTCTGGGGATTTTTGTTGTTGTTTTTTTCT
Source organism: Eledone cirrhosa (assembly GCA_964016885.1). NCBI lineage: Eukaryota > Metazoa > Mollusca > Cephalopoda > Octopoda > Eledonidae > Eledone > Eledone cirrhosa. The sequence continues at coordinate 143,062,868 of OZ024741.1, read as the reverse complement.
TTCCTCCTTCAAAACATTATTTAAAATTATGTTTTCTACTTCTCTTTCTTTCTTTATTTCTTATTCTCTTGTTCTATCACTTTCTATCTCCAGCTCTTTTTCCTTTTCCAACTTTTTTTTCTACCCTCTCATTGTGAATGTTATTCAGTTGATACTTTGATTCTGAAACTTTTTCAGGGATTCAAAAGCAAATAGACCTTGAAAAAGTGGACATTTTTTAAAATAAAATACAAATAAAAAATATTTGTTTGAAATTTTTACAAAATCAAAAAAAAAAAGGAAAGAAGCAAAAAACAACAAAAGTCCCCAACCAACAAAACCAACAAAATTCCACTGATACTTCCGTCACCTAGCAAAGAAAATCCAAAAATTTTATTAAATAAATGAAAAAAAAATTTCTTTTTTTTTTTTTCAAAAAGAAAATTTTAATTAATAATCTCCCTCCCCACTTGAAAAGTAATTATATAAAAGAAGAAAGAAGACAGAAGAGAGAAGAAAGAAGAGGAAGAATTGAAAACACCCAGCGACTTTTTTTTTTTTTTTTGTTCTGTAAATGTGATAAAACAGTTTACTGGTTAAATGGGGAAAAATGCAAAACAAAACAAATAAAAAAACAAAAAAAAACAAGAACCAGGCTGACAGTAAGAAAACATGTATGTATGAACTCTGCTTCCAATCCAAAAAAAAAAATTTTTTTTTTCCCCACATATTTACACCCACTCATTCCTGCAACATCTATCCTTTCTTCTCATGTAATTATTTGTTTGTATAGTTTTGTTGTTTTTATTATTAATTATTATTAACATCAAGTTGAGTGGTGGGTTGGTAGGATTGTTTGAGTGTTGGGCAGGTGCTTAGTATTTATTCTGGCTCTTTACATTCTGAGTTCAAATCTTGCCAAGATCAACTTTGCCTTTAATCTGTCTGGGGTTGATAAACTAAAGAACCAATAAAGAACTAACGTTCATATAATCAGCTTTCCTCATGCCCTTAAATTACTGACTTTGTGTCTAAAGTAGAAATAATAATAATTATTATTATTATTAAGCTGGGTGGTGGGTTGGTAGATTAATTTGAGTATCAAGCAGTATTTAGTTTTAGTTCAAATCCCTTTGAGGTCCACTGTACCTTTCATGCTCCTGGCTTTGGTAAAATAAAGTACCAATCAAATACTGGAGTCAAACATATTGGATTGGCTGAATTGTTAGGGTACCAGAGAAATACTTAGTAGTATTTGTGGTGGCTCTTTATGCTCTGGGTTCAAATCCCACCAGGGACATAAAAGTAAAATACAAGGTAGCTACTTCAGTTAATAGAATCAACTTTCTCCTTTTCTCAGATTGCTGGCTTTGTGCCTATGTTTGAAAGAATTATTAAGTATGAAAAGCAGTGGATCAGCAGTGTCATTAGTGTGTCAGATGAAAAGCTTTGCAGTATTTTATTACAGCCGTCTATGTTCTGACTTCAAATCCTGCCTAAGTCAATTTTGCCTCTCATCCTTCTGGAGTCAGTAAAATAAAGTACTAGGGTTGATATAATGGACTGATCTCCTTCACACAGAATTGTTGGCCTTGTTCCTAAATTAGAAATCTTTATTAAGTATGATTGATGGCAAAAGTGGTAAGGTTTAGTTGCTTGTCTTTGTTTTGATTTAATTCCCACTAGGATTTATAGAATAAATACCAGTCACATATTGTGGTCAATTTTATAGAGCCCTTCCTAAAAGAAAATTACTGGCTTTGTACCTAAAACAGAAACAATTATTACTGCAAGTAATTTTACCCCAAATGTTTTGTGTGTATGTATCAGCTTTTTTCCATACAAAAGTATACATGTGCTTGAGATGGGGTATACTTTTTCAAATTCTGCTTATTATACACTTTTTTTTTCTTTTTCTTTGGGAGGGAAATGTGTATATTTAGGCAGCCATTTATATATATATATATACAGATAAAGCCAAAGAAAAATTTTTAAAGCTCAATATGTTTTTATAGTTCACATCAAGATAGGTAAAAGATATCTCAGGGTTTAATCCAATCAGAAAATTTCCAATTGCAGTGTAATTGAACTTATATGTTCTAGTTGTAAACCTCTAGTTCTATTTTAGTGAGTAGTATATTTGTAAAATATCTATATGGAGGCACATGGCTTTGTGGTTAGAGCATTAGCCTTGCAATCAAAGAGTTGTGAGTTCAATTCTCAGACCGGGTGATGTGTTGTTTCCTTGAGCAAGACACTTTATTTCACATTGCTCCAGTTTACTCAGCTGTAGAAATGAGGTGATAGGGACTGGGGTCCTTATCATTCCACTGCAAAGTGGTCGTGGAGGTGCCACGGCAAAAAAGCACCCAGCACTCACTGTAAAATGAGGTTGGTGTTAGGAAGGGCATCCAGCTGTAGAAATCAAGCCAGAATCAGTTCCCGTCCCACCCTTGCAAGCAGGGAAAAAGCGGACGTAAAATGAAATGATGAAATGATGATGATCTATAGTTACTAAGTTAAAGTATCTATAGTTATTTTATTTTTTATCACTGATAAATTTTAATTCTTTTTCGTTCTTTCACTGGAATTCTTGAACATATTTATTTGTATTTAATCGATTCTGAAGAGTTATTCTTACAGGAATGGAATATTCTTGTTAATTTTTGTTCTTTATATATATATATATATATATATATGTGTGTGTGTGTATTAAGAACTTAATATCATTCCTGTTTCTTGTTGATCAGTCATCAAATGACAACACATCGAAACTCTTCTCAAACTTCTGTGTTTTTCATTTGGCAGTCTGCACATTCTGTTCAAAGACATTACAACTACTGAAACTGTAGTTAGAGCACTTATTTCTTATGACTTAATTAATTTTTTTTTTTTTTTCAAATGTTCTATATGTATGTATGTGTTAAATATGAGATTTGAGCATCCCAATGACTACAATAATAGTCACTATAAATATTCTTTAAAATTGTTGTAGCAGACATGGTGTGGCATACTGAAGATGGAAAAAAATTGGACAGCGGTGCTTCTGTCCATTTTTTTAATTTTTTTTATTATTATTATTCATATTGGTGGTGGATTGGCAGTATCGGTAGAGGGTTGGATGCCATGCTTTGCAGCACAGTTACGTCCCTTTACGAACTGAGTTCAAATCCTGCCGAGGTTAACTTTGCCTTTCATCCTTACAAGGTCGATGAAGTAATGTACTGGGTAATTTCTGGCCTTGTGCCAAAAGTAGAAACAATTATTCATATTGACCAGCTATTATTGTGGTCATTTGCATTGAGACACACATTTCAAATTGTCATAGTTTTTTTAAATCAATAGCTTTATTATATATATATACAAGTTGAACAATCCATTGTTTTATAATCATTTCAAAGAGTGGAATGAACTAGGATATTATTGATATATTGACTAATCTATAGCAGCTATGTAACTCCCTAGTATGAGATATCCATGCTACATTGTGTTCTAATAGCGGTATGAGTCCTACCTTAATTAAGTAGAATATTAGCGTATATGTGTGTGTATATATATAGAGAGAGATAGATAGATCTATGGATATAGAAATATAATTATGGTAGGAATAAGAAAGCTATGGGTAATTTTACTAATGTTATTTAAATATGCAAAAATCGTTTGAATGGTCTTGTTTATTAAAAGAAAAAAGGGTAAATTATTTTGTTCAATTTTAAATATCTTCATCGTCATTATCATCTTGATTTCTTCTATTCTTTCCACCACTTTCATTTCTTAACTCTGCATCACCTTACCACAAAACTCTTCTATAAACAACGTGCTTGAAGGAAAGAAGGGTAATCTCTTTTTTTTGTTAAATTTTAAATAATTTCATCATGATCTCTTCTCTTCTTATCTTCCTGCATTACCTCACTACAAAACCCTTCTACAAACAACATGTGTTGTACATATGTACACAGTATTATCCTACCTTTTCATCATTATCTTATTCCTGGATTGGCAGCTTTGTTCAGAATTTCTCATTATCCATGCAGAATAATACATGTATCACATATTACTGACTTATTTCTGTGTTTTTTGTTTGTTTTTTTAACTTTCATTTCCTTTAACCATATCAGACATAACACTGACCATCCCTCTGTTTATTATTTGTTTGAAATGCCATAGAGTTGTAGTTATATTAGTAATAGTAACAGCAACAACAACACAGGGTTTTATCTCATTCTTCTCTCTTTTGTGTTTTACTATTGTTTTGTAAATGTCTATCTATCTCTCTCTCATACAGGTGCCACTGTGCATTGAATATGGTATTTTTTTTCTTATATTTATTTATATATATATATATATATATATATATTTTTTTTTAATCTTAATTTAGTGAACACTCTGTGACTTTTCAATTCCAGGCTGAAACTCTTACATCTGATTTCATTAATTTATGGTGTGGTGGTGGTCATTAGAGCTAATAGAATGCTTTACAGTATATTTCTTTCTATATGTTGGCACTCTTGAGTTCAAATCCCCGTCAAGTTCAACATTGCCTTTCATCCTTTCAGAGTCAATAAAATCAAGTACCCGTCATATACTGGGGTTTTAATTACTGGCCATGTGCCTAAAGTAGAAATTATTAATTAACTAGCACTACCCATACATTTATACTTAGACATACATTTCCAAGATATATAAATATTAGGGCCAAAGCATGTTTGCTAGGTTGCATGTTCAATCAGCTATTTTATATTGCCTAGTTCTGTAATATTGTTATTATTACTATTAGAACGTTGGTGTTGATTATTTAGGCTATATCTTATTCCTTTATAACAACCACAGTATATCAACTCTTTATAAAATAATGACTATTCATTAACTCATGAAAAAATGGCTTTATTGTGATTTGTGTGTGTGTTTATGTGTATTCATTAGCTTCCAAATTTCACAAATTTTTGGTTTTTTCATTCCCTCATTTTTTCTCCTAGTATAGTGGTGGAGGTATTTTTTTTATTTATCTGTTTTCTTGCATTCTGAATTTAGATCCAGCTGGAGTTCAACTTTTCTTTTTGATGAAACTCTCAGCCTTTGAATTGTTGAGGACTCTTAATCAACTAAACTTCTATATACTAATCTACGTTATATCAGGCTTGCCAGAACAATTTCATAAAAAATAGCACAAAATGTAAATTGTATTAGAATGTTGCTCAAAATGAAAATTTTGCTAGTACATTAAGGAAATATAATATTTCTCTCTCACTCTATATATATATATATAACATGGTTTTAGTTGAATTTTATGGTACTAGCAGTTAGTTTTATAGTTTATGCTGATAGAAGTACATATCTTCCACATATATATTTATTTATTATGTATCTTAAGTTGTTTATCACAGCTACAAAATCCAATATCTGATTATAATATATAACTTTCTTTTTTAATGTTTACAAATCGAAGTCTCATTCTATAATACAAAAACAAGTTGGTTCTAATTTACTTAGTTGATAAGTTAGTATTATATTTAATGGGTTTTATTATAAAACTTTAAAAATATATAGTAGCAAGTAAACATATTTTAAATGCATACTTCCATAATCCTCTATTATATATTATAGCCCAATTTGGCCGGCCTGCCTCTTGTAACCATATGTTGATACCAACATGCACACCTACATACAAACACACATGTGACACATATATTTAAGCATGTGCACACACATACACATACATGCACACACATATACACACAATTGAATTTTGTGTTTCTAATTAATTTAGAAAATTATTTGTTGCTTTAACTCAACCAACACTGGGTCCTGTTATTGCCACACTGCTCTACCACCCAGCTCACCTCAAACTAATTGTTTATCTCCACTCCATCCATAGAGCTGCTGCTTCTGTTGTTTTTCTCCTCTTCCTCACACATCCCTGTCCCTGGCTTCTATAATTCCTGACCTCCGTTTCTCTGCCTATCTGCTGCGTTTCCACACATTCCAACATCAGATTTAAATCTCTTATATCTCTTTCTCTGCCTTATTATATATTCCAGTTGGCTGACACCTTTGACCAGATATATATTTATGTCGTAAGTCTTCTTCTTCTTCGTTGGAAAACATTCTCTCTGCTTGTGGTTATGGATGAACAAACTACTTCACTTGGGTCACTACCTTTTTTTAAATATTATTTTATGTTATACATTTATTTTTATTCTCTCCCCATTTATAATTATTACTATTATTATTATTATGATTGGTGGACTGGTAGAATCGTTGGAGCATCGAACAAAATGCTTTGTGGCATTTAGTTACGGCCCTTTACGTTCTGAGTTCAAATCCTGCTAAGGTCTGCTTTGCCTTTCATCCTTCTGGGGTCGATAAAATAAAGTACCAGTAAAACTACTGGGGTCAATGTAACCGACTTTCTCCTTCCATTCAAATTGATGGTATTATGCCAAATGTAGAAACAATTATTATTACCCCCTTTTTTTTATAATATTTACTTATTTAATGCCTTTTTTTTTTAACAATTCCACCAAACAGCCTCTTTATTTTTTTCTTTCTTTCACTACACTCTCTTTGTTTATGTTATTATTTTTTTTTATGTTGTTTGTATTTCATTTTGCCCCCCTAAAAGCTCTGATAGTCACCCCTCCACCTCCTTTAAGCTCTGATAGTCACTCCCTCCACCTCCTTTTCTCCTTTCTATTCTATTTAGTATTTATCATTTTTCTTCTTATTTGTGTGTGTGTTATAATAGCAGAAGTGACAAAAGATACACACATGTTTTGTTGAAGTGATGATAATAAGGGTGGTCAATTGGTGAGAGCATATGGAATATTCTCCCTACATAAGAAAGACAGTTTCTTACTCCTCTCACCACATTGTAAGAATTTCTCTCCTCCCCCACACATATATATTTCTATCTCTCTCTCACTAATCCTACTACTATTAATGATTCCTTGGTAGAGGTTGTTTGAACTTGTCTTTTAAGCTGTTACAGTAGGAATATCTCACTCACACACACACTCTCTCTCTCTCTCTCTCTCTCTCTCTCTCTCCCTCACCCCAATTCTACAACCTGCTGTATTTTTTCTAACCTTTTATCCTCTCTATTATACCTCCCTCTCTTTCCCTGTTTTGCATGCTCCATTAAAAAAAAACTAATGATTTGTGAAAATACACTAAACTGAAATTTTGTTTTGTATTCAAGTAACTTATTACTAGTTTAATAATAATAATAATAATAATAATAATAATAATAGCAACAACAGTATAGAATATCACATTTTAAAAAAATATCCAAATTGGATAATATTTATTACCTGTGTATATGTGAATCATTTCTTTGATGGGGTACATTTTAAAGAGTTCCCCATCAAGATTTGCTTGTATTATTTTATTGTAACAATCAAAAATTTTACTCCTACAAGCAGTGTTACAGTGGGTTTCACTGTTTCATTTGCTTGATTTTACCACAAGAAGTGCCAAAAAAAGAAGAAAAAAACACAGGTGTGGTAATATTGAGTTTAATGAGAAATGACTGGAGCACACTTTGAAAATGTAACTAAAACATTGTACAGTTTGCAAAAGTTTGAAACTAAGATTTGGATGGAATAATAGGAAAGTTTACATCTGTTTGTTGATGGGAATCTTATGTATATATGTTTAATTATAATACATATATATATATCTGTGTGTGTGTGTGTATATATATATATATATATATATTTATAATATGTGTATATATGTATGTCTGTGTGCTTAATTTAGGGATTTATTTTTCTGTATTCATTACTATCTTAAAACTAATTGTAAAAAATAAAAATATAAAAGTTGATTTTCTTTCTCTTTAAAATATGGCTTAGTTTCGTTTCACAAACTGCTGCTTGACCTAAACGCTATCCCTTTTCGTGCTGTGCTGCGATTTCCTTTGCTTTTAATCCATTTTTTAGCTACTGAGTGGTCATTAGCTTAAAAAAATATACACAAGGTGCTACTAGTGGTGACAATGTCTTTCTCTGCCTGGCTTTTTCCCCTCCCCTACCTATTCCTCAGTTTGTTAACATTGATGTGATCACAAAGTGACATATTGTAGCATCACCATTATATTTCTTTATCCCAGTATGTATGTATAATAATATGGAAGTGTGTATAAGATTGAGAAGCTCGTCCCTCAGGCGTTGTTAGTTGTGGGTGAAACTATTCTTTTTTAAATTATATTTTGTTTTGTGTATGTTTATATATATATATATAAATATATATTTATATAAAAACATTCACACACACATTATCTATATATATTTATATATGTATGAATATATTTATATATATATATGTGTGTGTGCTTGTATTAAAAAGGTCTTTCAACTCTTGCTGATTGCTCCTTTTATTATTATTTCAATATGGCTCAGGAGTTGTGAGTGTATGTATTTTCTTTATAGTTTTCCTCTCAACTATCTTCATTGGATTGCTAACATGTTCTTCTCAGACTGACTAACTTAGTAGACAGATAGGAGAGCTATCATTTTTTAGTGCTACACTTGTCCATTTTCATAACCTTATTTTATCAAGCCTGGAAAAATGATGATGATGATGATGATGATAATAATAATAGTAATAATAATGAAATGATAATGATTTCTTCCGTTGATTGCAGGGGCCCAAGACATTTGGGAGAATTGAAAACTTCTTACATTGGAACATAGGATTTTTTTGTGGGGTAGGAGACATAATCATTATAACATAACTGTAAATTATTTAATTATTATCAGAAATAATAGAGACATTGGATTATCAGATTTGTTAGAGTATCAGACAGAATTTGTTCTGGCTCCTGCTGCTATTAACTTTGCCTTTCATCCTTCCGATGTTGCTAAAACAATATACCAGTCAACTACTAGGGGTCAATATAATCAAATTTCCCTCATCCATAAAAGTTGTTACTTTCAATTTTTCCAACTAGCATGTGCGGAATGTGGAGATGTAAAAATATTTACTGCAAACAATGGAGATGAGTTTATTTTGTAAGAGTTTATAGCCAACTTTGTTTGAGTTGATGTGTATGTGTGTATATGTATATATATATTTATATGTGTGTATTTATGTATATCAACTGAATTCTTTTTTCATGATTTGTTTTATGCCACCTCAATTTTCATGTGAGAACAATGAAGATTGGTGTAGTGTGAAACTCAGGTTGTGAGGGAACAATTCAATTTAAATATAATACTTACCCCTACAGCATACATTAAGCTCCTTCTCATTTTCAACAAAAAAGTAACATTTGAACATTTTGTATGTCTATCTATCTATATATATATATATATATATATATATATATATATTTGTGTGTGTGGTCCATTTTTAGACACATTTACATGGAAGGAATTTCATGTTTGTAATACCTTCATTTGCTTTCATTATTTACTAAGATTCTTATAATGCGACGAATAAAACCTTTCCACAAAGCAGTGTTGTCTTATTTTCTTTGGTCCTCAAAGAAGCACACTATCCTCCTGTTTACTAAATGTTAACATAAAAAGGGTTCACTTAATTGACTTCAATGATCTCTAATAGTTAAGAAGCCCATCTTTGCTACATCATATGTCTGTGCAAAGACAGACACACAAAGTTTGCTTTCCCTGCTATATGTATGTATAAGTGTGTTTTTATATATATATATATATATATATACACACACACTTAGATACCAACCAGAAAATCAATTTTTGTGGCAGAACCTGTAAATGTTTTGAGGTATAAGTAGCCACTATAACACCACCCTTACAAAAAGCATGCTTTGTGTCTGAATGAAAAATTATCAGTGATAGAAAAGGCATAAATGGTAGAATATTGGATTAAATGCCTTGTAATATTTAGTTTCATCCTTCTATGTTCTGACTTCAAATCTTGCCCAGTTGGCTTTTCCTTTCATCCTTCTACTGTGATACTGTCAAGGAAATGAATAGCAGTAAAACACTAGAGTCAGCTCTGTCTCTAACCCACAAAATTTGTGGTCTCAATTATTTTTACTGTTCAGAAGAGGGCAGAATTGGTTGGGTGTCATATAAAATGCCATTGCAGTGTTTGTTCTGGCTCTTTACAAATCCCTCCATGGTTAACATGCCTTTCATCTTTCCAAGTTTGAAAAAACAAAGTACCAGCTGAGTACTGAGATTAATATAATAGACAAATCCTTGGCTTTGCACCTAAATTAGAAATCTTTATTACTATTCAGAGAAGAGAGAACTGTATAGTTGTCAGGCATTATAGTGTATATGACTAAATGCTTTAAACTATATAGTTTTACCCTGGCATATTTCTTGCTTTTGTTTTCATGCCTTCTCGTCTTAAGATATCTGTGCTACATACTATACATTCTCTTGGTTTAAATTAATTTAGTTGCTTACTTAACTCGCTCCCCTCCTTAATTCAGAAATTTCTTTTCGTTCACCTAAAGTAGTGTGCTTCTTTCTGTTGACATTTTCCAGACCATGGTTGATACCAGACGAATAGAAATACTCTGGTAAATTGCTGTCAAATATATTGATATTGATATTGTATATGATATTGCACTGTGTGTGTGTGTGTGTGTATATGTACGTTTATATATATATAAGCCCATCACCTTATGTACATAGTATACTACTCTGTATACATGTAAATCCAAAACTTAATGTACATATACTGTTCTCATATATAAAAATCCATCACCTGATGTACATATGCACTGTTCTGTATGCATATAAAACTCATCACTTTATGTACATTATATTTCATCATATTCTTTTTTGTTGTTGTTGTTACTAAAACAATGTGAAAGTGCCTTCCAAAATATTCCATTTGTATTCTCAGTTTTTTTTTTGTTTTTTTTTTAAGTTGCTTGTGTGTAACAAAAATATTATTTGTTTAAAATATAAATATATTTTTTTCTTTTTGATTATGGTCAGTTTTATGGATGAGAATATAATTGCATTATTATTATTACACTGGATTGGCAGTATCGGTAGAGGGTCGGACGCCATGCTTTGCAGCAAAGAGTTACGGCCCTTTATGGTCTGAGTTCAAATCCCGCTGAGGTTAACTTTGCCTTTCATCCTTACGGGGTCGATAAAATAAAGTACCAGTAATACACTGGGATAATTGCTGGCCTTGTGCCCAAAGTAGGAACAATTATTATTATTATTACAAGCTCAGTGGGTTGGCCGAGTGTTGGATAGAATGCTTTATAGTATTCATTCCTATACTCTGCGCTCAATTTTTCCTTTAGTCTTTTGGGGGGTCAATGTAATTGACTGTTCCCTTCCCTCCAAATTACTGGCCTTATGTCCTAATGAAGAAATCATTATCATCATTATTATTATTATTGATGGTGGTGGGTTGACAGAATTGTGCCAGACAAAATGCCTTGTGGTATTTAGTTGAAGCTCCATATGTTCTGAGTACAGATATTGTTGAGGTTGAGAAGATAATGTGCCAGCTGAGTGTAAGAGTCAGTATAGTCAACTCTTCCCCTCTCTCCTAATTTCTGTTAGAAAGAATTATTATTATTAGGATGGTGGAATGGCAGTATTGGTAGAGCGTCAGGCAACATGCTTTGCAGCATATTGTTACAGCCCTTTATATTCTGAATTTAAATCCCAAGTTTAACTTCACCTTTCATTCTTTCAGGGTCGATAAAATAAAGTACCAGTAACTCACTGAAGTCAATTTAATTGACTTTTCCCTCTCCTAAAATCGATGGTCTTGTGCCTAAAGTAGAAACAACTATTATTAGGATGTGGACTGGCAGTATCGGTAGAGTGTCAGACAAAATGCTTTGCAGCATATAGTTACAGCTTTTTATGTTCTGAGTTGAAATCCCACCAAGGTTAGCTTTGCTTTCATCCTTATGGGGTTGATAAAATAAGTACCACTCATGCACTGGGTTTGATTTAATCGACTTTCGCCTGTCCCAAAATTGTTGGCCTTGTACCTGAATCAGAAATCATTATTTTTGCAATGTATGTATAATTTTCTTCCCTAATTTGCATATTGTTGGCATCTTATGTAAATGTACTTTCTTCTCAATCCATTGTAAAATTCCTTTAAGTATGTATACAATTTGTACACTGTTTCTGTTTGTATGTGTATATATATAGAAATATATATGTATATGGAACATTTTGTCACATGTCACCAATGCTGGAGTCTGATTCCTACTCTTAAAATATATGTATATTTTTTATTTTGCCATTCTTATTTTTATGTTACTCTTTAAAAGTGATTCAGATTTTGATATGGATATATTAGCAAGTTAAATATGTGTTATTTATACAAAACAAGGACAACAAAAATGTACAAATTCTCTAGCAATCAGCAGTATACATTGTTTTGTTTTTTTCTTCAAAATTTGAAGCTCAATATATTTTTTAGAATTAGGAAGGGCTACTTTTACCCCCACGTGAGCATCCCAATACATTAGCATACATTATAAAAATTAACTTAACATTTATCTCTCTCTCTCTCTATCTATATATATATATATATATATATATATATATATAATATATATATATATATATATATCAATCGTCACCGATTTTACGTCCGTTTTTCCACGCTTGTATAAGTTAACTAAATAGTATTAAGTTGAAGTTGTACTTCCTTGTTGGTATATATTTTGCTTTGTCAACCTCAGAATTGTCATTGTTTACATGTTATAATACATGTGTGTGTGTGTGTGACATTCTAAAAATTCCTGTGTTTACCATAAAGTAGGTGTAATTGATTCTTGAGTTAAACCACTTTACTAATGCTATTAATGCGGGTTTTCTCCTTGCTTAAAAATTTTCTTTCCCCCGCTTTTTTTTATGCTGGCGTCAGACTTTTTTTTTTATACCAAAAGTGTTGTTAGGATGGAACTAGATCTCATTGTTACAACAGTTTTGTATTCAGTTCAAAATCCATCTTGATTAATTGGTTTTGGACTTTTTCCAAGGATTGATTCTTTCTCTCCCTCTTTCTTTCATATTCCCTGTGAGTTTGTTTTTCTTTCTAATTATCTATTCTAGCCATCACTGTTAATAGTAATGTGGCAGAATTGATAGAGCTAAATGCCTTGTGATATTTGTTCTGGTACTGTACGTTCTGAGTTCAAATTCTATTGAGATCAACTTTGCCTTTCACTAGTCTGAGCTCATTAAAAGGAGGACCATTAATGTACTAGATTTAATTGTAATTGACATTTCCCTCACCACTAAATTTCTGGCCTTGTGCCTATGTGAGAAATAATTATTCGTATTATTATTATTGTTGTTGAAGACTGGATTGGCAGTGTCAGTAGAGCATCAGACATGCTTTTGTGGCATATAATTACAGCCTTTTACTCTCTGAGTTGAAATCCTGCCATGGTTAGCATTGTCTTTCACCCTCATGGGGGTCAATAAAATAACGCACCAGCATTACACTAGGGTCAGTTTAATCGACTTTACCCTTCCCTTAAAATTGCTGGCCTTGTGCCAAATGTAGAAACAATTATTGATGTTGTCCATTTTAGCTCCTGTATCATCTCACTGCCTCATCACATCTTGATTAAGTTGTAGATACTCAGATTCAACAGATATGTTGATTGTTTCTGGGTTGTGGGGAGGTGGATGGTAGAGGTAATGCTCACATAGCCAGAGAGTTGACACTTTCAGTGGTTTCAATTACTGCCAGACAAGGGGTTTAAGTTTAAGAGCAGTAGCTGCTATCTGTGTCCCTCATTTCCTCTCCCATGCCCTGCCCCCATCTTTATCCTATTTTATAATGTTTGCCTTCCCCATACCTCTTATAGCTCTCACTATCCAGCAAACATGAATGACATCAGGTCTCAGAATCAAACACAGCCATATTACAAAACTTTATAAATATTGTAATTATGATTATTTAGTTATACAAAATCATTATCATTGTTTTTATTATTTCATTCATGTAACCCATAGTGGGCCAAATGCTCTTGTTTTTTTTATTACTGTTATTATTATTTTGAGAATGATATTCATTATGATTTTATGATTTTTTAGAATTTATAGCCTGTATTTATTTTATGATTTGTATGTTTCAATGTAAAAATTCCTGTTTCTGTTTTAAAAAAAAAGAGAGAGAGAAATCTGAAGAAAGTAGTTGAAACATGGAATATTTATTAGTTTCATTTCTAAAACAACTCTGGCATTTCTGTTCTATCTTTATCCTTTCATCACCTCCTGCTTTAGTGCCAGAGAGATTTACAATCATATTTATGTATGTATGTTATATCTATCTTGGTCAAGCTACCAGAAGGATTAGTAACTGGAAAAAAATAAAAAATGGAAGTAAAATGAATTGATACAGAAAAATTGTCACTGATACAAAAGACACAAAGAAATCCTATTACACACATACAAATAAATAAATAAATAAATAAATAAATATATATATATATATATATATATATATATAAATATATATATATATATATATATATATATATATATATATATATATATATATATAAAGAACTCTTGGTGATCTGTCCCTTCCCTTTCTTTCTTGGAATATGCTTGATGTTTGTTTTTAAGAAGCAACTTTCAACCACTTGTGACTGAACAGAAGTGGACAATGATATATTTGGGTGTCTTTGACTTTTTAATTACCAATCTTTTTGACCAACTTTGAATTAATTAATGGACAGTCTGTACATCCAAGGGAAACTGCTACAGCAACAACACACAAATCTGATTGTGGATAGTCTCTGGTGTTTCTTACTCCCTCACTATATGTCTCTCTCTTTCTCTCCATTATGCCAACATCTACAATTTGAGCAAATGAACAAAACATGTTTTTAAATGGTCCATCTTATAGACATGTCTAGTCTACTGGCCTGTTTGTTATTCATTTTGAACTTGGCCTTTAAAATAAAATGGAAAGTTCTGCTGGAATGAACTGTTAGAGAGAGAAGTGAAGATTTTCTATATGGAGGTTGAGTGAAACAATAGAGAACCAGAACATGAATAACAAGATATTGGAGAAAATGAAGAAATGTTTCCTTTCTGATTTAAAAAAAAAAAAAAAGAAAATTCCAGGAACCAATCAAAAACCACATTTTACCAAAGTAAGCCTAAAAACCAAGTACTCTCCTGGAGTGACTGGAAATGTGAAATGTTGAAGTACAAATGTATTTTCAATATTTACACAAAGACATATACACATCCATAATTAGTAAATGCTCATGCATGCATATAAATGTAGTGCGGTGCATTTACTGTCTCAAGTATACATATATACATACATCGATCTTTATTACATATGCATACATAAGGAAGAACTATGTATGTATGTATGTGTGTGTGTATGTATATATATGTATATGTATATATTTGTGCATACACAGATTTAAACAATAACTACAACATCCCAACCACAATAAACTGAATCAAAACCAAAAAGAAGAAAATATGATGACAGCAGTGGTGATGATGATGCATCAGCTACCAGCTATCATTTCTGGGAGTTCTTTTTTTTTTTTTTTTTTTTTTTTCTAGTTTGTTTTAAGTGGAGCTTAGCAAACAGCTGGGGGCTGAATATCCATATACCAAATACATGGAAGGAAAAAAAAAGTCTAATGCTGCAGCCATGTTTATATTTTGGATTACATACCTATTGTGTGGTTTCCTCAGTTCAATATTGCCTCTGTGGGTTATCCTACTCACCTCTTGGGATAAGTGCTAAACAGGTTGGTATGTTTGTTCACTGTGTGTAGCAACATTTAGTTGATGTTAATTTTATATTTTACTCAGATGATTTTTTTTTAACCATTATTGAGCTTCCATGTTTTGTTTGTTTTATTTTTTGTCCACCCTGTTTTTTTTTTTTTTGTTTTTGTTTTTTTTTTTCTCATATTTTGACACTCTCCACCAGCACACACTCAGGCATCTAAAATAACTATTTAGTTCTTTTATATATTTTTGCGCTAAATGTACATTTAATGTGACCCTTTCCCACAAAAGACATTGGTTGATGTGTCTGAAGAGGAAACAAAAACAAGACAAAAATTAACTGTCATAAGATATGATTATTCTTAATAGAAGCTTTTTGAGTTCTGTTATCATGCTGTGTGTGTTTGTGGAGGGTGCTGTATTATTACAAATTAAGTATCTCTATCAAAAGACAGAAAGGAAAGAAAAGAAAAAAAATGTATTCTCTGCAGAGACTGATATATATGTATGTATGTGTGTATATATCTTTATAGAAGACAAATCTATCTACTGTTGTTTAAAAAAATTGAAATTTTTTCTTAATAAATATTTGAAAAAAAAAAAAAAAAGTGAAATCAAAATTTGAAATGATAAAAAGTCCTGTGGATATTTAAGTTTTTGCTTTAAAGTGAAACCTACTTGGTTATAACTGTGAAATGATTACACATGTCCCATCGGTCTTTAACTCTGAAAAACCAAACCTTAGTCAATTTTCTCTTTGGTCAATACACTTACTTGCTCTACTACTCAGGTGTGTACTTTGCTGCGCTACTTCAGGTATGTTTCTTTACTATTACATGTAAATTCATCTCTTCATTTTATGGCATTTATCTATACTGTCTACTATCTTATAGACTTGTCACTACAGTTTATTCAACTAATTTCATATCAAAATTCACTTCACTTTAATTCTAGGAAAGGTAATCGTGGATAACGATTTTGTATTTTTGTGTTTATCTTATATAATAACAGAAAGCAGCTTCCATCTCTCTATTTGTTTAACCCTGACATTTCTCAAATATTCTTTGATATCTTCACTGCAAACCACTTTTTTCCCTCTTATAATCTCATAGCTATGTATTATGATCACTGCACAACTGACTTGTTCTTTGTAATGTTTGAAATCTGAGTTCTTTAATGCTTTCATTACCCTATGATCTTCTATTCATTTTCTTAATAATGGGGAATTTTGAAGGATTTAGTAAAATAACTTTTTTATTTTTAAATTGATATCTAAAACAAATAAAATTTTCTTACCTTAAGGAAGGTTTAGCCCTTTCATCTTGTAATACTGATGGTTTTAATACTTGCATAAATTCTAAACTAGTTTACATTGCTACAATAGCCACAGCATAATAATACCATGTGTGTGTGTGTGTGTAGGTTTTACATTTGGGTGCTTATCCTATTGTGGTATTTACATAGGAGTATCTTACTGGGTTTGAGGTCTTGCAGAGAACTGTAAACACCCCTCTCTTCCCTCCCCAAAGGAATCACCAGATGCTGTATTTGCCTTGGTTAGATAAATAATACTGTTAATAGTATCCACTTCATTTTTATAATGTTGAAAAAGTCCAGTACCAGGTTGCTTACAATACAAGGTTAAGTTCCACCCCTTTCTAAGTTCTAAGTTGAATTAAATTTCAACTTTGACTCCCCACTAGTTAATGAAAACAGTAACAGTGATAAAAAAAAAAGTAAAAGTTAAAATATGTCCTAAGCCCGATGGCTCATCAGTCCGATGCTTATCACAGTTTTAATTGGTTTTAAGCGACTGAGAATATGAGTCCCCCTGGTCAATTGCAAGGTACTCATTTTCAGCTGAGTGTACTGCAGCAACATGAAATGAATTGTTTTGTTCAAGAACAGAATGAGCCATCCAGTCCAGGAATCAAACCGACAACATTATGATCGTAAGTCCAACACCCTATCTTATAGGTTACATGCTTCCACTTCATTGTGATATACTGGCATTTAGTTGACTCTAATATCCCTGCCTAATATGATTTGCAGCTACGTCATCATCAGTTATATGATGATTGCCTATTTATAGCCAGTTAAAGTGGGCCTGCCAGCGTATATTTCCTAACAGCACTATATCATGAGCTGGTTAGTGATTCTTAAGAAAGAAATACAACTCTCAAATCAACTTGGCTGACTAAAATTATTAAAGACAATATCATGACATAAGAGTATGAGACTAAATGTCTTACAATCTTTAGTTCTATTCTAAATTCTGAGCTGAAATTATGCCATCCACATTTGTTTTTTTATCCTTCTATGGTACTGGAGTCAATAAAATAAATTAACTATAATAAAGTGTTTTGATCTTTCCACTACAGGCATATAACCTTATACCTATGTGATAAATCATTATTTATTAAACACTTTCAGTATATCAGTGAATTGCTTTATATCAACATAGCCTTGGTAAATATGTGCTTGAACTTCCTACCGTTTACATTAAGTTAAGATCTTACCTAACAGGTGAAAAAAGCAAACTTCCTGGTTTAAATTTGGGATCAAGATCTGCCATTTCTTTTTATTGCTTAGTCGGGGAAGGGCTCTGCTCACGGCCATTCTCTGGGCCCCTAAAACTGGTATGTAGGAGGGAGGAAGGTATCTTCAAATTGGAGACCTGGCCTGAATATTTGCAACGAAGTAGACTACAGTGAGGTTTGAACTCAGAACACAATAAACCAGAAGAAATACCACAAGGCTTCATATTCAACAATTGAATAACTCAGTCCTGTACTTTGTATATCAACGCCAGAAGGAAGAAAGGCAAAGTTGTCTTCTTCGGCAGGATTTGAACACAATGGGCTGCATTAAAATACAGCAAAACATTTTTCCAACACCGCTAATTTGCTTCCTGGGAGAGTCAATTTTGATGAGATAGGTGTGTAAGATGTCAGACAATCTGTTCACTGCTCAGCTGTATAGTGTCTATTTTTAACCCTTTCCTCACCAGATTTCTCATGAAATACATTGAATGTGTTTCAATTTATTTTGAAAGAGAAAAAGAATCAAGAATTTGAAGGGTTCTGTTTAATAAAATAAATTTTTCATTAAGTTAGTTTTAAGAACCTTACAACAAAATTTTCTAACATAAAATTATGAAGGAAGTTTTTGTGGTAATCGTTTTGAATATAATGAAGAATTTGGAGAGATTATAACTAATATAACTTGCTTATTATTTAGCTTGTGTTAAAGGTTCTTACTTAAAATTATGATGGAAGGGTTTAATTTAGATATGACCACTTTAAAGTGAACTGTTTTATCTCAGAACTAGAGCCAATTTCCAGTGAAAAGGTTTAAAACATTCGGAATTCAATAGTTCAGTCAAGTTAGCTGTCTGCAGGTACCACAGGAAAGTATACTTCACACAATATGCAATGGCAGCACTCTGGTATCAATAAATGATTTCTGGTTTACAGTATATGTGTATATTCAAGAAGGGATCTAACATTAATAAATGCAACAGAATGGACTCTGCTAAAGACTCACATGGGCCACGGGGTGTTGTTAAACCAGAGTTATGTCTACCACCCAAGGGCCAGGTGGTGGTGTTAAGCCAGATGAGAGATTATGTCTGCCACCCATGGGCCAGATGAGAGATTATGTCTGCCACCCATGGGCCAGATGATGTTAAACCAGGTAACTGATTATATCAGAAATTGGTAGAATGCCAGGCTAAATGTAAAGGATTTACAGAATATAGATTTGATTTGTCCTATATTTCAAGTTCAGATCCTACAGTTAGATAGGACAGTCTCAACCCTGTTAGCTGGCCCAATTCTATATACTTATCTCCTCTAGTTTGTAATTTGAGAAGCCCACTGGCAGTTATTAGCATCTAGCTGAGCCATTTAAATGGAAACTGTGGTAAGGGTGTTGGGCTTACAATTATAATGCGGGTTTGATTCCTGGAGTGGGTTGTGTGTGTTCTTCAGCAAGACACTTCATTTCACATTGCTCCAGTATAGTCAGCTGAAAAGGAGTACCAGCAATAACTGGGGGTTTAACCCTGCAGTGGACTGGCATCCTGTCCAGGAGGAAGTTATATGTTCTCAGTCAGTTCACACCATGGAAACTGGGATAAGCACTGGCGCGATGAGCCTCCAAGCTTGAGGCTGACTTTACAGTTTTAGTGGTTAACAGCAACTCCTGATTCATGTTTCCACTTTGCCAACAGAAACAAATCGTAAACCATTTTTATGGTGGTCACTGCAGAGATATACAAAAAGCACGTAATAGGGTGGCTGCGACTTGATGTCTGTTACTCTTGTACTAGTAATTAGTATCGGTTTCATTGTTATTTGGTTGGGAATGTTTTGGATATAGTTCTGAAGGAAAAGATTAATTTTACTTTATATCTAGTGTGATAACATATCTGATAGGTTAAGTTTAGGTTTATAGATAATATTTGCTTGAGTTTGTTGTTATGGTTGTGCTTATACAAAAATGCTCTCTCCCTCTCTTTAAGAAACAGTAGGAAAAGTTAGGAAACATGGTTTCTATCATGTTTTTCTATCTCTTCCCCTCTCCTCAATCTCCCCCTTCTAGGTTTACTAAACCCTCTTTCTCCTCGATCCCACCCCACCCCCTGTGCCCCAAAAAACAAATGTCTCCAAGCCAACATTATTATTTACAAATTTGTTTCTTTTATGTGCATGAATTATTACAATATTTAGTTGTCCAGCTGAATGACCATCCTATCTCTAATTATTACAGTATTCAGTTGTCCAGCTGGATGATCATCCTGTCTCTAATTATTACAGTATTTAGTTGTCCAGCTGGATGACCATCCTATCTCTAATTATTACAGTATTCAGTTGTCCAGCTGGATGATCATCCTATCTCTAATTATTACAGTATTTAGTTGTCCAGCTGGATGACCATCCTATCTCTAATTATTATAGTATTTAGTTGTCCAGCTGGATGACCATCACAAAGTAGAAATGGTACTTGCATAGCTTTATATTTATTTTTGCGCTGATATTCTTCTTGTTGACCACCAAGGATAGTAATGGCAGAAATCTCTCTCCCGGTCATCCTATCTTCCAGTGTTGACTTTTCTATCGTAGTTGTGTGTCTTCTAATAACAGTACAGTTTAGAGTAAAGCTAGTAGGACAAAGGCACCTACTATTTGTCATGAACAAAGTGTATATATGCTCTTGTTTCATCAAATAATTGTAAACATAGCAAACACCCATTCACTTGTTTTGTGTTTTACGTAATTTTTCTTTTACTGATTTACATATTTTTTGCGTGTGATGGGTTGGGTCAGGCCAGGCTGTGTGCTGTACTGTTGGAGCAATAGGTTTTTAGGATTAATTGAAGCCCTTACATCACAAAACCTAACTGGGAAGATGGAGGGTCAAACTTGTTTTTAGGGTTGAATGAGGTCTCTACATCAGAGTACATAACTGTGGAGATAGGGGTCGAATCTGTTTTTAGGATTGGATAGGAGCCCCCACCCCTCCTTTGAGTATATTTAAAAAGAAAAAAAAAAGATTAAACAAGATGATAGAAAAATATTAAATAACAAAAAAAAACAAAGGGATGTGCTGGTTCTCCCCTGGCTAAGATTTATATCTCAGCTGCATCCTGAAGACATCATGGCGAAAGCATTGGTGTGGAGAACAACCAGTGATACCCACTGCATCATCCATTCCACCTCACTTGGTTCCTTCCTCAGGCAAGATGCACTTCTGATTTTACAAGGGAAAACTGCAGTTAAGGGAGCTTCCATAATTTAACTTTAGAAGTAATCTTGTTAATAATTATCTCATCAAATCTGCTAAACAGCTCTCTATGACAACTGCAGCATATTAATCTATCTTAACTAGAACTGGCAGTCCTTTAAATATAGGTTGTCTATTGTACTTTTTTTTTATAGATGTCTCTTGAGTCTTTAATGTTGAGATTCCATCTGATTGTTTTGTTACACTTGTGATTCTTTCTGCCTTTAAAGTGAAGTTGATATCACCATTACTGGTGTTTATCAGTTGAGAGCTGTTGAGAAAGCAACTTAGTATAACAAATTGTGTTACCGTTTCTTATAAAAGTCCAGTTCAACAGAGATTTCATTAAATCATAGCCTGCTAGAGACTGAGAGTGCTACCTTTCTCCAGGACAGTGGTGTCTTTATTTTATTATATCAGTGTACATATTCATGACCACTAAAAAGTCATTATGGTGTTGGAGTTATGATCATTATGTCTTAGGTTCAATTCCTAGACTGGGTTATGTGTTGTGTACTTGAACAAAAAAAAACACTTCTAGTATACTCAGCTAAAAATGAGAACCATTCTTGTTAAAAAATGTATTTCTCTGCAAATGTTGCATTTTTCACTCAGTTTTAAAAATGTTCCTCTGTTATAAAGGTTTTGGTAGAGTCTTCCAAAAGGGGGCGAATTGACATTCATTAGTACATCGGATAGTGGTATTTGTTCCAGTTCTCTACACTCCCTGAGTTCAAATTCCACTGAGGTCAGCTTTACCTTGCAACTTTTTGAGGTTGATAAAAAAAGAACCAGTCTTGTACTGGTGTTGATTATCCCTCTCTCTCTCTTTAAGAAATCGGTGGTATTCAGACATAGAGGGGAATGGGCCCTGCCAGGTTTAACGTGCCCAAGATGGCACTCAAAAAAGCCACATCAGGAGTTGCAGATCCATACATACAGTTTTCTAAATGTTATCCCATCTTTCTTCTATCGTATTCTTCTCATTATCCAGTCAAAATATATGAACTTAATTCATTCTGTTGAAGATCTTGGCCAGAGATCTTCATAGCTTTTGTCTTTTTTTTTGTGTTGATATTCTGACTGTATTGTTGCTAGGACAAAGATATTTACCAGTTTCAACATAGTTTCACTATACAAAAGACATGACATGTATTATTAAACTGGATAACAAACAGGCAGATATCAGTTTCACCTCTCACTCCAACTACGTACCACCAACTCTATACTGTCTTCTGAAGTTCACAAGCTGTTATCACTGTTTGTGAAGGCATATGGCTCACAATCGTAAGGTCGTGAGTTCAATTCCCAGCGGCATGTTGTGCCTTGGAGTAAGACATGTTCCAGTCCACTCAGCTGGCAAAAATGAGTTGTACCTGTAATTCGAAAGGGCCAGACTTGTCATGCTGAATCCCCCTTAGAACTACATTAATGGTACGCATGTCTGTGGAATGCTCAACCACTTGTTCTTTAATTTCATGAACAGGCTATTCCATTGATCGGATAACTGGAACACTCATCATTGTAACTGACCGAGTGTCTCCAAATTATCACTGTTTAACGTCTACTTTACATGCTTGCAAGGGTTATACAGCTGTTATGTTATGACACTAGACAGATCTGTTGACCATGTCTTGTACATTCGCACTGTTTTAGGCTTGGTTTTCTACAGTTGGATGCTCTTCCATCCACTTTACATGTGCTAGGAGTATTTTTCATAACACCAGCACTACCACTTTACAGCATGTACTGGGAGCTTTTTTTTTTTTTTTTTTTTTTTTTTTGTAGCACCAGCACTACCACCTTACAACATGTACTGAGAGCTTTATTTGTGTGATCAAAATTCACATATTGGACTAAGAGGTTACAAATAAGGAGTTTGTTGTTTCCACAGTTCTAAGTGTACAACTCTTATAAAAAGCTGATAAATGACTTCTTCAAAATTAAATTATCATTATCTGTTAACCCAACTCAGGACAGTAAAGTTTAGTTGGGTACAGGCATTGAAATCTATTAAGGGAAACCACTATACGTTCCAATTTTAGGTTTTCAGGGACAGTTATTATCTATCTTTTTACATGTATCAGTATTTTATGCATCTTTTCCACCCACACACCTATGTATGTTACGTAAATCTGCAAATTCTGAGGTGTATATGGATTGTTCCTACATAATTGGTTGATGTAGTAGATAAATTTCTCTCTCTACTGCCTTTTAAAATAGGGATCACATAAGTCTACAATATGGCGCCTGTATGGTCTCTAAACCTCCATGCACTGTTTAAATCTCCTTTAAGAAATTATCTTGTCTTTAAATTGGTGTTGATGTGGATTTTATGATTTGATATAGTTGTTTTTAAACTGCTTTGATATAGCATCCATATCCTCCTTAATGGGGATCAAATATTTTGAATTGTAAGCATGCTATGTAATTAAGAAGTGATCCATAATCCTAATGGTTGGGGTATTGGACTTACAATCATAATGTCATGAGTTTGATTCCTCAACTGGGTGGTGCATTGTGTTCTTGAGCAAAACACTAATTTCATGTTGCTCAAGTCAACCTACCTGAAAATGAGTAATACCAGCAATAGCAGCTGAGGGTTAATCTTATGTGCTCCTAGTCACTTGACGAAAATGAAACTGGGGCCAGGCATGGAACAGACTTTAAGTATCCATAATTAAAAATACTAATAATGTTCAAGCTTAAATGACACACAAAATTAGATTTTTTTTGCACATAGAACATTTTCACAAGCATGAAGAGCCAATGTGGTTGTTGAACATACTGAAAATGGCAGCTAAATCTTTCAAATTACACTATATTGTCTTGAAAAGAAGTACATCAAGTGCTCTCTTTTGAATTTTTAGCAGAATCTACTATGATCAAAAGTCTCCCAACCATGACCCATCATGACTTTTATTTAGAATTATAATCTAAGATGGCCTTCCTTTGTTTTAAGACAGTAGGGTGTGGTTTGAGGGAAATTTAGCTGCTATTTTTAGCAGATCAAGCAGACATGGATAACCATTTTTGAGTAGTAAACTGCATAGGATATGGCAGGCTGCATTACTAAAAAAACTTAAAGGCAATTTTGAAATAAAGCATACCATTCAGAAAACCGAGAGTTTGCCTATGACCTATCAAGAGACTCCTTGTTTTCATTAGTTTTAGTAGATGGTAGAGTGGCAAATAAAATGGATTGTGGTATTTCATTATATTCAAAGTTCAAATCCCACTAGGTTTCACTTTACCTTTCTATTTTCCAAGATGGATAAAATAAGTACCAGTTAAGTACTGGGATTGTCTAAATTGACCATACCCATATCTAAAAAATTGGTGTCTATTGTCTAAATTACAATTTATTACTAGTTTTGTTTGAAAGTTATCACAATATGAATTGGACAGTAAATGTTTAAAATGTGATGATAATAATATTGCAGTGTAACCTTGCTTAACAAAATGTTCTTATATAAAATTGTGTTGAAAGATTTAAATTTAAATATGTATCCTTTAAAACGGGTAGTTTTCTTTCTTAGAACAGAGGTGGGTTGATCTCAAAAAGGTTGAGATTTTATCTTCATGTTGAGCTTCTAGAGCAAGGCCTATTGCTCTCATCTTAGTTTTTTTTTGTTTTTAGTTTTCATAAAACGATAACATGACAAAACACACCCAATTCACTCAGTGTATTAGGTGGATTTTTACCAATTTACAATGTATGGTGGTTGGCATTAGGAAGGGTGACCACCCAGCCATAGAAATCATGGAACAGATGAGGTTGCTCCAACCTGTCTGGTCAAGAAACATGATAATCTGTCTAATCCATGCCAGCATGGAAGACAGACATAAAAATGATGATGAAGTCATGTTTACAACCTGGAAAACTTCTAACACATTTAGCTACCTTTCGTATTTCTCGACAAAATATACCAGTGATATGTAATGGTGAGCTACATTCAATTTTTTTAATGTCATTTAGCACTTTCATTAGCATATTTCTTGTGAATTACAGTATATTTGAATTATTTAATGAAGAATTTGGAGAGATTTACTAAAATAATGAAATATTTTATTATTTAGATGGTATTTGTAACATAGCAATAGGTTCTTATATAAAATTATGTTGAAAGATTTTTTATTTAAATAGGAATCCTTCAAAATGAGTGGTTTTCTTTCATAGAACCAGAGGCGAGTTGATGACAATGCGGTTGAGATTTCAACTAGAGCAAGTAAACAGTTAAATTGACCCCAGTAGGATGTAATCACAGAATGTAAAGGGTTGTAACTAAATGCCACAAAGCATTTTGTCCAATGCTCTGATTCTGCTAATCCACCACCAATAATAATAATAATGGTTTCTAATTTTGGCACAAGGCCAACAATTTGTGGGGAAGAAGTCCCAGTATGTGACTGATAATTTTTTTTAACGACCTTGAAAAGTGGAAAAGCAAAGTTGACCTTGATGGGTTATGAACTCAGAATGTAAAAGGCTGTAACTAAATGCCACAAAACATTTTGTCTGACACTTAAATGATTCTATTGATCAACAGTCCTTAATAATAATCGATATTATAATAAGAGCACTGTCTTTCTGTCACGCTCACTTTATATAAAGAGGGGGAGCACCAAGCGAGAGATATGTACATAGAGAGAGAGAGAAAGGAACACCATTTGTTTTCGAGATGACAGAAAGAGGTAGATAGACAGAAAGTTATGACGTTGTCCTCATCTATGTAGAGAGAGGCGGGGTGCCAAGTGAAAAAGATGTACATAGAGAGAAATGGAATGTCATTTGTTTAGAAAGTGTGTGACCAAAAGAGGGAGAAGACGTCGCTGTCATCTATGATAGTGATGATCATGGTTTTTAATATAGGCACAAGGCCAGCAATTTGGGGGAAGGGGTATTTTATTTTATCGACCTCATAAGGATGACAGGCAAAGCTAACCTTGGCAGGATTTGAACTCAGAATGTAAAGAACCGTAACTACGTCGCAAAGCAGGGTGTCCAACGCTCTACCGTTACTGCCAATCCACCGCCCTTAGTAATAATAATTGTTTCTACTTTTGGTGCAAGGCCAGCAATTATTCCAGTGCATTACTGGTGCTTCACTTTATCGACCCCCGTAAGGATGAAAAGCAAAGTTAACCTCAGCGGGATTTGAACTCAGATCGTAAAAGTCTGTAACTCTATGTTGCAAAGCAATCCACCGCCCTTAGTAAAATAATAATGATAATATCTTGCATTCACTAGAAGATAGACACTAATGGGCCATAATACCACCACTGAGGACTCCATCATTTTTAACATAGCTGTACCCCATTCTGCCAAGGGATTGGATGACATGTGAAGGTGTCTGACAAAAACCATGTTATTTAACATAGCTATGTCCTACACTGCCAGGGTATTGGCTGGCTTGTAAGGGTGTCTGACAAAATTTCTCGTAATGTTTAACTACTACTGCAAACTAATTTACCTCCTGTCTTAGTGCCTTTGTTGATTAAAGCAACAGTGAATTGTCTCTACACTGTAGTGCCTGTTTACAACCAACTATAATGAGCTGTTGGAGGGGTAAGTGTGATTGCTTATCTGATAAACTGTCCTCTAATCCAGCTTTGCTTGTCCTCCCAAGTTTGCAGCATTAAAGAGAATAGGAAGTTGTGGCATTCACAATTTCCCCTCGTTAGAGCTGGATTTAGTCATTTAAAAGCCCTAATCACTGAAAAGGGTAGGGGGGGGGGCCTTTCCTCCCCATATATAAAGTTTGTAAAACATTTTTTTTATTACAAATACAATTAATTTGAATAGAATAGTGCCCCTCTTTCCTTGATGTCCTAAACATATGATTATTTGGTTTAATCATTAATATAGCCATGCCCCTCAGGTTGGAGACATCATTGAAAGAGTAGTTGCAAATGGAAGTGAAAACTGGTTATAGCTGATAGCTTAGCGGAAAGGAACTCGTGCAGCAAAAGATATACTGCTGTTGCCTTTGTTGGTGGTTTTGTATCTTGTCACTGGCTCAGGGACCAAGACGTTTAACTCTCAGTAGATGTGTTCACTTGATTCTAGGTAGGTACCATTGTAAGGAACAGTCTACCTAGCTGTATAAGTCAGTACCACAGCATGGAATAGGCCACCTAGCTCTAAGTAACACGGAGGGGTACAGTCCATTTAGCTGTAAGTAGATACTATAGTAAGGTACAGTTTACCTAGTTGCAAGTAGGTACCATAGTGAGGTGCAGTCCATCTATTTATAATACCACGGCATGGTACAGTCCACCTTATTCTAAGAAGGTAATATATTGTGCTACAGTCAACATAGACTGCCAGCTGGTGCTACCTACTTACAGCTAACTAGTTATAACTGATACCATAGTAATGCAGTCCGCACAGCTCTAAATAGTTAATTTGCTACTTACAATGGGTATAAGAATTGATCTATAAAAAAAATAACCTACCAGCCCAAACTAATGCAATCTTTGCCTGATGTATATATTTATCCTAACTTTTACCACACCTCTTCGATTTCTCCCTATCATCAGCATATAGTACTTTAATACTCACTCGTTCTCTCCAAATGTCCACAAAGAACACAATATTCCCCCTCTCTCGTTTTTCCTGAGTTTTGATCAATAATAATCACCATCATGTTTAAAGTCTATTTCCAGTGCTTCCATAGGTTAGACAGGTTGTCACATTTTGTGACCATGTCGCGTATGTTCTATTCTGACATAATTTCTACAACTAGATGCCCTTCCTTAAGCCAATCACTTTCTGCTGTGTACCAAGTGCATTTTATTGTAGCACCAACACTATGGCTTTACAGTGTTGGCTGAATGCATTTTATCATGGTACCAGCACTACCACTTTACAGTGTGAGCTGGTTGCATTTTATCGTGAAACCAGCACTACCACTTATCAACACTAGGGCCCTTGTGTAATTTTGGGCCAGGCTGAGGTGGTAAGATACATCTTACTTGCCATGGGGGGATGCGAAGGAGGTGGCCTGTAAAGGGAAGGGATGAGAAAGTTATAATGTAAAATCTCACCAAATTCTTGATTATTTCCAAAATTATTTGAAAATCATAGTGTCTTTCATCAGAAATATAGTAATGAAATGTTTATATTATAGGGTGTATGTGGTACAATGATATGTAAGGGTGGCAAGGATAAGTGCAAGATAAAGATATAGGGATGATCTTTTATTTATAAACACAAGTATTCAGTTATATTGTTAATTTACTCTAAATACAATTTATCCACAAGGGTTGGCAGTATCGGTAGAGGGTCGGACGCCATACTTTTCAGCATAGTTACATCCCTTTACGGACTGCCTTTCATCCTACGGGATCAATAAAATAAAGTACCAGTAATACACTGGGTAATTGCTGGCCTTGTGCCAAAAGTAGAAACAATTATTATAGTTAAAGGGGCGGTGGATTGGCAATATCTGTAGAGGGTTGGACAACATGCTCTGACGCATAGTTACGGCCCTTTTCATTCTGAGTTCAAATCCCGCCGAGGTTAACTCTGCCTTTCATCCTTAAGGGGGTCATTAAAGTAAAGTACTGGTTAATTGCTGGCCTTGTACCAAAAGTAGAAACAATTATTATAGTTATCTGCTTATATCATGTGATTATATTTTCAAATTACAATTAGAAAAAAGTTTATTGTTGCTTCATGGGCATGGTTGATAGAATGGTGAGGGAGATGCACTGACACAGCCAGTCCGTTTCATGGGACTTGTTCTTGTGAAGAGCCATATTCATCCGATCACAGAAAGTAAAGAAGTGTCATGGCAATTAAGTTTGGTTGTAAGAACACAGTTAGTAGAGAGTTTACAGGGGGTATGTGGTACAATGATTGTGTAAGTATTAAGTAGTAAGGACACAATTGGTTGAGAGTTTTTAGAGGACATGTGATACATTACTGTAAGTATTAAGTTTGGTTGTAAGGACACTATTGGTAGAGAGTTTATAGAGGCCTAGTGGTGCTGGTATTACAATGAAACCAAGCCAGAAACAGTTCCCATTTGAATAAGACTTTGTCACCTGACATGACTTGTCTTATAATATGAGTAGAGAGTTTATGAGGTATCATTATTGGCTCTGGGTGGATTGGGAGAATCATTAGTATGTCAAAGAAAATGCTTAGCTGTATTTATTTTGGCCCTTTATATTTTGATTGCAGATTTTACTGTGTTTCAATTTGTCATTTTTCCGGATATTAATAAAATAAAGTACTAGTTAATTATTAGGGTTGATATTCTTTCTCAACATTTGAGGCCTTATACCTATGTAAGAATCATTATAATATAGGCAAAGCCATGGCTTGGCTGTGTGGTTAAAAAGTTCTCTTGACAATCACATGGTTCTGGGTTTCATCCCCTTACACAGCTAGCCACAGAATGACCAATACCTTGTGAGTGGAATTTGGTAGATGGAAGCTGTGTAGAAGCTTATTGTGTGTATGTGTACCTGTTTATGTTCCATAACTTAGAAAATAAGTAATGGGGTTGTATTATTGACTAAAAGCTTTGATGACGGTGCCCTAGCATTACCACAATTCAATGACTGAAACCAGTAAATGGATATGTATTAAGGTATGTGTAGAAGTAGATTATAAGTTGTGTTGTAGTCATTGTTATATATATGGATTAACCCTCCCGTTTCCGTATTTCTTGTGGAAAACACTGCCTATAATGTTCAAATCATTTTTAAAATAATCAAGAATTTGGAGGGATTTACCTGATGTCTGTAGCATAGATTTATAAAGGTTCTTACATAAAATTATGCCAGAAGGATAAGTGATAAAGATAAATTAGTGTTAGGAAGGGCATCCAACCATAAAAACAAAGCCAAACCAAAAACAGATCCATATGGGTAAGACATGGTCTCCTGGTCTGAATTGTCTCATAATGTGACAACCCATGCAAGCATGGAAAGTGGGTGTTAAACGATGATGGTGATGACTTCAAGGAAGGCCTTGAGAAGATGAAAGGCAAAGCTGATCTCGCCGGGATTTCAACTCGGAGCACACACAGCCAGAACAAATACTGCAAAGCATTCTATCCGACATTCTAACGGCTTTGCCAATTCTCTTCCTTGTCAATAAGAAAAAAAAGCAAATAAACCAAACAACACAGCTTTATATGTATCTTTTTTTAAATAAATTTGACAGTAAACTTATTTAAAAATAAATTATTATCATTCTTAATGAGAATAGTATATTAGCAGAATCATTAACATGTCAGACAAAATAATATGCAGTATTTGTTCCAGCTCTTCTGAGTTCAAATCCAGCCTAGGTCAACTTCGCCTTTTATCTTCCAGAGTCAATAAAATAAAGTACCAGTTAAGTACTGAAGTTGATTTAGTAATTTACCCATCTCCTCAAATTTCTGTCTTTATGTCTAAATTAGGATCTATCTATGTTCTAAACAACAGTTTAATAATGGAGAAGTTAGTTGTTTTAATAAATTTGAAAAAGGTAAAATCTGTCCAAAGCCAAGAATCTCATCAAGCCAGAGCTTGTCCTTGTTTCATGGTTGTTAAGAGACTGGTTTATCACACAGTCAAACCCTCTCCGGCTATTACTGGTACTCATTTGTATCAACTGAACAGGCTGAAGCAACGTAAAATATAATGTCATGCTCAGGGACAAAACGCACGCCTGGTCCAGGAATCGAACCCATAGTCCTATGATCATGAACCCAACATCCCAACTGCATTCCTCCAAATTCATGATTTATTGTAAAATAACATTTAGTAGAACTACGCTCTGCTAAATGTTATTTTTGTCCCACCCTTGCAAGCAGGGAAAAGCTGACGTAAAATGATGATGATGATTAACTTATAAAATGGCCGGAAAATTTTGTTGGAAATATGACCATATTTCTAATGAAAAATACTGCCTGTGATTTTCAAATAATTTTGGAAAATGATCAAGAATTTAGAGGTCTTTAGTAATATAACTAACTTTCTTATTACTAATTTGGTATTTTGACCACTCTTTTTAAGGGCTGTTTTTAGAGTTAAAAAAGCTCATTTACTAACTATGAACATAAGTTTATACTGTATATTGGTTCCAAGATAAAAAGAACACCCAGTACACCCTGTAAGGTGATAGTGCCATGATAAAAAATAATATCCAGTTAAGTGGTAGTACTAGGGCTACTATATAAATCCATCATGTAAGGTGGTAGCGCTGGTGCCAATTAAACACCCAGTAAGGGTATGGGTTGGTATCAGGTCATAGCAAATCTACCACTTAATTAAACACCCAGTTCACCCTGTCAGATGCTATTGCCATGATAAAAAATAACATCCAGTTAGCTGGTGCTATTATAAAAAAAACCACCCTATAAGGTGGTGTAATAGTGCTACTATTAAAACCTACTCAGTCCACCCTGTAAAGGAGTAGTGCTGGTGCTACTTTAAAATCCACTGTAGGATGGTAGTGTTGGTGCCCTGATAATACACTCAGTTCACTCTGTAATGTGGTACTGCTGGTGCTATGATAAAAACACACCTAATCTGCCCTGCTGATACCATGATTAAACAGCACCTAGTCCACCCTGTAAAGTGGTTGTGTTGGTGCTGCAATAATATGCTTCTGGTACACACTGTAAAATGGTTAGCATTAAGAAGGTCATCCAACCATAAAAATGAAGTGTACAAGCACAATGTGAAAATCCCTCTAACTTGTACAAGCATGGAAAACAGACAGTCAATGGTGATAGTGATGATGATTACATTACACCAATAGGTCATACTGTGTAACATTGGACACATGATGTGATATAACTGGACCTTTGAATTAAAGCAACATCCCATCTTGTATTATAGTGTAAGTGGCTGAGTATTCCACAAACACATATATCATTATTCCTTTAGCATTTACATTATTCTATATATACTAGTGTATTTTTGTGGTAAAGGCTTTATCTCACATAATATCGAATCTATGAGATTTGATATTTATTTTGAGAACAATACCTTAACACCATTATTGGTGGCTAGTTACAGCCAGTTTGAACAGAAAGAAGTGAGAGAATTCTGGCCAGATGCTAAAGAGTTATGTTAATTTTCTGGCTGAACAACATGATGTAGTATGTAACATGCTGGACCTTTGAATTTCATGTACCATCTATCTTATATAAGTGTAAGTGGCTCAGTATTCCACATACACATGTAACTTTAATGTAGTTCTCAGAGAGACTCAGCATGACAATGTGTGGTAATGCTGGACTTTATAATTACAGTCCATCTTATTTTAGTGGGTAAGTGGCTGAGTATTCCACAGTCATGTATCCTTAACATATTTCTCAGACTGAAACTGTGACAGCTGGACCTTAAAATTACATATACAGTCCATTCGACAGATTTCCGCACCATTTCTGTCTATCCAGTTTCATTCACAAGGCATGGATAAACCTCAGGCTATCCCAAACATTGGAATTTCATTATTGTAAAGCAAGCCTCTTAACTATTCAGCCATGCTTACATCCAGCCATCTGTAGAATATATTAATGCATATATATGTCATCTTGCTGACTTTCTATATGCTCCACAAAAACTCCCTGTGACTTAATATATTATGGGGTTTATTGCCACTTAAGCAAAACTTTTTTAAGGAAAGAAAAAATGTAAAGTTATGATGCTTGGGTTTTTCAAGGACATTAGCAATGTGTTCTACAACCAGAAAAGAAATAAGATTTTAGAACCAAAATGTTGAGAAATTACACTTGTTCTATGACACTGAACATAGGTTAGTGACAAGCCATTGAAAGAAAACATGACCTGTTAAAAATAGCAGCTAAGTCACACTCTATTGCCTTATAATTAGGAAGTACACATTGGAAAATGTAGTCCTAGATAAACTATTTCTGTAAAAAAAAAAGACAAGCTAATCACAGATAAATAATCTTTCGTCATAAATCTTATCAGTCATGGCTGATCTAGAGTTAAACAACTAGCTGTGATGAAAGGACACAGACACATTTGATACTGTAGTCCTAGATATGTTATGTCTGAACAAATGGTCACAACTGGAACACCAGCAGAGCTTAAAGAAGAGTACTAATTGTGCCTATAAAATTGTCAAAACTTGTTCAATGCAGCAGTTAAATTCCTCTCAAATTCTAAATCTCATCTATAAAATTAGAATTGTTTACATTAGCCAGCAGGGCACACTTTTATGTAGTAATTGTGTTCAGTTAATCTCACTCAACAAACTCCTTATCGTCTTTAAGACATGGTTCAGGTACATTAAACCGGCCATATCTGTCACTTCTTTCTGTTCAAACTGGTCATAACCAGCTGCTCATGCTGATGCTAAGGTATTGTTCTCAAAATAAATATCAAAATCTCATAGATTCGATATTATGTGAGATAATTTTATAAGATAAAGCCTTTACCACAAAAATACAATAGTATGTAAAGAGTAATGTAAATGCTACATGCTTTACCATGTTTAAAACAAGGGTCATATTTTAAATCAAATTGGTTGTAATGATCAGATATTTTAAAGTCCATTGGTTCATCACCATCATACTTACATCTGCTTTTTCCATGCTTGTGTGTGTTGGGATGAGGCATTTGTGGTAGATTTGCTATGACCTGATGCCAACCCATACCTTATTGGACATAATGTTTATAGTGCTAAACCTTCATTGAACTACTATGCTGCAGGATATATTGCTTATGTAAGACATTATCTGTGTCATCTCTCCCTTTATAAATAGTATCAATATGATGTTTGCAGTGATTGACACCACCACACCACATACATATATACTGTATTTTATTTTTTTATTTATATTTTTATTTTTATATATATATACATATATCTATCAATCTATATACATGTTTACTGTAATACAGAGGTATAAGACAGCTATAGTTATGTACAATCAGATGAAAGAATGGAGAAGGCGTTTCCCCGGAGGACGGCAAGTGAGATGCGCTGGAAAAGCCGCTCCAACTCGCAGGGCTCACACCTGCGGCTGGCCAGCTCAGCGCCTATGGTGGTGAGTAAGGAGGTAGCCCTGGGGCCGAGAACACCAGAAGTCTCCACTGCCAGGGCAACAACCGCAAACCTGTCGGAGAGCGACCGATATTTGAGGAGTTTGGCCCCCTCAGCCCGACGTGCAGCAGAACCTGAGTCAGTCGCAGACTGCACCAGGTCGCGGCTGCAGAAAGTGTCGGTGCAAGTGGCATCCCAGACGAGGGGTTTGCCACCGCGGAACGGGAAGATGGTCATGCCATCTGGCCTTTTGCCGTCCCCTCGATCCAGCCCCACCGGCTCGAGCTGGGAAGGGAAGCCTGCAGCGTCCAAGCCATGCTTAATGACCTCGTTGAGGGCAGCATGGCGTGGAATGTGGCGACATGAAAGCGGGTGGAGGCCAAAAGAGTCCACGGTGGAACCGCAGCGACATTGGTGTGGCTGGCAGATCCAGAGGCCAAGCCTCAGGGAAATAAAGTTCAAATCTTTGTAGCGACTACTGACCACTTTTTTCTGTCAACTGGGGTATTTTACTTGATTTTCTAAGCTACTATTTATAGCAAACAACTGACAGTTATTTTCTGCATCTGAGATTCCTACATTTTCTATGAATAATATATATTATCCTCATTGTCATTATTTCACATCTATTTTTCCATGCTTGCATGGGTTGAACGGGTCTTTTCCAACAGCAACCCTCCACTTATTGTGGTGCACAGCACTAGCATGCAATTAGTGTGAATTTTATATTTTGCTTTTCTTAGTTTTTAGCAAGGTTTTTCTGGTTGGGTTCCCTTCCTATAACCAATCACTTTACACCATGAACCAGGTGAATTTCATCACACCACCGGCACAAGAGAGGTTGTTTGAATGGATAGTGAGCTTCTTTACAGTTTCTGTTTACTAAATACACCTATAAGGCATTGGTTAACCCAGGGTTATAGTAGACACTTGTTCATGGGGCTATGCTCTGAGGATTTGAAGCAAGCCTTTGAATCAAACAGCCATGCCTAGTTGTAGAGTTAAAATGCTGAGCTAATGACCATATGGCCATAAATACTTCCTTTGGGATGGAAAACTTAGTGACTTGTGTGCCTTTAGCATAGTCTGTTCTGTTACAGTTATTTCATTGATGTCATTATCATTCAACATCCATTTTCTCTGTTAGCAAGGTTTGGACAGGTCGTCACAGACCATGTTAGCGGTTAGCCGGAGCCTGCACTTGACCGGTATTTCGTTTATCAACCTCGGAGGAATAAAAAGCAAAATTGACCGTAGCAAGATTTGCATTCAAAAGGTAATGGTATGAAACTAAATATTGTAGGCAATTTGTTAACTGCAATGATTCCCTCAATCTACTAATAAAATGAGGTTAATAGTTTTAAAAGTTATCTCAGACATTTAAATAATTTCAGGCTGGTGGTTGTATTTGTTGTTGTAAACCCACCTCAGTGTATGTTTAAGTGGCCTTCTATGAGGTTGCATCACATAAATTTCTTGGGCATGTTTAGTATAGAGACCTCCATATTGCTACTTTTCTGGTGACATTTGGGTGGGTGGGTGTGTGTGTATACATGTATAGAAAGCACCCAGTTCCCCCTGTAACATGGTTGTCTTGGTGCCTCGAAAAAAAAAACCTCCCAGTACATGTTGTAAAATGGTTAACATTAGGAAAGGGCATCTAGCTGTAGAAAAGCAAACTGAAAACAGAGCGCAGTAGAAAAACATGGTGATCTTTGTTATTTAGCCTTGTAACATGACAGTCTATCTAATGCTTATGTACATGGAAAATAGATGTAAAATGGTGATTATGATGATGATGATGATGCATATATGAGGACACAGTATGTCCAAATAGATAAGGAGTTTGCTTTGCAATCATTAGGTCCTATATCATCATAATCATCATATATATATATATCTAAACAGTGTATCTTTAGAACTATTGAGCGATAGGAAATTTTGAATTTGAAAGTTAAAAGCAACGTTGTTTGACAATAAAAATTAGTCTCATAAGTTGGGCATATAAGCCCTGAGAACAGAAAAAATGTGTACAGTGGTACCTGGGGGACTTGAACCCACACCTACAATATACTGTATTGCTGTGCTAACCATTACCCTAAACTAACACCGACAAATTTTTCCAGGATTTGACTCCCACAGGCGGTGTTGTACAAATTCTCTCCTTTTCCATGGTTTATATGCCCAACTTAGACTATTATACATATATACACACAATCATAATTAATTTGATTTGTGTTGCAGCTTGGCAAAACAGCATCAGTTAATTTTGAAAACTATTATTATTATTACTATTTATATATATATATACAATATATTTATAAAACCATAATTATTTTATTATATATATTTCAAGGGCAACCAAGGCAATTTTGGTGCGCTTTCATCAGATAAAATACAAAATATGTTTTATAAATGTTGACATACCCGTATATATATATCAGTTATAAAACTTTTAAGCTTGTTGAATCCCAACAAATTAAATATAACTTCTGTATATATATATATTTGATCAGAGCTGATGATTCACTATATCACTACTCAGAGTTTGTCATTTTGTGCATTCATTTCCCTAAACGAACACACAAAGGGAAGAACTCATTTGTTTATCGAAACATGTATATTATCATTTAATGTCTGCTTTCCCTGCTAGCAAAGTTTTGATGGGTCATTACAGACCAGGTCAGTACTTTATTAGAGCTACTGATCCCTCACATGGGCCAGTGGCTGCATCTTGCATACGCATGTTCCTGCATTTTACAGAGTGCATTTATTTCTAACATTTAACGTCTGAAGATGGTGGGCTCTCCAAAACAATTTAATATTAAACTGAAATGTCATACTGTACTTTGTTTCATATTCTAAATGGCTCCTGGTTCAATCCCCACCTTCGGCATGAGCATTGGGTTGGCACAAGCCTTTTGAGTGGAATTATTATCATCATCGTCGATATTATGTCCACTCTTCCATAGGCAGAAATTATGTATGTGTTCTTCAGAGAGATTGTATCTGTTCTTGGATTGTATAACTAATCCAATCTGACCCTTGAGGAGTGGTGGTGTGGCAGTGTGTGACCTAGTGGTTTAGTGTGTTGTACTCATGATCATGTTTCAATTCTTGGACCGGGTAGCATATTGCATTCTTCAGCATATTGCTTTTCATGATAGGACTGGAGCCCCTATTATTAAAACACTCATGAAGCCTCCTATTAAATGCAACCTGATAGGATGTCAAATAAACATGCTTAAGTGTGAGTTGTAAATTTCATTTTAATTTCTAGCCTTCAGTTACCCAGTGTCCCCTATTTTGTTGCAAATATTCTAACCAGGCCTCTGGTTAAATCCTCTGTCCCTGTCTTTGAAATCTTCCAAAGATACTTCCCATCTGACTACGTCATAAATTGATACCAGTTATTCAGTATTTCAGTTCAAAATACTTATTCTCCTTCCTGTTGCAAAATTGGTCTTGCACATAATAAAACAATTATTTTATGACGAGCCACTGATTGGAGCTTCTACATGGTTACCCAGCTTACCTGAAAAAGGCAGGATACATAAAACAAAGGTAGCCCTAGATACACTGTGTCTGATTAAAAGACAAGATAATCATGACTGCAATGGTTTTGATCAAGTCAGACCTGAGGGTAAACAACAGCAAGAAATAACTTTAGGTCATTTAGAAAGAAATGGCCAGTCATTTGCTGTGATTGTGAAGTCATCTAATAATCATGGAAGTTGTTTAGATAAATATAATCATATTAAAATAAACAGGTTGTTTTCTAGAACCAGGAACGGTTTCAGGCAGTTTGGTATCAAAAGTGTTAACTAAACTCTTGAGTATATCATATATCTGATTGAGATTATCTCCACTATTCCAAATACAAACTCAGAAAGCAATCATGGACCATTGTATAACGGTAAGTGACAAAGTACATTTCAGCAGAGGCTGTTATTCCAGGGTCACTAAATATTGTCAAAAACAAATAACAATGGTGACCCTGTTAACTGTGCTGGTGTTTATCACCACAGATCTGTGTATGTCACCTTTTCCTGAGAGATGTTCTGTCTTTTAGATTAAGTATATTGGTGTTTACCACCACAGATCTGTATTAAGCTGTCTGGCACATTCTATCAGCTTTAGTAAAGTGATAGTGCTGGTACCACAATAAAATGCACTCAGCCCACACTGTAAAGTGGTAGTGCTGATGTCACAATAAAATGCACTCAGCCCACAGTTATGTGATAGTGCTGATGCCACAATAAAATGCACTCAGCCACACTCTGTAGTGTGGTAATGCTGGTGTCACAATAAAATGCATTCAGCCTACATTGTTATGTGGTAGTGCTAGTGTCACAATAAAATGCACTCAGCTCACTCTGTAGTGTGGTAGTGCTGGTGACCCAATAAAATGCACTTAGCCTACACTGTAAAGTGGTAATGCTGGTGCCATGGTAAAACACCCAGTACATGCTGTGAAGTTATTGATTTTAAGAAGGGCATCCATCAGTAAAAACGTGTCAGAATGGAATGTATGAGTGAGAGGCAGTCATCTGACCTGCTTGGCCTCAAAACATAACCTGTCTAACCCATGCAAGCACAGAAACTAGACATAAAACTGACAAATTTTTTTATAAATTAGCTGTAAGGGTGTAGTTGATTGATTATATTGACACCAGTACTTGACTGCTAATTATTTTGTCAATCAAATACTGACTATATAGCCACAATATGATGGGATTGTAAGGGTGATGGATGTAGTTGCTACTGTTTAGCCCTAACAGCCCTTGAGTAATACTTTAAAAAAAGAAACATGCTCCTAGGACCTCAAGTAACAAGGGGTCCATTAGAAGAGTATTTTTCTTGTACAGTGTATGGGGGTACTATAATCTTTTCAGTGATTGGGACTCCTAAAGGTCTTAATCCAGCTATGTTGAGGGAAAGAGTTGAATGCCACAACTTCCTATTCTCCTTACTGTTGAAGGTGCATGGCCTAGTGGTTAGGGTGTTGGACTTACAATCAGAATGTCATGGGTTCAATTCTTGAACCAGGTGATGTGTTGGGTTCTTGAGTAAAACAGTTTGTTTCATGTTCCAGTATAGTCAGCTGAAAATGAGTACCAGCAGTAGCTGTTTGTTTAACCCTTCAATGGACTGGTATCATGTCCAGGGGAAGTCTTGTACACTCAGTTGCTTAACACCAAAGAAACTGGAGATAAGCATTAGCTTAATGAGCCTCTAGGCTTGAAGCAAACTTTAGACTTTTAAACTTAGTGTTGCAAATTTAAGAGGGCAGTTTATCAGATAAAAATCAAGAGATTGGTGATTTATATTCATGCAGTGGTTCCAAAGCTAACACACTTACCCTTTCAATGGCTTATTATTGTTAGTTGTAAACAAGTACCATAGTTTAGAGACAATGTCTGACACAAGCAGTCAGTCAAATGAATAAATACTATCTACAACTCCTTATATACCATTCTTCTGTATAGTTTAGGACTAATTCGCATTTCATGACGGAGTATTTGATTGTGGGTAGTATATGGTTAATTTCACCTTTCATCATTTTGAGGTTGATAAAAAAAGTACCAGTCCAATACTGGGGTCGATTCTTCCTTTATATATTTCCTCTCAGTCACTCTCTTACCTTCTGTAGATGAAATCGACTTCGTTAAAAAATGCCCTAAACTCGCTGTATGTCACTATAATTCCAAGAATTACAGATCCATACGTACACAGTAGTACAGTGTTGCAGTCTAGACATGTAGTTTCTTCATTGTGCAGATTCAGTGATAGCTAGCTGACATTGGTATAATTGATTGATTGAACTGGTTTCCCTGAAACTGTCTGTTTTTACAATACAGAACAGTTTGTTTTAAAGTGTTTATATATATATATTCTTATATAGAGTTATGATGGAAGATTTTTATGTATCTATCATATATATATATATATATATATAATGGAGGCACATGGCTTAGTGGTTAGAGCATTGGCCTTGCAATCGAAAGGTTGTGAGTTCAATTCTCAAACTGGGTGATGTGTTGTTTCCTTGAGCAAGACACTTTATTTCACATTGCTCCAGTTTACTCAGCTGTAGAAATGAGATGATAGGGACTGGGGTCCATATCATTCCACTGCAAAGTGGTCGTGGAGGTGCCACAGCAAAAAAGCCCCCAGCACTCACTGTAAATGAGGTTGGTGTTAGGAAGGGCATCCAGCTGTAGAAATCAAGCCAGAATCAGTTCCCATCCCACCCTTGCAAGCAGGGAAAAAGCGGACGTAAAATGAAATGATGATGATGATAATATATACATACATAAAAACCTTCCACCATAATTCTATGTAAGAACCTTTGTTGAGTTATGTTCCAAACACCAGTTAATAATGAAACAAATTAGCTATATTACTAAATCTCTACAAATTCTTCATTATTTTCAAAATTATTTAAAAATCACAATCCATGTTTTTCATTAGAAATATGGTAATCATCATCATCATCATACGTCCGCTTTTCCCTGCTTGCAAGGGTTAAATATTAGGATTAAAAGGTGAAATTGTTAGACAATATTTTAAAGACTAGGAACATGTATTCAGCTAATTGTCAGTCCTCTGAATGAAGTCAGTTAGAGTTCACCCTTGCATGATTTGAACTCAGAAATGGGGCTGGATTAAAACCTTAAGAGACCCTAAGCACTGAAATGATTATAGTACTCCCGTATACTTTATCATCATTATCACTGTTTAACATCTATTTTCTGTGCTTGTATGGGTTAGATGGTTGTTACGTTCTAAAGCCAGACAGATCAGGTGACTACAATCTTACCCATTGGTTCCACTTTTGGAATGCTTTCTACAGCTGGATGCCCTTATACCAACCAACTGATTGGGTGCTTTTTGTTATCACACCAGCACTACCTCTGTAATGGAAAAAAAACGCTATGGGCCCTCTCTTTAATTGAGGCCCTAAGAAGGTGCCTATTTTGCCCAGTGCTGCTCAGGATTGTAACTAAGTAACACAGGACATTTTGTTTGATACTCTTGTTTAAGGAAATCTACCTGTTTCCATATCATCAGCTGCTATCACCAACTCTTGGGGTGTAGGTGGTTTCTGGAGATTTTTAATTAGGTCTGTAGAGTCTTATATTTTCTAATATTACAAATACTGTGAGTGGTTTCTCATGACCTCAGGGTGCAGTGTAGTCAATTTTCTAACATCATAGTATCAGTGGGTTGTTTCTCATGGGGTCATGTAGTCAGTTTTCTAATGTCACTGATATAGTGAGTGGTCACATTACCTGCTCTCAAATCAGTGAAGTCAATTTTAAAAGAGAAGAAAGATTTTTGCCCCAAAACATGACTGATATCTTATTGATTCCCAAAAGAATGAACAGCAAATTTGACTGTACCAGAAAGGCAGAAAAAAAAAGAATATTGATTTAAAATTTAGGCAAAGTTGATCTCAGCAGGATTTGAACTCAAAATCTAAAGAGGGAGAATAAATATTGCAAAGCACTCTATCTTGTACATTGCCTTATTTTCTATATACTCATGATTAAAAAAAAAGAGAGACTGGAGTAACTCTAGCTTCAGAGAAAAAGGAAGATTTTATTAAAAGTTAAAGTTTGTCTCAAGCCTGGAGGCTTATCAGACTGGTGCTTGTCTTGGTTCCTTAGCGTTAAGCAACTGAAAGTACAAGACACCCTTCTAGACAGGATCCTGGTCTATCACAGGGTTAACTCCTCAGTTATTGCTGGTTCATATTCAGGTGAGTGTACTGGAGCAACCTGAAATAATATATTTTGCTCAAGGACACAACGTGGCACCATATCCAAGAATTGAATTCACGACATTATGATCATAAGTCTGACACCCTAACTGTTAGACTGTACATGTTTCTAAAGTTAGAATTGACTGTTAGTGATACCATGGGCTGTATTGATTATCAACAAGGTTAAAGATTATGCATTGTTTTACTCCTGTGTTTTGTGAGGTTAGATGCTGCTATTGGTCTTTGTTTTGCTGTTTGTTAATCCCAAGTCAGCTCTGATAGAGCCAGCCTATGGTCAAAGGTGTTTCTGTGGTGACCATCTTGTCTTTTATTCAGAAGTTGTGTATCTAGGATTTCATTATCCAATGCGCTTTTCATTTTCTTGTGAAGGGAGATATGATTTGAGAGGATTTTAGCTGCAGTTTCTAGAAACATGAGTTGCTAAATCGACACTACTTTGTTGATTAGTGGGTAATGGTCTTACTTTGTTACAGTCATAGATTTAGTTAGAGAATGTTCATCTTTGTTAAGCTGTTTCCATCATAGATTTTGTTATTTGAGTGGTGGTCTTACTTTAACTGTTTCCATCATAGATTTTGTTAGAGAGTGGTGGTCTTACGTCAGCTGGCCTATTAATAGATTTGATTTGAGAGTATTGGTCTTAGTTAGCTGATCTATTCAAAAATTTGTTTGAGAGTGGTGATCTTTGTTAAGCTGTTTCTTGATGGTCTTGCATCAGCTGTTTCCAAGACAATGATTAGAAGTTAATCTAATCTTTTGTTCAGTTTTCTGAGTACTGGGTGGGAGATTATTGGGCTCTGTTTGGATGCAACTGTTCAAATACAATTCTGCTATGGGTAGCCAATAGCCAACTAGTGATGTTAAACTAGACATCATTTCAAGCTTAATTCCCCTGCTGTTTACATACTCTTAGTAAAGAAGGATTGAAATGAACAATGAGTGTTGTCCTTCGTCCCACTTCCACCTATGGCTCAGAAACATGAAAGAAGATAATAAAATCTGCTAAACATTACTGAAATGCCATTCTACTCTGGCATAAAAACATGAGGATGAGGCCCACAAGTATGTATAACTTCTGCTTTAGCAGGTAAAATGGCCTTAAAATGCTTGTCTTCATATTTCATAATTATTTTAATAATAATATTAATAATTGTTTCTACATTTGGCATAAGGCCAGCAATTTGAAGGTAAGGGGAAAGTCAATTAAATTGACTTCATTTTATCAACCCTGTAAGGATGAAAGGCGAAGTTAACCTCGGTGGGATTTGAACTTGGAATGTAGAATGTCATAACTAAATGCCACAAAGCATTTTGTCTGATGCTCTACCGTTTCTGCCAATCCACTGTCATAATAATAATAATAATAATAATTGTTTCTACTTTAGGCACAAGGCCAGCAATTACCCAGTACATTACTGGTACTTTATTTTATAATAATAATAATAATAATAATAAATGTTTCTATACCAAATGTAAATATATGCAATAAAGACAAATAGTGATTTTAATGATGATAATGATATTTCTTTCTCTTTATATTTTCAGGTAAGAATATGGTATGGGAATTTTGTTTTTTTTAATTAAACATATCTACATTTCTTAAGACAACCAAAAAAATCTTTACTTTCACCAAGAGTGGATTTTTTGTGCCTTATCAAGATTGCTACTGCATGTGAAGTGTGATGAATGCCATATGGATATTTACTAAACCAACCAACAACATAATGATGGATAATACAACAATGGAGGATGATGATTAGCGGTAGTGGTGCTGAGGATGCCATTGCTGCTCTTCATTGTCATTGCCATATTTTTTTCTTCTTCTGCTACAATTGATGTCGATGCCACCAATATTGGATTACCTTACTATTCTTCGTGACAAGCAACAACAACCAACCAGAACAAAGAAACCAAAAAACTACACCAAAACAACAAACCTCTTACTCCCCATCCCTGTCGTAACCCCTTA
The DNA here is from genome assembly GCA_964016885.1 of Eledone cirrhosa. Lineage (NCBI taxonomy): Eukaryota > Metazoa > Mollusca > Cephalopoda > Octopoda > Eledonidae > Eledone > Eledone cirrhosa. Next base: position 143,018,613 of record OZ024741.1, on the reverse strand, counting down.
AAAAAAAATAATGACCCTGGCTGTGACGTAAGATTTGTTTCTCTGCCATCATCTTTCTGTGGCTTAATACCGCTGTTAGGTGTCACTGTAAGTCTCTACAAGTGAATGTTTTATGCCTCTACTTTGGCAGACTTTTTCTTGGTCTTTATCCTTTCTTTTTCTTTTATTTATTTTATCATTCTTATTTTTTTTCCTAACAACTTAACATTTCAGAATTATTTTTATTTATTTTTTTGTCTTTGCACGAGAAAAGAAAAATTTAAACAAGCAAAAAAAAAATGGACCTTGCCCTTCTCAAAAAAATTTTTTTTTATCAACTACATACAAAAATAATAATTAAACAAACAACTACAATCATTTGTAATAAGAATTTTAAAAAATTAACCAAAACCAAAAAAAAAAACATTTAATTTAGGTAGAAAAAAAAAGATGTGAAAAAACACCCTCCTTGAAAATATGAAAATAGACATAAAAACAAAAAAGAATGATATATTATTGTGATGTAAGTAAAAAACAATAAGGATCCTACTGCTGATCTCTATATATGTGAGTATGTATGGGTGCATGTATGCATGTGTGGGTGCATGCATGCATGTATGTATGCATGAGAGTGCATAAAAATATATGACACGATTCCAAGTAATAAGCCTCAGAAATTAGACTAAAATATGTAATTATAGAACTCATAACTTTGTCTTTGGGATTTTAATTTTTTTTTACTTAAAAAATTATTTTTTCCTAATCACAGAAACATTTTTTTTTAATTTGGTGGACATGTTTTTTTTTTAATTCAGGTTCATTTTAATGGCTGTCTCAATTTGTATCCAAATATTGATTGAACATATGATTTGTAAATATTTTAGTTAACTTTTTTATAATTATTATTAGATATCCTTTGCCCCTTTCCCATCATTATTAATGTGTTTTGTTCTCTAAATTTCTGCTATTATTCTGCAGAGCAACAAAACTACAACATCTTTTAGACTTCTGTCACACCACTTCCATCTCTCCCCCTTCTTTCTTTACTTATATACCTATATGTCTATCTATCTACCTATCTATATCCCACATTATCCTGCCTTTCCATATCTCATGAATTCATTCAGCTGAGATAGATATGAAATAATAATAATGATAAAATAACACCACCATAAAACAACACTGCATATACCCAAGGTACACAGTTGTTTGTGCTTGATAATGTAGTAACAACACAATAAAAATAAAATGATAGTAATAATAATAATAATAATAATAATGAATTTGAAAATGTGAAAAAGTAGTATGTCCATAAACATGTACTTGAAAACAACCATGTACAAGTGCTGTAGGATATGAAGATTCAAACAGATAAACAAATAGATTATTCACACTGAAATATTGTTATTCTCAAAGAGGAAAGAGTATGTTGGCTGTTTGATGCTAGAAAGGTAGACAAAGAAGGTGAGAAAGTAAAAAGTAAAACAAAACTTATGCCTTGACCTAAAATAGGAAATGCAGAGAATCTGGAATTGTCATAAAACTGTTCTCATTCTAATTGTAACAGGAGAGTTAAGGGCAGTGACAAGAAGTTTAATGTTTAGTTAGAGAAATGAATTTTCTGACTCTACAGAAAGCTGGGGTGCAGTTTGTTATCTAGCAATCCAATACTCGCAGAACAATGAAATGATGAGTGGAAAAAGAAATAATCATGAAACAATAATAGAATCAAGGATTTCTTTTATTGGCCACAAGGGTATATGATATTAGGGGATAATATGATCATCATAATCATTTTATGTCTTCCTTCCACACTGGCATGGGTTGGACTGGTTGGAGAGATTTCATCATGCTCATATGTCCCATATTTGGCATGGTTTCTTTGGCTAGATACCCTTCATAACACTTATCACCTTACAGTGTGTACTGGGTGCACTTTATCGTATTTTTATTGTGGCACCAGCACTACCACTTTGCTGGGTGCACTTTATTGTGGCACCAGCACCACCACTTTACAGGATTGATTGTGTGCATTTTATCTTGACACTAGCTCTTTATGAGAGTGGGAGATTATTTACAAAAGAACTGATAACTCACCCATTTGAGATCTTCACAATTGCAACAACACACAGATCAGCAATCAAGTGAACTGTTTGTGTTTGTTAAAGGTTACAAATTGAAAATTATGTAGCCTATATCATTTATTTTGGCCATGGACTGAAGATGCCAAACTGCTGATTCGCAGGGTTAATCCAGACTTTTATATCTTCTCCATGTGGACAAAACATGGCTGAATGGTTAAGAAGTTCACTTTTCAATTATAAGTTCCTGGGTTTAATCTCATTGTGTGGCATCTTGGGCAAGGTCCATATATTATAGCTTTGGGGTCGACCCATGCCATGTGAGTGTAAATTGGTAGACAATGACTGTTTGGAAACCTGTTGGATGGATTGTACTTGTAAATCAAAGGGCCAACTTTGTCACATTCTGTGTCATGCGAGATCCCCCTGAAAATTAAGGGTATGCCTGTCTGTGAAATGCTCTTCTATTTGCACATTAACTTCATGTGCAGGCTTTGCATTGCCGAAACTGAAAGGGGTCCATTCCATTCCATAACTTCTACATCTAGTGATTTGTTTGTGAAGTCTTCCCATCCTTCTGTGCAGTCATGTAACCTGCTAGAAATAGCCACAAAATCTCCCTTAAAACATGGCCCTATTGTCTTAAAAAACAAATGGAACAGTCATGGCTTCAACCATGTCTGCTTGCAGAGAAGACTTCCAACCCATGTGACCTCTGCAAAGGCAGATAAAAACGATGTGTGTGTGTGTATGTATATATATATATATATATATATAAATAAACCAAAGTAAAAAAGATGAGAGAATACTGTGTACATTGGAATGTGATACATCAAATGCAAAGAAATGAGTGGGGTGAAAAAAAAAATGAATACTAGGAAAATTCCGATCTTCAGCCGACTCCTCTTGTTTTTCGGTATGCAAACAGTTGGGAAACTATAGCTTAGAGTCTTACCACGACAACACTTCCAAATTAAGGTGTCATTCAGGATAAACAAGCAAGTTGGATGAACATAAAAATTGTAAATAAATATGTGACAAAAGGGCTGTGATACCAAGATCGGGCAACCTGCCATTAGACTTTTAGGACAAGTATAGAACCCATAGAGAAATATACAACACAATAGAAAGTAAAGAAGCCACAATGATAGAAGCACTGAGACATACCTGTTTCAGAGAATGGCTGTGTAAGATGGAGAATATAGAAGGATCGTTATCAGCTCTTACATTGAACAAGGATAGATAATTAAGTAGGAATGTATGGAAAATGAAAAAGGTTATTGGGTCACAGTTAATAATAGTAAACCATGGTTAGACGGACTGTCGTGTACTGGTTTACTATGAGTAGATGCCCTGCTCTTTATAACCCCAACTGCTTTACAGCATTGACTGGGAGCTTTTTTTTTTTTGTGGCATCAGCAGTACCACCTTACAGGGTGGACTGAGTGATATTTGTTGTGTTACCAGTATGACCACCTTAAATGGTGGACTGGGTGTTTTGTTGTTGTACCAGTATAGCCACTTTATAGAGTGCTTTTTTTCGGGGCACTAGGAGTTCATTATCAGTGTGGGATGGTATATTTAAGCAGTTGACTGTGTTGTAAGCACTCCTGTTCACCTAGCTGGTGAGAATCATTAACATTCCCTTGAGATAGACTAGCATTTTATCCCAGGATAGATTATCTATCATCTGTTTAACACTGTAAAACTGCAATTGAAGAGAAACATAGATCCTTAAAAGTTCTTTGAAACTTAGGAGGCATAAATTATGTAATATGATAGCTGGGACCTGATAATGTCCATTGCCTCCATACCAGTAAGTAGAATAGGTTTTGTTGTGATGTTGAGAGTGTTTTGGGTATAGTTCTGAAGGGTGTGATTAGTTTTATTTTATGTCTAGTGTGGTATGTATCTGGTAGTTCAGCTTGAATTTAGGTATATGGACAATATTTGCTTGAGTTCATGGATAGTGTTTGTTTGGAGTCCCTCCCTTTGCATTTGTATGTATGTACTGTATATACCCATAACTCTTGCTGGAGTTGAGGGGGCACTGTAGTGACACATGACATTTCTTGGACATTTTTGAAATCTTACAGAGCCCATCTCCTCTCCAGGTCTGAACACAGTAGATTTTTCCCACGGAAGGAGAGAGAGAGGGGAAGAAACTTATATAGACAAAGAATTGACCCCAGTAGTAGACTAATATTTTTTTTTATCAACCTTGAAAGGCAAAGTTGGCATCAGCAGGATTTCAACTCAGAGCACAGAGAGCCAAAATAAACACTTCAAAGCATTCTATACAATGTTCTAACAACTCTGCCAATTTATCACCCTTTTTTATGTTTGTGTGAGGGCAATTGACAGTCTTAGTTATATATAGATAAAATTTACACTTGTGTTTACAGAAATAAAAACAGGTCAGGTGTATATAACTGAGTAAGAGAATCAGATATAATAGGCAACAGAAAACAATGTTGGTACAGTGATGTTATGCATATGGATGAAGAGAGTTGAATAAAGAACTACCAACAGATCCAAGTGGAAGGAAGACATGGGCAGAAGTGGTGAAAACTGAACTCAGGGCACTGAGCCTCACAAAGAAATGAAAAAAGTGATGAGCTGCTGTGTTTGTGAGGACCCATCTAACCCATGATACCATGGAAAACCATATGTAAAAAATGATGATATATATTGAATATATATATATTCTATACATGTTATATATGCAATGTATATTATACATCGTCATCATCCCTTCATGCAATATATATTATAAATATATGTAATATATATGATTTCTGTTCTGCCAAAGGACATGACGACCTCTCTAGAGCTGATGCCATGATTGCATGCCATTTCTCACCCTGTAGAGTGCAGAAAGGCACATATGTAAGCGACATGAAGTTTCAATCCATTTGAGAAATCGGTAGCTCCAATTAAGTACTGACTTGGTCTGTGATGAGCCATCCAATCCTTGTTAACATGGAAAATGGACGTTAATGATGATAATGATGGTGATTAATTTTGGCCAGCACTCATCACTTTTTTTTGTGTTTATGTGAGGGCAATTGACAGTCTTAGTTATATATAGATAAAATTTACACTTGTGTTTGCAGAACTATAATAAAAACAGGTGTATATAACTGATATAATAAACAGTATTGTTCTGCTCTCTACACACTTTATGTCTAATATTAACAAAAAAAAACAACATAAATTGGTGATCAATATGATATATTTTGATCTATTATTCTATGTTATTGAATGGTGGATATCATGAGTTAAGAGATTGGGATTCTAGTGTGTCTAGTCCTTGATGTAGGCTCGGTCCCTAAAGTGTCACATTAAAAGCCATTGGGAAAGGCAGGAATGTCACAACTTCCTATTATTTCTCTCTCTCTCTCTCTCTCTCTTTCTCTCTCTCTCCCTCCCTCTCTCTCTTCTAATCTATATATAGGTACTTAGCCCTTTCTCAGAAGTAACCAGTGGTATATATTTAAATTCCTCTGAGTTTCCCCACAGCCAAAACCTGAAGGTATTAATGTATAGTTATATTTTTTTTAATAATTTTCTTTATGAAATGTGTCATTTATTATTTTTTTAATGATACATCATATGTATTTTATGATGTGTCTTATGTATTTTATGATGCATCATATCTTTTTATGATGTATCATATTTTCAGACATGTTGGAAATTTCTGGGGTAAGAAAAACTTTTTTTTTTTTTTGTTTCAGCATATACTGAGTATGTGTGTGTGTGTGTGTGAGAGAGAGAGAGAATGAGAGAAAGAAAGAAAGAACTAAGGTAAAATACTGTATTATACTGTTTGTATCTGAATAAATTTAACAGAATAACTTTTTTTTCCTATTTGTTTTCCGTTTTGTAAGAATAATAAGGATGCTCAAAATTATAATAATAATAATGGTTTCTGATTTAGGCACAAGGCCAACAATTTTGGGAGGAGGGGAAAGTTGATAATAATAATATGAAAAGGAGGTAAATATGACTTTCTGACTATAAAATCTATATTTTGTGAATTTTGATCATGATTTATAAGGATCAAATCTGATCCAGCCGTCATACAGATATATATATATATATATATATATATAGAGGGGGGGGGGGGGGGGTAGGATCTTGATCATGGACCCAAACCATTGGGATTTTACATATCTCTATACCTACGTTGCATCTCCCCATGCATTGAGTAGTCCCATTATTAGTGGTCTCCCTGGTTTCAGCACTGCAGACTCTATATATATGTGTGTGTGTCCTAGGTTCAATTAGGGGTAACCGCAGTAAGTAAGGTACTCAATACATAGTTGAGTATACACAAGATTTAATATAGAAATGGCTTTCCTGATGATTTCCTTCGAATGAAACAGTTCTAGTAATGTAGAAGCCATTTCTATATTAAATCTTATATATATCATCATCACCGTTTTACGTCCGTTCTTCCACGCTAGCATTGGTTAGACATATATATATATGTGTGTGTGTGTATGTAACTTACTTTGATAACTTTGATAGGTTTCGCCCAGTATTAGTCCAGGCCATGTCTAACTTAATAAAACTACATGGTGAAGTGTTTCAAATCATAATTCACACCTCAGTCATGTTTTGGACACCATGGTCTACTCAAATAGAGAGTTATTGTTTTTGAAGACATAGCCAAGTGTAGGGAGTTTATCTGGAATTTCTTGGGAGAATTTGTCCAAAGACATTTTGATGTATGTATATATGTATATATATATGTATGTAAACATATTAAACTTAAGCCAAAATCCCAATTTGACAGGATATAAGCTAGACCAACTAAAATAAGTCACTTTTACTTGTATAGTTCCCCAACCATAGTTTCTGGAATTCAAAAAACAATATTTATTATTTCAAAACATTGGAACATCCAATATTGGAAGAATTACAATTCTGTCTTCAGAGGAAAATTCTTTGGAATAAAAGGAGATACTGAATATATAGCATACATATCATGTCATATATATCTAGGAAGGACCTGTATTCAGACTCCTTGTTTCGTGCATAAACCTGCACCACCCACAGAGACCTATCTTTCTGCCTAAGCTTCAAGAGGCAAACCCGCCTCCTTAATCGGATCCACTCCATGACACATTCTGACAGTCGGGAGCTTAGGAGTATACTCCTATGGAGTTATTTCTGGCGACACACCTGAATTATGGAGTTTCTATCCTCCATCCAAATCTACAGTATCAGAGCCACGGAACTTTGATGAGGAAACCCTGATTATATCTAGCCCTTATCTGTAAGGGTTGTGATATTTCAGGTTCCAATTGTCAAGGTTTGCTCCCTTCTGGATCCTCTTTGGGGTCTCGGGATATGCAATCTTGTGCGTCCATCCCACACCTCCCAGGACAGGTCACAAGCCCATTGCCAGTTTTTGTAGCATGAGATGGAGACTGAAATATATTTTTCAAACGAGCCCCTCTACCTAAGGCCTGACGATGCAGTATGGTTCTTTTTTGTTCCTTACCATGTTGCAGTTTTGGTGTTCTTATTCACGCCAGACACCAATCTGATACTTTGTCAAACCCGCAAAAGACTAGGTATTTTTAGAGGCGGCTTTTACTCGCCTTGTCATAGCTATGTCACTGGGTTGTAAGAGTTTTCTTGGGAGCTACAGGTGTCACCCATTGCTCCATCTCCCCTAGTAGTTTACTACTATTGGTCCGAGGCTGCTTATTCGTTTAGCAATTGCCCACTTATATCGCCACTGACCATCATATCTGGTGGCCATATCGCTATCCACCAACTGCGACCCATATTCGTGCCAACCCTTATCTATGGTCATGAATCTTGAGTAATGACCAAAAGAATATGATTGCGAATGCAAGTGGCCAAAATAGGGTTCCTCCAAAGGGTCTTTGGAGTAACGTTACTCAATAGAATGCATAGCTTGGAGATCAGAGTCACCCCAGGTAAAGCTGCTACTTCTTTGAATTGAGAGATCACAGCTCCAATACTACGGGCATGTAGTTAAAATGTCTCAGGAAAGAATCACTGGACAAATTTTACAGGCAAAAACCAACCAGCAGGAGACTCCGAGCAAGATAGTTGGATAACATCCCATGACCTTAGCTGGTCTCATTTGGGGATCCAACCGGATCAGTTGGAGACAGTTGCTTCTGACAGGACCCACTGGAAGGAGTGTTTGAGGACTCTGCCTCTACAACCCTCTCAGGAATAAATGGGCAAAGAAGATTTGTTTACAGATCTTGATGGAGTATATTTTGCTCATATATTTATAAGTGTCTGCCAAGATGTTTTGATGTTGGTGGAGGAGTGTGTGTATTTGAAAGACCAGTCAGTTTGCATTATGAAGATCCAGGTTATCAAATGGATGGGCTGGAGAGAGGTCATTGGGTTTGGAATCTCAGGTTACCAAGAATCATGTCATGGTCTGAAAGGCGAGTTTTCTCCACTGTAGTATTGTAGATTGTGTTAACGAAGTTACAAAACATGAGGTCCAAAATGTTTTTGTGATATTTTGTTGGTTCAAGAAAATCTCATCCATAAAATGGAAAAGTGACTCTACTGCTGCTTTGTCAGCGGTTGAGCGGGAAATACCTGGTTTCAGACTGTTTGTTGACCAAGGAAGGTTGAAGTCCCCCATCAATAGTAAGTTACCAGAATGGCATTGTTGCATTAAACACTTAATGCTTTTGAGGCATTTTTTGAAGCACAATAGAGACATATGGGGTGGCATATATAGCCCAACTACTGTCAAACCATTGTCTTTGTTGTGAACGGAAACTGATTCAGAGCAGCCATTGGAAAATATGTTATTTCTGTCTATTATAAAAGGACTATGCAGGAAAATGGCAGTTCTTCCCTTTCTTCTGACATGATTTGCATGGATGGTTGTAAAATTCTCCACCCTCACATCGGCTTCCAAGTAGAAGTTGACGAAATGGTTCTTAGTTAGCATGTAATGTTGAGCCTAGAGTAGTAGCTGGTGCTAGTTGTTTCAGGGTCTTGTTTTGGATTTGTTGGTTAGTGACAGCAGCGTGGTACTGAGGTAATATCAGAAGTTGGTATGGTATGATAGCTAGAAGGTTATTTTTTGTATCTCTTTTGCCAGATTTATAATGGATAAAAAAGAGTTTTCTTGTTTATGGAGCAGTTGGTGACTGGAGTTGCACTGTTGGATAATATTATGGTTTCCAATATGTTTGAGACTTTTGGTTGTGTTTTTGAACCCATTGCGTGCCTGCATATTTCCTGAGTTTCAGGAACAGTCTGGACCAGCATTACTACAGCAGGCAATGATTTTACTGTGGGTTTGGTGTTGGCTTTGAGTACCATTCTTACTAGTATGTTGAGTCCCTGGAAAATGAGTGAAGGAACATCTCGCTGCAGACATAATCTCTTACATTGGGAATACCAGCAGATTTTAGGTTTCTGGGTTATGCGGCAGTTGTTTTAAAGTTTGGTTTAGCATTTGATGGTGATAATGTTATTATAGGATATGTGCTTTGGGCTTGACTGGTGTTGTTTGATGAATCATGCATCTTGTCCCAAGTAGGTGTCTGAATTTACAGTCACAGCATGTGCATAGCTTCTGGCTTAGTGAATAACAGCATATTTTGGGGCTTTGTATGTGTGCTGTGAAGGGCTCTTGTTTGATTCATCCTGTGCATGCATACTACCAGAGATCCTGTGTCATCGCCTTTGAGAGGTTTAAATGTGCAAGGTTAACTTTTATTACATTATCCAATGCTTTCCTAAGTCTTCCTCTTCCATAGTTTCCTTCAAATTTGAGCATCCTGCACCTTTTTATAAAGCTGTCATCTTCCATACACATCACATATCCATACCACTGCAATCGTTGCACATGCCCAGTTTATTTCTCAGTTTATTGACGCTTCATCGATTGGAGCATGCAAGCTTCATTTCTTTCTAATTTTCATAGGTCTTCTGCACAGTGTCCAGGTCTGACTAGATGATGATATATATATTAGGTATAAATCGAAGTTGTAACTGCCATACAGCTGGTACTATTCGAGTTGTTTGAGGCAATCACAAAGCACTCAATGGAGTGAGATGTTAATACATTATCGTCCAGAATAAACACAACAGTTAAAAACTGTGAAACCAAGAAAAACGACCAAAGGCAGTGGCCATACATATATACCACAACAACGATAAATACAGAAAGGTTGAAAACTAACCATGGCCATGTCAGATAGGTTCCTGGGACTCCTGGAAGTTACATAACAAGTTGCATAATGCACATGCAATACATGTGTGCACTTCCATAATGGAACCGGAGATCCCATCGTCGGCAGGTTTTGTTCCTTCTGTCCATATATATACATATTTATATACATATTTATATACATATATGAATATAAATATGTGTGTGTGTGTATCTTCATTGTGTTGAAACAGTTGTAAAGAATTAAGTGATTTAAGAACTTTTATCTGTCATCTGTATTTATATTAATATATATGACACACGACCGTGACCTCTCTGCGTCGCGCAGTAATACAGAGTACCCGACCTCCCGTGGGTACAAGCTGAAGCATATAGACAATATGCCCCCACACCCCTCACTGCAAGGTGGTCGTGGAGGTGCCACGGCAAAAAAGCACCCAGCCCACACTGTAAAGTGGACGTGTAGGCGCCACGAAAAAGCACCCAGCACTCACTGTAAATGAGGTTGGTGTTAGGAAGGGCATCCAGCTGTAGAAATCAAGCCAAATCAGTTCCTGTATAAGCAAGGCATGGTCAGCAGACACTGCCCACAACAGGACAACCCGTCTAACCCATGCTAGCGTGGAAGAACAGATGTAAAACGGTGATGATGATGATGATGATGATATATATAAAGGCAGTGAATTGGCAGTGTCCTTTGAACATCAGATAGAGGGTTTTGCAGTATTCATTTCGGCTCCCTACCCTCTGAGTTCAAATCCTGCCGAGGTCAACTTTCATCCTTTCTAGGTGGATGAAAAAGTACCAGTCTAGTGCTGAGGTCAATTGTCTTCTATATCTCTTTCACACTTCCTCTCGCTCACTTTCTAGCCTTCTCTGGAAGAAATCTACTTTGTTCAGACCTGGAGAGGGATGAGCTCCAACAAGCTTAAAATACCCTAGAAACGCTGTATGCCATACACCGCTCCTCTGACTCTATTAGGAGTTACAAGACCATACATGCCATACCTGTATATATATATTAATGCACTGAAATCACAAGGACCTCCAGAGGTCGAGTGATGAGAAGAGACTGTCCTGCGTATCAGGAGTTTTCCCGTTGTCTTTGCCCACTTTTTAAAAATTAATGATATATGTATGTGTGTTGTGTAATAATAATAAATACAAAGACCAAAATCCAGAGAGGACTCGATAACAGTCGTATATATAAACCTGTAAAGCAAATATTTATTAACACAGATTAAAAGTTTAAGCAAAAAATGTCTGCTTTCACTCTGGATCTGCTCATGCTTTCTTCAGATGAGGAGAATTTTTTGTGTTGCACTCCTTACTTTGCCCTTTTGTCTCTGGATCCTACTTGAACACTCTATTATTCTTTATCCAAGAAATTTAGCTCGATTTTGAGTCTTTCTAGCAAATCCTGACAAATTTCTAACTGGCTTGTTTTTTGCTCCACAAGCAAATGTCTGGGCACTAGTTTTGCCCAAACTTTGTGCATGAGCAAATGGTCTGTTAAAATTCTGTGAACTATATTTTAAAGAACTAATTGTTTCAGTGGCAGATTTGTTGAGTTTCACATAAAATGTGATCGCGTACCATTGTTTGATATTTTCCTGTATCACAAACATAACAGAGGTTATAAACATGTCTGTACATAAACTGTAATAACTCTTGGCTGACACAATCTATCATCTTGAAACAAGTATGTATGCACAGCAACATCATAACCAAAACGCCTATATATATTGAGGTGGTGCATTACCATGTTGTACATAGGAAAATCAGTACCATTACTTTTAGGACAAACCTTGTGTGTGTGTATATATATATATATTTGTACGTGTATATATATATATATGTTGTATATCGGGTCACTCTTGAGTGCCATTAGTAACATGTAACCCAGTACAACCTGTCGCATGGTCAGGTCATCGGCAACTAAACCAGCAACCCCACCAAGTTTACTTGGTGAGGAGGGTGATTTTGGACATCCTGCAGGACAAAAAACAAAACCTGATAAAGGGCAGAAGAACTCATAAGAGGCAACGGCCATCCAAAAATGTGTAAATATGTGTATACATGTATACATATGTATATCTATGCGCAGAGACAGAGAAATATTCGGGCTGGATACCCGATCGTGCGGTTAAACCACTGGGAGTGAAGGACCCCTAGCCTTTGTCAGGGCATTCTTCTAGGAGAAGGCAACTCAGGAAACTGGGATAACTCCGACATAAAACCTGTGGCTCAATAGTTACCGATGATGTTGATATTTTCTTCTTTTCCTGTTATAGCTACTGTTGCTCAGAGAGTGGGATCAGCCCAGTGCACAGTCTTTCCTCACCTTAAAAAATCTTCACGCACAGGTATTGCACGATAGCATTAATTGATAATTATTAATAATGTTATATTGTGCAATGGCCATACTCGTTATCGAGGCGGTAGCCATCGTGTATATATACATGTATGTCTCTATGCGTATATATATTTATATATGTGTGTCTCCACACTAGCATGGGTTGTCCTGTTGTGGTCAATGCTAGGTCAGGTGACCATGTCTTGCTCATACAGGACTGATATTGGCTCGGTTTATATATATATATGCACACACACACATATATATATATATATATATGATGAGGATGATGCCATTGGTGAGAAGTGTGTCTGCGATGATAAAGGCACACTTGTCCTCACAGACACCGAAAAGAAAGCTGCATGAAAGAGCCATTATGAAAGATTACTGAATGAGGAGAATACATAGAAGAGAGAGACCCTACCGTATGTGGATCCTACAGAGGGCCCAGCCATACAAATCAGCAGCAGTGTAGTAAGGCAATTAAGAATATGACGACCGAGAAAGCATCTGGGTCAATAGGTCACACCTTAACCACTCATATTGTAAATTAAGTAATACCAAATGGTGTGCAGTAGCATCATTGTCAACTGCTACAAGGGTAAAGGAGATTCACAAGATTGAGGCCTCAAGCTGATGGACCAGGTCATGAAAGTAACAGGAGTTTTAGCACAGCTGATTAGGGACTGGGTTAATCTAGATGAGATGCAGTTTGGATTTGTAACAGGTAAAAACAACACAGATGCTCTCTTCCTGGTGAAGCAGTTACAGGAAAGGTATCAAGCTAAAAGTAAGCCGCTCTACCCGGCATTTGTTGATTTGGCGAAAGCTTTTGATAGAGTGCCCTGTGCCATAATCTGATGGGTTCTTAGAAAAATTGGAGTAGATGAGTGGCTTGTGAAGGCTGTACAAGCCATGTATATGGGAGCAGTCTGCAAAGGTAGGATTACAGCGACTATAGTGAGGAATTTAGCATGTAGGCTGGCATCCACCAGGGCTCTGTTCTTAGCCCTCTCCTGTTTATTATCATATTGCAGGCTATATCAGAGGAATTTAAGACCAGCTACCCATGGGATCTCCTGTACTCAGATGATCTTACACTCATAGCTGAGTCTATGGTGGAACAAAAGAAGAAATTCCAAACCTGGAGGCATAGCCTAGAAACAATTCCACCCTCTGTCCCAAATGCAAACACAAGAGATGTAGAGAGGAAGTTTAGCTAAGAATGTAGGTTTTACATGTAGTCTTTGCACAGGAGCAGTAAGCAACAAGCGACCACAGGAAACAAGCACTATGAAAATCCAAGGTTTGGTAGTAGCAGTGGATAGCTTCTGCTACCTGTGTGACCAAATTAGCAGTGAAAGTGGGTGTTCTGAAAGTACAGTAGCCAGAGTGAGAACAGGATGAAAGAAGTTCAGGGATCTACTATCACTGCTAGCTACAAAAGACCTTTCTCAAAATGAAAGGCAGACTATATGATGTATGATGTATGAATATGAACAGCAATGTTAAATGGTAGGGAGGCTTGGGCACTGTGTGCAGAAGATTTACGAAGATTGGAAAGCAATGAAGCTTGCATACTTCGATGGATGTGTAATAATAATATACATGAAGGCACATGGCTTAGTGGTTAGAGCATTGGCCTTGCAATCGAAAGGTTGTGAGTTCAATTCTCAGACCGAGTGATGTGTTGTTTCCTTGAGCAAGACACTTTATTTCACATTGCTCCAGTTTACTCAGCTGTAGAAATGAGATGATAGGGACTGGGGTCCATATCATTCCACTGCAAAGTGGTCGTGGAGGTGCCACGGCAACAAAGCACCCAGCACTCACTGTAAATGAGGTTGGTGTTAGAAAGGGCATCCAGCTGTAGAAATCAAGCCAGAATCAGTTCCCGTCCCACCTTTGCAAGCAGGGAAAAAGCGGACGTAAAATGAAATGATGATGAACAGCAAAGCATAAAAGAACTGAGAGAGAAACTAGGCACATGAGGAATCAAATGCAGTGTGCAGGAGAGGAGATTGCATTGGTATGGACATGTGATGTATATGAAGGATGACAGCTGTATAAAAAGGTGCAGAACGTTCAAAATCAATGGAAGCCTTGGAGTGGGGAGACCTAGGAAGACTTGGGATGAGGTGATAAAAGCTGATCTTGCTCAATTGCAACTCTCAAAGACGATGACAGAGAACCAAGATCTCTGGCCTTATGCAGTAATACAGAAAACTTGCCTTCCTATGGGCACAGGTTGAAGCTGAAGCATATATATTGTATGCTCCACCTCCAACCCACCCTTCCATCCATCTCCCATGCAGACAGGCTGAAACATACATCTAGTGAAGCCTCCAGCCCACACTGTAAAGTGGTTGTATAGATGTCATAACAAAAAGCACCCAGTACTTACTGAAAATGTGATTGGCATAAGGAAGGGCATCCAGCTGTAGAAACCAAGCCAAAATCAGTTCTGTATGAGACATGATCACCTGATCTGGCATTTCTCACAAGACTTGTCTAATCTATGTTAATGTGGAAAAATGGATGTTAAATGATGATGATGATGATATATATATATCTACATTTATATAAACATATACATGCATATATATTTACTCAGCTGTAGAAATGAGATGATAGGGACTGGGGTCCATATCATTCCACTGCAAAGTGGTCGTGGAGGTGCCACGGCAAAAAAGCACCCGGCACTCACTGTAAATGAGGTTGGTGTTAGGAAGGGCATCCAGCTGTAGAAATCAAGCCAGAATCAGTTCCCGTCCCACCTTTGCAAGCAGGGAAAAAGCGGACGTAAAATGAAATGATGATATGTGAAGGCTGCAACTATTTCGAGTAATACCATCACTTGATACTTGAGTATAAGCATCACAGACGTGGCTTTTTAGTCCTGCTAGGGACTTGCCTATGGCCAACAATACCATGCATTGCAAAAAATGCCACATATCAAGCAATCCCTGTACTTGAAGCTTTTTAAGTGAGAAAAGGCTTTGCTTTGCTCAGGGCCAATCCCACTCTCTGAACATTGAATGTATTTGCCCAAAAAGAAGAATGGTTTACATCTTTGGATGCAAACAAAATTGCAGGTTTTATTTCAGAGTGACCTTCTAGAAAGGTGTCTTAATGAAGACAAGGAGTCTCTTGCTCCACAAAAAAACAAACTTTATTGGATGGCCGTTGCCTCTCCTGAGTTCCTTCACCCTTTGACGGAATTTGTTTTTCATCCCATAGAATGTCCAAATCCCTCCTCACCAAGCAAGGTTTAATCGCCAATGACCCAACCATGCATGAGTTGTACTAGGTTACATGTTACCAGTAGCGCTGAAGAGCGACCTGACATATATATCTATATAAACATATAAACATACATAGAACAAGTTTAGGCAGCTTCTCCCAATCATTGAGACACGCTCGCTGCCATTAGTAACCCAAGGGGCAGATTTACAACGCCTGTGTGAGAAGCGTGTTGCTCCTTGCCAGTAAGACCTGGTCATCCGACTCTGACTCAACTCAGGAGAAATGACAGAGCTAGGATTTGCTGGATGTGCGGTGTGACCACGGATGATGATAGCTCAACTGAACTCCTGAAAAGACTTGTGATCGACGACCTCAAGGGTGTGCTTGCACAAGACACATGCGCTGGTACAGTCATGTCGAATGCAGTGAAAGCTTGATCAGCAAAGTGATGAATGTCGATCCAGGAGGCAGTAGAGGCCCAGGAATACTAAAAAGGACTTGGATGGAGGATGTCCATCAGGATCAAGCTAGGCTTGGCCTGACCCATGTGACCGGCGGACAGAAATATATAGAGCAGGACGCTAAGGAGCGCTGTCAGGCAGGACCCACCCCTATGTAAGGATTAATTGTGTCCTGCATAATCAAAAACTGGATGATGATGATGATATATCCATATGTGGTTGATGGCTGAGAGAAAGTACTTAATACGGAGTTCATTTTATTGAGGTTAAATAGTGATTCTTGTTACTCTGGAAATAGCTAATGTTTGGTACAGCATGATATTAGATGGCAAGTTATAGTACATCATAATGTTGTATACCTTGCTTCATCATAATGTGAAGTAGATTATAGAATATTGTAGCGTTGTATACCACACCTTATTATAACATGTATAAGGTTGTAGTACATTGTAGTGGTGTGTATGTGTGTATATATATACACACGTACACACACACATGAAGGCACGTGGCTTAGGGATTAGAGCCTTAAGCTTACAATCATGAGGTTGTGAATTTGATTCCTGGACCAGGTGGTGCTTTGTGTCCTTTAGCAAATCACTTTATTTCATGTTGCTCCAGTTCATACAGTTGGATCAAGAGTTGTTATGATACTGGTACCAAGCTCTGTTAGCCTTTGCTTTTCCCTTGGACAACATTGTGGCATGCATTGGCAACTGCTGGTCTTCCACAAAAAACAAACATCTCATCAGTGTGGGTTATAGCATATTGTGTTGGCATGTGTATATTAGACTACAAAGTTGTTTGAGTGTTGAATTCCTTATGGTATGCATTCCATCCCTTTGCAATCTGAGTTCAAATCCTGCTGAGGTCAACTTTGTTTTTCATCCTTTCAGGAGTTAATAAATCAAATACCAGTTAGAGCTTCAGACTTGACCTTTGTGTTATCTCTTACAGCCCTTTTCCTTCTGTGTTTACTTGTGACATCACTGAAGCTAAGCTGTATTGGCTCTTGCTTTTCCCCTAAATAACACCATGAGCATGGGTAAAAATTAGAAAGGGAAGACTTGTATACGTACACAGCTGCTAGCCTTACAGAAAAAAAAAATGAAAAAACCTTGCCCAGGTGTGTGCTTGAAAGAAAAACTCTCTAAGAACATATCCATGGTCTTATGAAACATATAGAGGTCCCTGTAGCTCAAACTCCATAATATTGTAGAATAGATTACAATATATTGTAGTGACATACTAGCTCATGCAGAACTGGTAATATACCCAAGCCAAATGGGAAATGTAGCCCACCTTCTCGGTCAGCTGACAATTGACCCATGCAAGATGTAAGATAGAGGCTTGTACTTCAAACAACTTGTCATCATCATCAATTTTTTACGTCCGCTTTTCCCTGCTTGCAAGGGTGGGACGGGAACTGATTCTGGCTTGATTTCTACAGCTGGATGCCCTTCCTAACACCAACCTCATTTACAGTGAGTGCTGGGTGCTTTTTTGCCGTGGCACCTTCACGACCACTTTGCAATGGAATGATAGGGACCCCAGTTTCTATCATCTCATTTCTACAGCTGAGTAAACTGGAGCAATGTGAAATAAAGTGTCTTGCTCAAGGAAACAACACATCACCCAGTCTGAGAATTGAACTCACAACCTTTCGATTGCAAGGTCAATGCTCTAACCACTAAGCCATGTGCCTCCATAGCTTAGTGGTTAGAGTCATGTATATTAATAATCAATGCTAAATATATATGTGGATGGACTCCTCCCATCATAAATGATAGACAAGCATTCAGCAAATATCACATGTTATGATTTCATATATGTATCTTCAAACCTTTTGCAGTTTCTTCATCGCCATAGTATTTATAAGGCACACGAGTTGCCAAGGTACATAGTTGATTTACCAAACTTGCACAAATGATTTGTTTAAAACGGTCAGTTATCTGTGCCATACAATGCACATTGTCTCCATTAGAGCATCAAGTCCTGTACTGGTGCTCAGTGGTGCCACAAAAAACATACATACACACAAACATAATATATACATCTGTACATACTATCGGTTGTTGACCTGCCTGAGTTTCTCTGCCCTTTGACATGTATTGTTTTTCACCCTGTAGGGTGTACAAATATTGCCTTCCTCACCATGGAAGCTTGGTAGGGTTGTTGGTTTATTCACCAATGACTTAACCATGTGACAGGTTGTACTGGGCTATATGTTAGCAGTAGCACTCAAAAGCGACCTGACATAACATATATTTATGTGTATATGGGTATAGACATGTACATGTATTGTACTTGATGTAGATACAAGAAACTACAGAATGAAAAACCTAGAACAATTTATAAAAAAAGGGTATCTATCAAAGGAGCCTCTTTGTCTACCAACCCAGCCAAAACTGGCTCTAGTTCTATGAAATAAAGGTTTCCAATTCAAATTAAAATCTTCCAACATAACTTTATATAAGAACCTTACATTAAAATACTATCTTAGTAATGAAATAATTAATAATTTTAGTAAATTCCTAAAAATTCTTCATTAATTAATTAAAATAGTGTATTGCATTAAAAATATGGTCATGAAAGAGTTGAACAGTGGAAGAATACCTTTCAAAATGGTAATTCCACACTAACTGGCCCAGCTGACATCTCCAGTGCTATGTACCAGACCACATGAATGTAGCAACCAGCTGATGAGGGTGTGTGTATACTGTTGCTTGATATGGTAGAAACAGTAGCCAAGTTTCCCTCAAATGTCACCCTACTGTCCAAAAAAAGAATACATTAGATAATGTAGTCTTGGATAAACACTGCCTGATAAGAAAACAGGATGGTCAGGAAAGGAATGGCTTTTATCATGGATTCACTCAGTCATATTGTAGGAATATATATACAGTTGTTGTCGTCCCCCCCCCCCCCCCCGGTATTCGTGAGGGGTACATTCCTAGAGCAGCCGCGAAGAGTGAAAAACAGCAAATATTGGACATAGTCAAAATATGATATATAATATAAACGTCAAAATATGATATATAATATAATCTTTAAAAAAGGGGAACATCATGTAAAGGGACGTCCAATACGCCAGCAAATACGGTATATTGTTAATAATTTAGCGTTAAAAAATATATATATATTGCCACGAAAAAAAAACATTTTAAAAACCGCGGAAGATATTTATGATTCTGAAAATACGTGGTGGTTTCCACAAACAATTATTAGTTAGGTTCTAGGGAAAATTCTGCAAATAACCAGGACCGCAAATGTCGGGGGTACATTGTATATTTACATATAAATGTATGTATCTCTCTTTCTCTCTCTCTTAACATGTTTTCTTCTTGAAACCGCTGATAGTTCAGAGTCAAGTCAAACTGTTAATCATCATCATGATTTAACGTCTATTTTTCCACACTTCCATAGGTTAGACAGGTTGTCATGTTATGAGACAAGTTAGATCCAGTGACCATGTTTTGCTCAGACGGACATGTATTTGGGTTTGGTTTCTACAGCTAAAACACAGGTCCATATATATATATATGTGTGTCATCATCATCATCATCATCATCACCGTTTTACGTCCGTTCTTCCACGCTAGCATGGGTTAGACGGGTTGTCCTGTTGTGGGCAGTGTCTGGTCGGCTGACCATGCCTTGCTCATACAGGAACTGATCTGGCTTGATTTCTACAGCTGGATGCCCTTCCTAACACCAACCTCATTTACAGTGAGTGCTGGGTGCTTTTTCGTGGCGCCTACACGTCCACTTTACAGTGTGGGCTGGGTGCTTTTTTGCCGTGGCACCTCCACGACCACCTTGCGGTGGGGGGAGTGGGGGCATATTGTTTATATGCTTCAGCATGTACCCATGGGAGGTCGGGTACCCTGTATTACTGCGTGACGCCAGAAGTCACGGTCGTGTGTCATTGACTTTGAGAGGTGTAGTGTAGTGTGTGTGTATATGAATATATATATATATATATGTGTGTGTGTGTGTATATATATATATACATATATATATAAATACACACACACGCATATACATAGTCGATTCCTGATAGGTATTGGGAGCTGACCCCAGTTAAAAAGGGTACTCAATACATTAGTAGAATATAGGCCTCTTTACTTTATATAGAAATTACCTCTACAAGGCTAGAACTGTTTCATTCATATGAAATTATCATAATATGAATGAAACGGTTCTAGTCTTCTAGAAGTCATTTTTATATAAAATAGATATAAATTTAGAGGGAGAGGGAATTTAAATAGAGGATCAGGACAAAACACAAACTTTCCTACTTATCACCTACTCATACCAGGCAACCTTAGTTTCCAGTGGTAATATATGTGTGTATATATATATATATATATATATATATATATTTATTTATTATATTCTGGGAGGGTCATACTGTCAATAAAAACACATGTATCAGTTATTTCACTTCAGTTTTATTATTAGTTATGTAAATAATCCATTCCTTGGTTAGCTTAGTAACCAAGTGGTGGTTTAATTGTGACCTTCTCAATTGCTATTCTTGTCTATTTGTAGCGTGTGTATGTGCACGTGTGTGTGTGTATATGGTGGTGGTTATCTTTAATAGTGTTTTACATGTTGACCAGTTTTATCATGTGAACATCTTGTGGCCAGTTTCATCTTTTTAACATTTTCTGGCAAGGGTTTACTGTGGCTAGTTAGACCTTGTAAACATCTATTATTCGGTTTTGTCTTGTGAGTACATGGTTGTCAGTTTCTTCTTGTGGACATATTTTGGTCAGTTGTATCTTGTGGATACCTCTTGGTCCTTTTTCTTTTGTTGACATCTCGACAGTTTTATTGTATGAATAACTGGTGGACAGAAATATCTTGTGGACATCTGGTGAACAATTATATCTTATAGACATCTGATGGCTAGCTTTACTGTGGGTATCTGGTGGTTAGATTCATCTTGTAAACACAAAATTGCTACAACATTGTATCCTATCCACCTGGATAATAAATATACCTGTTGAATGGGATGGCAGCTGTTTTGAACACCACAAGTAAGAACACCCAACAGTTAACTGAGTATCAAAGTTTCAATCCTATACATTACACAAAAGCCCCACACAATGAAGGTAACTGTGACAGTAACAGTGTTTCTTGCCATTTAACATTTGATCTCTGACCCATAATTCTATTTGGATTATATATAAGTATAAATGCCAATGCCAAATATCCATGTACCAGTAATATACTGAGGTCAGTTTATTCAAAATTATCCCTATGATTAGTTAACAGAAATGATTTAAACCTGTTTGATACCAAACCACCTGAAACTGGTCCGGGCCTCTATGATACAAAGCTGGTTGATGTAAAGTGTTTCTATTTATCTACAAACCTTCCATCATAATCATATGTAAGAAGCTTTGTTATGTTCTAGAGATAAAAAAAAGGGGGGGGGGCCTACGGGAGACAAAAGAAGATTTTTTAAAAATAAAAAATAATTTATTCCCTAACTACCTTCCGTCAGTATCAACTAAGAGTGCTCCAGTTGATCAACAGAGCAGCCTGCTTGAAAAATGAACGTGCAAGTGGCTCAGCATTCCACAGACGTGTAGCTCTTAATATAATTCTCAGGGAAATCCTGCGTGATACAAGATGTGACAAGGCGGGCCCTTTAAATTATATACACCTATAACACATTTTTTGCCAGCTGGGTGGACTGGAGCAACGTGAAATGGAGTGTTTTGCTCAAGAACACAATGCACCACCGAGGAAATCGAACTCCCGGCCATACGATCGTGACCCGAACGCCTTAGTTGTCTTCACATTATAGGACTCATCAACCAACAACAACAACACTATCGAAAATACACGTGTTGATCTAATGTTTATTTTATAAATTTAACGGCCATATAGAACTCGTAAGCCATGTCAGACGAGGCGAGGTATCTAGTGCCCCTTACAGTTAAGAAACACAAAATAAGATAGACAGATAGATAAAAAAAAAAAAAAGGGAAAGCATAAACGAGATATTAAAAAAAAAAAAAAGAAAGAAACATAGGCAGCTAAGAGTATCTGCTGAAACTTTTCGTAGTTTCCTTGTAGTTTACAGTTGGCAGCTTTATTCAACTACAATTTTTCCTTTGAGACTGACTAAACTTAAATCGCTATGCTGAAATACAACAAGAGTTAACTCCCTTGGCTATATTAGTTTCGACTTCAAGTTTTAACTCCTCCTGCTTTCGGTTATCAATGGAGTGTGAAGATGAAAACAGCCATAGCTTCCTTCTTACCTATTTATTTCTTTGCCTTTCTTTTCTATCTTTCCTGTGTTTTTTTCTTTAAATTCTTTCTCTTTCTTCCCTCCTCACTTCATGCGCGGTCTTTCTTTCATCCTACTTTTGTTTCAGTTTTTTTTAAATATATCTATTTATCTGTTTCAATTCCTTCCGGGCATCGTATTTCGTGAATAATCACACACAGATCCGAGCATAACTATTACATGTCGTTGTTGATAAAATCCTACTGTAAATGAAGTATTCCCTTTGTTACTAACAGATATATATATAATAGAGGACCAGTGCCGTCAGTAATGAAGGCAATCGCGTTGAATGTATTTCATTTTTAGAGACCACATGACAATTGGTAAGTTATATATACCAGGATTACTGGATATATGAGCAATCATACAAACATTTGCGTTTTGATAAATTAATGGTTCGCTGAAGAGAAACCCTGTAATCTAATGTTGATACTGACACGTAAAAGTGATTGAAGATAAAAATAATGTTTTAATTTATTTCTAGGATATAATGTAACTATAGAGAAATAACTATTTACAGGGACAAATGTAGGGTTAGAACTCAGGACTTTGTCATAAGAAAATGAATTTCTTAATGTAGTAACATGACAGATAGGAAATACATCGTGTGTGTGTATACATTTTAAACAGTTACAGATGGAGATATAAATATACAAACATATTTGGTGATCTGGCAGAATTGTTAGAATGTTGGAAGGAATGCTTTACAGTATTTGTTCCGGCATTCTGTGCTCTTAGTTTAATACCTACCAAGATTAACTTTGCCTTTTTCCCTTTCATGGTTGATCAATAGAGAATTGAACTAAGGCAATGAATTGGCAGAATTGTTCTGTCGTAAATCAATTTAACAGAAGAGGAATTGATAGAGAAGCAGAGCTTGTATGAACTGAGGGAGAAGCTGGTTCTAAGAAGAATTCAAGTTTGTGTGTAAGAGAGAAGACTGTTGGTACAGACGTGTGGTGCACGTGGATGATGACTGACAGGTGAAGAGGTGCCAGGAAATACCAATGGATGGAAGCCACAGTAGAGGTAGACTGAGAAAGCCATGGGCAGAGGTGGTGAGAGCTGAGACTCACAGAGGAGATGACAACAAAAGGAGCAAGTGGAGAGATGCTGTGCTGAAAAAAACCCATCCAACCCATACAAGTGAGGAAAAATGGATATAAAAACGATGATGGTGATGATTGCGGATATTGCATGGCTGAATAATTAAGATGTTCTCTTCACAATCAGTGGGTCAATCCCACATTGTGGCATCTTGGGTAAGTGTCATTTATTATAGCCTCAGGTCAAACAATGCTTTGTGAGTGAAACAGGCTAGACAGAAACTGTTTGGAAGTCTTTAATTCAAAGAGCCAGCCATATCACACACTGTGTCACAATGAATCTCCTTCAGAATTACATCATGGGTATATATGTCTGTGGAATGCTCAGCCACTTACACATTAATTTCCTAAACAAGCCATTCCATTGATCAAGCAATTGGAACACTGATGGTTGAAACTGATAGATTTCCATTCCAGAGATGACCATTAGAAATGATACGTACATTATTGATCAGCACAGAAATAGCTGCCCTATAAAAACGACACAGAAGAAGACATTTTACCCTGACCACTGTCTATAATGGCCACAGAAAGATATGTTTTACTTGCCAGTATCAGTGAGTCACTGGGGAACGATACTGGACAAGTCCCTGTTCTAGAGTACATTGGTCCCTACTCTAGAGTACCTGGTCCTTGCTCTAGAGTACTTGGTACCTAGTACCTGGCCTCTGCTCTAGAGTACATTGGTCCCTACAAGGCATATTTATCATCGTTTTTACATCTGCTTTTCCTTGTTTGCATAGGCCAGGTGAGACGTTTTATGGCAGTACTCTACAGCCAAATGCTATTCCTGATACTAATCTACGGTCGTTTTTAAGTATGGTATTTGTTCCACAGATCTTCACCTGATGAACTACTAATCTGCTGAACGTAAACAAATGGCACTGTTTCTTTAAAGCGGTGTCAACATAAACATATACTGACACACATGCACACTCACACATATATACACAGCGCCTCAACATAGTTTCTGAGTACCAAATTTTATTTATAAGTCATTGGTCAGCTTGAGTATAGAGTAAAAAACACATGCCACACAGTGGGACTGAATCCAGAACCACATGGTTGCAAAGCCATGCTTGCACCTATACCAGAAAAAATAGTAATAGTAAAAAAGGAGAGAAAGAAAGAACATTATTGAGCAGGCTACACAATATCTCCTCCCTTGCATTTCTGATAGTAGCAGAGCAAGTATGAAAGTGAGAAGACACAGTGAGTCTTTGAGACTGAGGCATCATACAGATGGACTGACAGCACAACATTCTGGTCAAGCTCAACTACCAACAACAACAGCACAGAAGGTAAGAATAGAGATAGAAATAGTGGGTCCTTGAACAAGTCACACAATCCCTTACTGTCTCTGAATTCTGTACCAGCTACACAATAAAATAGAGAGGATCAAGAAGGATTTTGTGGTTTTCTAAAATATCTAGATATTGACATGTTTTGGTATATTGCAATGAGGATTCACTTGAATGAATAACAATCTTCTTTTCATGCCACATTGTCTGAAGGCCAGCAAATATGTGATGAACAGTTATACACATATATGTGTGAATGTACATCATTATCATTCATCAACATATTTTTTCATACACAGAGCCTTGTTAGTAAAGCATTATAACAGAGATCACAGCATGGCGGTGAAGTTGTAACTAGAGATCACAGGATGGCAGTGAAGTTGTCTTGATTATAGACCGACACAAACATATTTGACCTAAGGCTAAAAAATAACATATAGGGAAATGAAATGAATCTATCAGTGAGTGTTAAATATCTTAATTATTGACTCCGCCAGTTCATCAAATAATGATAATAGGAACATTAGGTCACCAAAAGATTGGCATTTCACCAAATATAACTAACCTGCCAAAATCTGCTTTATTGGGAACTGCAAACATTCTGTGTAATGTGCTTTCAATCTGAGGTCATTTGACTTGATTGGGAGATTAAATATAATCACTAGCAACTGGAATAATAATGGTTTCTGATTTAGGCACAAGGCCAGCAATTTTGGAGTAGGGAAAGGTCAATTAAATTGACCCCGTGAGGATGAAAGGCAAAGCTAACCTCGACAGGATTTGAACTCAGAATGTAAAGGGATGTAACTATATGCTACTAAGTATGTTGTCTAACGCTTGACTGATACTGCCAAATAATGATTTCTTCATTAGGCACAAGGCCAGTAATTTAGTTGGAGGTGAAACTCGATTAAATCAACACCATTACTTGCCTGATAATTTATTTTATCAACCCCGTAAAATGAAAGGCAAAGTTGTCCATGGTGGAATTTAAACTCTGACCATAAAGGAGAAAGGGCCATAATTAAATGTCACAAAGCATTTTGCCCAATGCTCAAACAATTCTGCCAATCTACTGCCCTCAGTAATAATGGTTTCTGATTTAGACACAAGGCCAACAATTTTGGGGAAGGGAAAGTTAACATCAACCCCAATATGTGAATGGTTCTTAATTTTATTGACCAGAAAAGGGATAAAATGGGAAGGTGGCCTCGACAGGAGTTGAACTCCGAACACAGCGAGCCAGAATAAAAACTGCAACTCACTTTCTCTGATGTTCTAATGATTCTGTTATGTAATTTCTAACATTGTCACAAGACACTCCCAAATATTGAAGTTTTGAGGGAACAGTTGAGAAAATAGACCCACATATTTGATGGCTTCTTGTTTTATTGATCCCAGATTATGAAAAGTAAAGTTGGGTCATATAAGATTTGAACACAGAAAGTAAGAAGACAACTAATGAATGTCGGTCTAGCATTCTACCAATTCTACTATCAACTATTATTACACGCACAAAACCCACATCGTACTGTCCTGTGCCGCCTGTAATGTTTTTCTTGATGTCAGCCCTTGTGGCCAATAAAGAAATCATTATTATTAGTAGTAGTAGTAGTAGTTATGGCAAGGGTGGTGGATTGGCAGAATCGTTAGAGCATGGAACAAATGTTCCAGTTCTTTTTGTTCTGAGTTCAAATCCCACTGTGATCAACTTTGCCTTTCATCCTTCCAAGGGCGATGAAATGAAACACCAATCAAGTATTGGGGTTGATATAATCAACTTTTCCTTCCCTTCAAATTGTTGGACTTTTGCCAAAAGTAGAAACAACTATTGATAGTAAAAACAATAACTATTTAGGTACAAGTTTGGCAATAGCAAAGTGATGGAGGTTATTAATTTGACCCCATGACTTAACTGGTACTTTACTTTATCAACCCTGGAAGGGTGAAAGCAACGTTGACCTCCTAACTTAAAACTCAGACATAACTATATGTTTTATTCTGTCACTCTACCATTCCTGCAACAACAAATTCTGTTTTTCACCTTCTCATCTGCTAAGCTTCATTGTAAGAGGTTTCTTGGTGACTAACTATGACTTTTTCCAAGAAATCAAAAAGGTTTGAGTAAGAGCTACCAACCTCTTCTCAGTTAACAGACAACATTGAAACAGGGGATTTGAAGAGACTGATGTACAGAACAGCACAATGTTTAGAAAAGAAAAACTTTAGCACAAGGTCACACATTTGAGGGGAGGGAGGTGCACAGTCAGTTTAATCCTTTTGATACCAAACCACCTAAAATATACCCTGGTTCCTCTAAACAAAATTGTTTTTTTTTTTAAGCATAGTTATTTAACCTCATAACTTTATGTAAGGGCATTTGTTAATTTATGTTCCAAACACCAGCTTAACTCTTAGCATCCTGTGATGATTTAGCCAAAAGTCGATAGTTTATAGTATCATTACCAGTGAGCAGATAGTTGTATTATTAGCCACCTCCCTCATTACTGCCTCTCTTCACCCAACAGAAGATAGAAAGATTGACCTAGTGTTGGTACCTGGTAGAATGCACTCAATACCTTCTCCTAAGTGTTAATGTTGGTGCCATGATAAAATACACCCAGTACACTCTGTAAAGTAGAACGTATGTAAGCGAAATGGCCCATTTTGCAGGACAGTAGCTCCAATTAAGTACTGACTTGGTCCAACCCATGCCAATAGGCAGAAACGGATGTGATAATGATGATAGTTGGTAGTGGTGGTAATGTTGATATAAGACTTAGCCAGAAATCTTGGGGCTTGAGGCAGGGGTATAGATCAATAGTTGATTATATCAACACCAGTTCAGGATGAAAGGTAAAGTCAACTTTAACAGGATTTGAACTCAGAACCTAAAGAAAGCAATACACCTACATATATATTTTATCTAACACTCTATTGGTTATACCACTTATTACTCTTATAAATAATGATTTCTAATTTAGGCATAAAGCCAGTAATTTGTGGGGGAGAAAAAGTCAATTATACCATTAGTTAACTAGTACTTTATTTTATTGACTGCAGAAAGATGAAAGGCAAAGTTGACCTCAGTGGGATTTGAACTGAAAATGTAAAGAACTGTAACTAAATACCACAAAGCATTCACCTTAATAATAATAATGGTTTCTGATTTAGGCATGAGGCCAGCAATTTTGGGAGGAGGGTAAAGTCGATTAAATCAACCCCAATGCATGACTGGTACTTTATTTTATCGATCCCATAATGATGAAAGGCAAAGTTAACATTAGCAGAATTTGAACTCAGAACATAAAATGGTGAAACTAAATACCTCAAAGTACTTGGTTTGGTGTTCTAATGAATCCGCCAATCCAATAATAATAATAATAATAATAATTAGCTCTGCAATGTTTTAATAGTAATGTGATACACACATGTTCATACACAGCGGTGCCTCAGCATGGCCTAATATATATATATATATATACATATATGTGTGTGTGATAATGATGATTTTTGCACACATACTGAAAGTAGAGAGCCAAGAATGTTTAATCCATTGAGATAAAATATGGAGGAAGATTGTTAGGTGAAGAAATTGTGGGAGAACCCAGAGGAAGGAAGCTGCAGTAGAGCAAGGTCAAGGAAAATCTGGGCTTATGTGCTGACAAAGAAATGCAATGTGTGCAGATAGGCTGTGCTGGAAAAGACCCATCCAATCTATACAACCCATGGAAAAACGGATGATGATAATGTGTGTGAACGTATGTGGCTTAGTGGTTAGGGTGTTCAACTCACTATCATAAGGTTGGGAGTTTGATTCCTGGACCTCAGCAAGGCACTTTATTTCATGTTGCTGTAATTCATTCATCTAGCAAAAAAAATGAATGGTACTTGTAATTCAAGGGTATGGCCTTGTCACACACTGTGTCATGCTGAATCTCCCTAAGATGCACATGTCTGTGGAATACTCAACCACTTACATGTTAATTTCCTGAGCATGCAGTTCAGTTGATTGAATCAACTGGAAAACAACGGAGGTCCAACATCAACTACAATTGTGACTTGGTCTTGTGATCAAAGATTCATGAAAGGAGCTGTCCAGGTTGACTGCTGGCTGACAAAGTCAATACAGAACAGTCAGACAAGACATTCAAGCTCATGTAATGCTGTGTCACAGATTTTTATTCATCTCCTTTTGCCCTGAAGGTCAGTCGTGCATGCATTCTAAGAGATGTGAATATATATAATGTTTATTTATGTTATGTTCATACATGGAAAAAAAGTGCTACCTAAAGTTTCAAGGCCCAATTCTGTTGTAAGAGGCAATTAAAAGGGTTGGCATCAGGACAGACATCCAGTGGTAAAACATTGTCGCAGAACAGCCCATCCAACCCATGGCAACATGGAAAAGTGAACATAAAAATGATGATGATATATATAAGGTATTAAAACTTGCTGTTATTCCTGCAATAAAATTATCATTCAAAACTTCAGATTTATCAGATTTTTTGAAGTGGGCTTCATCTGGCAAATCATTTGTGTCACCAGTTTCTACTGCAACTTAATACGCTTCAAGAATTATCCTAGTCTACAGTCTTCCCAGTCTCTGACCTGTGAACACTTCATATATATGTATGTATTTATAGATATACATATAGATATATACACACACACACACACTACATGCTGTGAAGTGGTTGCTGTTAGGAAGAGCATGCAGCTGTAGAAATCAAGCCAAAATTAAGTATATGAACAGTTATCTGGCCTCAGCATGTTACAGCCCTCTAACCAATGCAAGTATCGAAAATAAACGTTAAACATCTATTTCCCTTGTAAAGGTTGGATACACAGCCACATGAACCTAGTCATATAGTATATATATATATATACTCGTACACACATAAGCATTTGCATGGGATATATCTCAGTACCCATGTTAAACTTTGTGATGATTTCTTATGAAATATTGACATTGTATATGTACACGTATAAATATGTAGCAGTCTTTAAACAGAATTTATGAATGTGTGAGATGTAAAACTAACTTTAATTACAAAAATGATCTATCGAAGTATTGGGTAGATTTGTAATTCTTAGCAAATGTAGGAATTCCAAATACAGAAAATAACTGTAACCAAAGTCAATTGCTACTTCTATTCATCTATAGGGGTATTTTACCTGATTTTCTAAGCTATCATCATCATCACCTTTTTAAAATGTATGTTAAACAGTGATAATGTTGATAGCTTAGAAAATCAGGTAAAATACCCCTATAGATGGCTGGAAGTGGCACTTTTTATCACCTATAGGAGTATTTTACTCAATTTTCTAAGCTATTTTTATAGTAATTGACTGTTAATGTTTTTCCAGCATTTGGGATTCCTAGATTCTCTAACTTCAATTATTTCTTTTGATTTTTACCTAATTATTTTTTTGTCACTACACATACACATATATATATATATATATATATATATATATAACAAATTGTATACTCTACTAATGTATTGAGTATCTAACTTACTGTAGTTACCCCCGATTGTATCCGGGACTCTCTCTCTCTCTCTCTCTCTCTCTCTCTCTCTCTCTCTCTCTCTCTCTCTCACACACATATACCAAACCCATGCTAGCGTGGAAGATAGATGTTAAACGATGATGATATATGGGAAACTGATTATGTCACATTTTCCCGAAAATTTCTCCTAAAGATTGTAACTCAGACTTTCATCCTCTTTTATCTTGCTCTCTCACACAGGCACATCTATAAGAAAATACCAATATGAAGTTGCTGTGGCCCAATAAGTTACTGTTTTTTGTAACCTTCAAGAAGACACTCCATTACAGTTATCCTTATTTACCCAGCCAGCCAGGAAGAAATAAAAATGGGAGTAACATTTTTATGGTGAAGTTAATATGCTGTTGATTGACAACTCAGCTATTCTTACGCTACAAAGGTAAGTTGATGTTCAGTCCCAGATCCCACCTGATGACCAACAGAGCTTTTTGTCAAACTGTTAAGTTGCAGAATGTAAACACAGACTCACCTCTGGCAGTTCTAATGATGAGTGTTCCAGTTGATTCGATCAGCAGACAGTCATACTCATGAAATGTTGCCTCTAAATTTCCTATAGATTCAGCTATAATGTCTAGGTTATCAGCTTACATGAGTTCCCATAGAATGCCACACATACACACATATATATAACAATAGAAGTAGGAGAAAGAGGGTTTAGTTTAGTGGTGAACTACTGGATTGATAATCTAGTTCAGAGAAAGAGTTACTCAAGGGTCAATGTAAATAGAATCTAAGATAAAAATTAGGATTATTCTTATTCTGGTGACCAATATCCTTTAAATATATTGTGCAGCATCTCTGGTGACGCAGCTGATTTTTCAATTGCTGGTGGTTCAATTCCACCTGGTGCTATATTTTTTTTATTTAAAGGATATTGCTGTTGTCCTTGAATAGATAGTTGTGTCTCTATATGAACGTATGAACCTGTAACACATGTCTTCACCCATTGGTCATTGTCCATGCACATCACATGTCTCTACCAACACAGTCTCCTCTCCTGCACACCACCACGGATTCGTCTTAAACCCAGCTTCTCCCTCAGCTCTGCCTTTCTCTCACACTGACACTGCACATCCAATGAAGCATGGTTGCTTCATTTCTCTCCAATCTACACATGTCCTCTGCAGTCACAGCCCATCTTTCACTACCATGTAGCATCACACTTCGCGCACAGGCATCATATAGCCATCCTTTTGTACACAGGGAGAAACCCTTTGTTATCAACAGTGGGAGTATCTCTCTAAACTTCTTCCACTGTATTTTTATTCTAGCTATCATGCTCCCAGAGTACCCTCATATACTACTAATTAAGTCATCTAGATAGCAGAAGCAATCAACCACTTCTATGGATCCTTCATGGGATTGGAAAAGGTTTATATCACTGACACTCTTCCCCTTGATTACCCCAGTGCATCTACATACAAAATCTTCCCTTCCTGTTTGTTAGTCTACCTGTTATCCTATGACATCTCTTGTGTACTGAAGGCTTACATTGTGTACATCGTATGTAGTTTATGCCTATTCCTTTTCTAGATATAGAGCAGGGTCACTTCCTTGAAGGAATCAGTGTCCTATCTTCTTTCCTACTTACTCGCACTTTAGTTTTGGCAAAGTTTGCTGTCAAACCTTTTGATTCCAAATTCTGTTTCCATAGTTGGAACTTATTCTCTAGTTCTTTTATTGATTCAGCTATAAAGACCAGATCATCTGCATAGAGAAGTTCCTAAGGACAGCCAGTCTTAAACCCCTTTATTATCGCCTGGAGAACTATGATGAACAGCAGTGGGATAAGAATCAAACCTTGATGAAACTACTTGTTCCTTGAATTCTTCACTGAACTCACTTTACTGGCTTGCACACGCCATTTTCCTACACTTAATTTCCTTAAGGACCACCCGATAATAGATCGGGGCACTCAGTCAAAGGGCATTTCTAGATCAACAAAAGCTAAATGTAGCTGCTTACTTTTAGCTAGGAACTTCTCTTATGGTTGCCTCTCTAGAAAGAAGTCATCTATAGTACTTTTACTACACATGAAACCAAGCTGCATCTCGTCTAATTTGACTCTTTCCTAATTAGCTGTGCTATAACTACTTCTGCCACTTTCATAACTTGGTCAATTAGTTTTATTCCTCTGTAGTTGTTCCTTTCTAGAGCATCACCTTTACCCTTGTAGCAATTTATGATTGTACTGCTGTGCCAGTTATTGGGTATGACTGTCCTGTATTACCTGGTTGACTAAGTGGGTTACTAGTTTGACTTCTACTTTTCCCGATGCTTTTGGCATCTCAACAACTATCTCTAACAGTCCCGCAGTTTTACCATACTCCCTTTGATTGCTTCTTTGACCCTAAAACTGTTAACTTCAATAGCTAGTCCTTCTGTTGGGTAAGTTGAGGGTAGTCACTTTTCCCATTCATTCTTCAGTCTCTCATTGTAATATTTCCAGGCCTCTCTATTTTGAGCATCAGTGTCATTTCTAACACACTTTTCCCCAACATCCTGATTCACACTGACTTGCAATGCAGAACACTTCATGTCTCTGATCCTCACGTCTGGAGACATTGGCAAACTTTTTTTAGCCTCCCTCCGAGCTGTATATACCTGTCATCTATCTTCTCTTTTAGCTACATGGTACCAGTGTCTGTAACTCCCATTTTCCCAGTCATTCCATGTCTGTCTCTTGGCTTTAATGACTCTGTCTAGTGTGCTATTCCACCACCAGGTTACCTTCTGTCTGGCTGGTGATTTACTCCAGCCACAAGTCTCATCAGTAGTTTGCAAAAGGTTGTTGCACAAGAATTTCCAAATCCTCTGTCACTAATAACTAACTTGTGTAAGGTGGCACATTCTTCCCCAGTGAAGGCTTTAATATTTATCAGTCTGTTTATCTTGTCTTACAAGCAAGTAATCAATTTCACCTGACTGGTATGAGATCAAATAGCTAGCTGGTTTCCTGAAATTTGTATTGTAAATGGTTAGTGCATTTGCATTTCAGAATTTCAGGAACCTCACAACCTCTCATTTCTTGAGTCATAACCATAGTTGCTGTGAACCTGGTACTGTCCCACATGTCCACTGAAGTCACCTGCCAGGATGATGAGTTCTCTTTTATCAGTAAGGTGCATGTAAAAGTTCCTCATAGAACCTGTCCTTTTGTTCTTTACTCAGTCCTGTCTGTGGTGTATAGGTAGATGTAATTGTCACCATTCTATTTCCTACAGCTATTTTAAGCGTGATAATTCCGTCACTTTCTTTAACTATCTCAATCACCTATCTAGCCATTTCTCAGCTAGTAGGCCTGCACCACCAATCCCATCGTCATTTCCTATCCAGTAAAATTTGTATCTATGTTGTTTGCCTGTGAGTAGTTACTCCTCTCTAACAATTCCACCGGATTTACCTTTCAGGGTGCCAACATTGAGGATGGCAGTCCTGAGATTTGTACCTTGACAGTTGCTACTTCTGTGAGTAGAAGATCTATATACCTAGAAGGGGAAAAGGTTGTGTAATTGCTTGATGACGGTTGAGGGATTCTCACACATGGCTACTCTAGCCACCCAACTACCGTGTACAGGTCCTCTGCATACAGACCCAGGTCTCACTACCATGTAACATGGCTGTTCATGTATACGCATCATACAATCTGCCCTTCATTTTAGGAAAAAACGTTTAATAGCTATCTGAACTTTCTCCATTCTATCCTCACTCAGGCTACTGTATTTTCTGAATACCCACCTCCACTGCTAATTTGGTCACCCAGGTAACAGAAGCTGTCAACTGCTTCTCTGGAACCTTCCAAGAATTCATTAGTATTTGTTTCTTGTGAACCTTACTGCTCCTGTGCAATTAAGTTGGTTTCAAGCAAGGAGGCTCATCAGGCTGGTACTTATCCTGGTTTCAGTGGTGTGAAGCGACTGAGAGGACGCCAGTCCACCGTTAAACCCCCAGTTATTGTTGGTACTCATTTTCAGCTGATTATACTGGAGCAACGTGAAATGAACACACAATCCAGGCAAGGAATCAAACCCACGACATTATGATCGTAAGTCCAACACCCTTACCACTAGGCCATGTGCCTCCTGTGCAATGGTCACATGTAAAACCTAAGTTCTTAGTTAACTTACTTTGGATCCCACATTTCTTGTACCACCATAGTTTGCATTTGGGACAGAGGATGGAATTTCTACCCACCCTTTTCCTACACACTGAGCACAGCCATTTCCCAGAAGGGATCAGAGCCTTGTTTTCCTTATTACATACTAGAACTTTGGTTTTTGCCGTGTTGACTTTAAGACCTTTTGATTCCAGGTTATGCTTCCAAGTCAGGATTCAGCCATGAGTTAGGTCATCCACATACAGGAGTTCCCAAGAGCATCCTGTTTTAAACCCTTCTGTTATAGCCTGAAGGACAATTTAACCTTGCTGACAGCACCTCTGTAAATGACTTGTACCACCTCCACTAACCACTCTTCTACTCCTAGTTTCCTAAGTGCCCACCAGATTACAGAATGGGGGATCCTTTCTCTAGGTCAATAAATGCCAAGTAGAGAGGTTTGTTTTTAGCTAGATACTCTCCTACAGGTACTTCACAAGGAAGAGAGCATCACTGTTACTTCTTCCTGGGATAAATGCGAACTGCATCTCATTGAGGTTAATTCGCTCTCTAATCAGTTGTACAATGACTCTTTCTGTAACTTTCAGGACCTGGTTCTCGTCTAGGGCATCACACTTGCTCTTGTAGCAGTTGATAATGAATCCGCTATGCCAGTCTTTGGGTATATAAATACATATATATACCCAATGACTGGCATAGCACTAAGACAGAGTTTAAGCATAACATGGGTGTACATGAAGTGACAAGAGAAGGTGAAAGAGATAAGGCATATAGAAACAAAAAAAAAGATTTCGTCTGTTTGGATGTTAAGTCCTAAATAGACAAACACAATGAACAGAGATAGTGAGAGTAAGTGAGAAAAGAAAGAGAGAACAGAGGAACATGGTATAAAGTAAAACATAAATTTGAAAAAGAAAAGTCCTGCGTAGCTAAAATCATACAATGAATAAAAAATATGAGGGAAGACAACAGAAAAACAAATGAAACACAAAGTCCCAACTCATCAGTCAATCTCTGGAGATACATTTTATATGACAACCTGTCTAACCCATGCAAACATGGAAAATAGACGTTAAACGGTGATGATGATGAATCCTATCCCAAGTTCCATGCCATTGTGAAGCATCTGTCGGCAAGTTTTAATCCATTTGAGTGAAATTGAACAGACGGAAAATATGGGACTGGATTGTACCCATTTCAAACATTAATTGGCTGATTATTTAGACCAAATATAAATACAGTTTTATATTAAAATAAAATAAAAAAAACTCAATACAAACATTGTTTTCAAATATTTATTTTTAAAACTATAAATAAATATGTGTAGAAATATTTGCATGGGGGAGGGGCAGATAAAAAAATAATTGTCCTTCTCAAAAAAAAAAAAGGAATATCTGTCATGGTTATTTTATATCAAGGAATTGTATATCCATCTGTAGTAGGTAAGTTTTGGGCAATGGTCGAGGAGCTGGCGCCAGTACTGTAAACACTTGACGATCGAGATCAACATTGGTTCTGAAATATCAAAACAATAAATATATAAAATAATGTAAAATACTAATTAAAAAAAGTAAATTTAGACACATTCCATAAATCATAAACAAAACATTCCCCAATTACATTTTACTCTTTCAAGTTATATTAATAACACATTTTCATATCGCAGTAATAAAGTCCTCCAAAACCACTCCCTGCTACATTTTCAACCAATTCACCGAGTGAGAGACTTAGAAGCATGGGTTTGTGGGTAATAAATTGAATCAGATTTAATCTCACTTCAAATATTGTCTTCTATAATAGCCCCAACTAAAACAATGATTTGAGGATGAATTTCGAAATTTGGAAGAGGGAACTGCAAGGAAGCTCATTGTGTGTATATAATTTTGGAGAGATTACAAGATGAAACAGCCCAAGCTTGGGGTTGAACCTTCTTTACTGCGCAGGAATCTCTACTGCATTAATATATATTTATAAACGTATATATATATATGGTGAAAACCTAGCAACCAGCATACAATATGGCCTGACCCATCCCTGTGTCCCTATTTTCACTAACATTCCCTAGTAGCTGTCCTCACCATTACTGCACACACCCACACCATCTATGCACCCTCTAGTAGTACTCCTAAACTGCCCCCCCCCCAAGCCCTTAGATACCCTCGCAGGCTACTCTTTCTACTCACTGTGTACTACCACCCCTTAGCTATTTCTCCATCACTACCTCCCCCTCCACACTCTACTGACCACACCTGTACACCTCGTTCCCACACACTATCAGTCATCCTTTCCCCTTATCACATACACCTATAACATCATATCAATCTTCCCTGAGGGCTCATCAGTTGGGACAATGACCAACCTCTTTAATGTTGGTGTCACAAAACTGCACCTGGTACACTCTGTAAGGTGGTTAGCGATAGGAGACACGTCACTGTAAAAATCATGCCTAATTTGGAATTTTCTATGTATCATGTAAAAGTCAACTCTAGATCTTCACAGGTGACAGATGAAGATGTGCTAGTTGATAGAGTAGCATGTGTACAGTTAGGAAACAAATTCCACCTTCCCTCACCCTTTTATTAATTATGTGATTTGGTGTACAATACAGTTCACAAAAACATTCTCAAATTCATTATCTAATAAGCACTATAATTACTGTAGTACATATTTTTGTCTGACAAGATAGAAAAAAATGGATGTTAAACAGTAGGTGTGTATGTGAAGAGTTCACAGTTCAAGGACAGGGAAGACTGCAGATCAAATATAGATTAAGCTATAGTCTCAATGAGGCTTGGTAATGAACTGAAATGGAGAGCCTTCCATGAGACTAAACCTTTTATCTATATGCATGAATTTCCATGCTAAAATGACACACACTCTGTACATGAAAGTAACTGGAAATATATATATACTTACACAACTACAAATCCCAGCACATTCACTTCAACCAGCTTTTCTATACTTGTAGCAGCACTCATGCTTAAAACATGATGCATCAAATTGACACCTGAAAAGAGTTTCATAGATTTCATCAGTGGCGCTAGTGTACTAGAGTCATTTCTAACACACTTTCCCCCAACAACATCCCAATTCACACTGCCTTGCAATGTGGAATATTTCATGTCTGATCTAGTGCACTTACCACTGATGCTCAAAAGAAAGAGGACTGGAAATGTTACTATAGGTGTATATATATAAATTATGAAGGCAAGTGGCTGAGTGGTTAAAGAATTGGATCACAATTGTGAGGTTGTGATTTCGATTCCCAGACCAGGTGATGCATTATGTCCTTGAGCAAGACACTTTATTTTCACGTTGCTCCTTCTGCCTGGAGTTGCGACTGACAGATAGTATTAGCAAGTGAAAAGACCAATGGAAACATTGTTTCCTTGGTCCGATTTGACGAGCTCCACCCCACTCGTTAAACGAATGAAGTCTGGGATCTTGTTGATCGACTATATATATATATATATATATATCATCATCATCATCATCATCATTTTACGTCCGCTTTTCCCTGCTTGCAAGGGTGGGACGGGTCTTATTCAGCACAGCATCTCTCCACTCGTCACGGTCCCTCGTCATCTCCACCGTGAGCTTCAATGATCTGAGGTCTGTTCTCACCACCTCCGCCCATGTTTTTCGTGGTCTACCTCTACTACGTCTTCCTTCAACTGGCATTTCCTGGCACTTCTTCACCCATCGGTCATCCTCCATGCGCATCACATGTCCATACCACCTCAGTCTCCTCTCCCGTACACTACATTCTATCCCTCTCAGACACAGTTTCTCTCTCAACACATTTATGCTGGGTCGTTCACGCACATTTACACTGCACATCCAACGGAGCATGCTTGCCTCATTTCTCTCCAGCCTTCGCATATCTTCTGCGGTAGCTGCCCATGTCTCACTACCATGCAGCATCGCGCTCCTCACACAGGCATCATACAACCGGCCTTTCGTACGCAGGGAGAAACCCTTCTTCGTCAACAGAGGAAGCAGCTCCCTAAACTTCTTCCAACCCGTCCTTATTCTAGATACTATGGCCTCGGAACACCCTCCTCCCATGCTAATCTGATCTCCTAGGTACCGGAAGCTATCCACCACTTCTATAGCGCCCTCTCGCATTTGAAAAATGTGTCTATCAGTGCGACTTCTACTGTCTAATTTCCCTGTACATCTACTGCATACATATTTCTCCCTACCTGTTAGTTTGCCTGCTATCCCGCTACATCTCTTGTGTACCCAGGACCTACATTGTGTGCATTTTATAGAATTTATGCCAGTTCCTTTTCTGCATATCGAACATGGCCATTTCCCTGACGGAATCAGGGTTTTGTCCTCTTTTCTACTCATCAACACTTTTGTCTTAGCTAGATTTACTCTCAGTCCTCTTGCTTCCAACTGCTGTTTCCATAGCCGGAATTTATTCTCTAGCTCCTCTACTGATTCTGCCATAAGAGCCAGATCGTCAGCATAGAGAAGTTCCCATGGACAGCCAGTCTTAAACTCCTCTGTTATGGCTTGGAGGACTATAATGAACAAGAGCGGGCTGAGGACCGAACCCTGATGTACTCCTACTTGTATCTGGAATTCCTCACTAAACTCCATTCCTACCCTGACTTTACTGAGAGTACCTCTGTACAAAGTTTGCACTGTCCTTACAAGCCATTCCTCAACACCCAGCTTCCTTAGGGACCACCAGATGACAGATCGGGGTACCCTATCAAAGGCCTTCTCTAGGTCAACAAAGGCCAAGTATAGTGGCTTATTCTTCTCTAAGAACCTCTCTTGCATTTGTCTCACCAAGAAGAGGGCATCTGTTGTACTCTTCCCAGGCACAAAACCAAACTGCATCTCATCTAGTTTGACCCTTTCTCTAATTAGTTGTGCTAAAATCCTTTCTGCCACTTTCATAACCTGATCTATCAGTTTTATACCCCTATAATTGCTCCTCTCCAAAGCATCCCCTTTACCTTTGTAGCAATTTATGAGAATACTGCTGCACCAGTCTTTGGGTATGACACCACCATATATAGCCTGATTGATTATGCGTGCAACCAGTTTAGTGCCTACGTCCCCTGATGCCTTCAGCATCTCAGCAACTATTCCCGATGGTCCGGCCGCCTTACCATTTTTCATTTCCCTAATCGCCTCTTGGACCCTATATTCGTCAATCTCAATAGCTGGTCCCTCTGTCGGATCTACCAAGGGTAATTTCTCTCTCTCCCATTCGTTCTCCACATTCATCAGTCTCTCATAATGACATTTCCAGGCCTCCTTTTTCTGGTCATTCGTGACACTAAGTACACCGGCATCATCCCGGACACATTTATCACCAACAACATCCTGATTTGCATTGACACACTGCCTTGCAATGTGGAACACCGCACGCCTCTGATCTTCCCGTCGCAGAACATTGGCAAACCTCCTACTCTCTGCCTCCCTGCGTGCTAAGTACACCTGACGTCTAGCTTCTCTCTTAGTGGCTGTATATTCTTCCCTACTCCCACCCTTATTCCAAGCCTTCCATGCTAGTCTTTTGTCTCTAATAGCCTTATCTACACTGCTGTTCCACCACCAGGTCACTCTCTGTCTGGTTGGAGCTCTGCTCCAGCCACAGGTTTCATCAGTAGCCTTCAGCAAGTTGTCACGTAAGAACTTCCAGTTATTATCTATGTCATACGTCTCTAAATCGTCTTTTTTTTCGTCATATACATCTTGAAGGGCTTTCCTAAATTTGAATTTTAGTGAAAGGTCTTTTAGCTTCCAGACCTTTCTTCTCCACACCTTCCTATATGGCTCATTCCATCTCTTGCTTACTGAGATATCACTAACAACTAACCTATGCTGTGGGGTACATTCTTCCCCAGGGTATGCCTTGGTATTAGACACTATCTGCCTGTCCCGCTGCCTAACTAGCAGGAAGTCAATCTGGCTTATGTGCTCACCAGATTTGTAGGTTATTAGGTGATTGGCAGGTTTCTGGAAGTTTGTGTTGCAAATAGTCAATGTACTTGCATCACAAAATTCAAGAAGTCTCACTCCTTCTTCATTTCTTGAACCGTAACCATGCCCACCATGTACCCCAGTGTAACCATCCTGGAGCTGTCCAACATGACCATTGAAGTCTCCTGCTAGCATAACGATGTCTCCGTCCTCTGTCATTGTGGTTGTTTGCAAAAGTTGCTCATAAAAGCAGTCTTTCTCATCTTTGCCTAGGCCTGCTTGGGGAGCATAGACCAAGATGATTGTCAGTAGTCTCCTACCTACAACTAATCTAAGCTTAATTATTCGATTACTAACTCGAACTACCTCTATTGTCTTATTGATCCATTTCTCAGCCAGGAAAATGCCTACTCCCCCTAACCCATCATCCTTACCTACCCAGAATAGCTTATAGCTAAGACGCTTGCCTACGACTAGTCTCGCAGAGGCACCTCTCCATCTCACCTCTTGCACGCAGCACACATCCACCTGCCTTCTCTCCAGCATCTCCGCTATTTCAGCAGATCTACCTCTGAGAGTGCCAACATTAAGTGTTGCAACTCTGAGATGCGACGTCTTCATATTTTTCTATGCTGTTTTGTTGCTGTGCTGATAAGCT
The DNA here is from genome assembly GCA_964016885.1 of Eledone cirrhosa. Lineage (NCBI taxonomy): Eukaryota > Metazoa > Mollusca > Cephalopoda > Octopoda > Eledonidae > Eledone > Eledone cirrhosa. The sequence goes on along the minus strand of OZ024741.1, from coordinate 142,977,281 downwards.
TTTTGGCATTGATACACTGGTTGGATGCCCTTCCTAACACCAGCGCCACTTTACAGCATGGACTGGGTGCTTTTATTTGTGCCACCAGCACTAGAGAGGATGTCTTACTAGACTCAAGGGCCCTCTCTACCCCTCCATTTTACAGCATGGTCATTTAAAAAAAAAAAAAAAAAAAAAAAAAAAAAAACTTATTGACACGACTCACACACTAATACTCATGCATACAAACCACAACCACACATACCAACACTCATTCATGCATACAATCACACACACAACTCACAAACACATATATATATATACATATATTACCGAGAGTACTGATACAAAATCAAAGTCAAAATCGTCAAAATCACTATCATGTCAACTGTTGACCTTTCCCAGTCCAGTTCGGCTTGTATATAATAACAATAACAATAATAATTGTTTGTTTACGCTGGTAATGGCGGTGGTGGATGGTGTCAGTGTGGTGGTGGTGGATGGTATCAGCGTGGTGGTGGTGGATGGTCAGTGATGGTGGTGACAGTTGTTGGTGCTGTAGTTGTTATTGTAGTTGTTACTGTTGTTGTTGTCCTTCATTTCACTGCTGCTGTTGCTGCAGACAATGGTGTTGATGCTGTTATTGCTGTCGCATATATACAAATACATACACACACATTCAACACAGACGATGGTGTTGTTGCTGTTGTTGGTGTTGCTGCTGTTGTTGTTGTAGTTGTTGCTGTGTTGAAATCTGGTCGCATCCACAGAGATATACACATACACACACATACACATATGTATATACACATACATACATCAAAAGATAGTCAGCAGTATGTCAACAGGGGACAGGACAGCGACCTTAGAGTAATGTGGTGATGGTGGGGAGCGAGTGTAGGCGTTATTGTTATTGTGGTGACGGGGGGGGGGGGGGGTCAGTGAGATGTTACAAGTTCATAGATCACTTCTCTCTTTTCCTCTCTCTTCAAAATTTTGAATTTATGGCCTTTTGCAATGGCGGCCAAGTATATATAATATATATGAAGCAAAGAAAAGAAAATTTTCACTGATATGAAAGATTTCTTGGTAGAAGTTCAGGTGTATTCAGTGATTGGTATCCAGTTTCGGGGTATCCAATTAGAAAATCCAACGAATCTTTAAGAGGGGTCCACGCAACCATTGATATATATATCTATATATGTAAAATGCAAGCAGAAATGACAACGAAAGATTTCCTGGTAGAAGTTCAGGTGTATTCAGTGTTGGTATCCAGTGTTGGGGTATCCAATTAGAAAATCCAACGAATTTTTGAGAGGGGTCCACGCAAGCATATATATAGATATATATATGTATATATGCAAAATGCAAGCAGAAATAACAACACATATACTAATGAACATACATTAAACACAGAGGGACTGTAAATGATGATAGCAATATCTAGATATAAATATATAAATGTACATATCTCTATTGGTCTCATAAATTTTAAATTTTCTCTTTCCTCTTGTGTGTGTGTAGCAACACGTGGTTGTGTGTTGCTGCTGACTCTAGCAGAGCCCAAGAAAACACGTCTTGCCCTAACAGCTGCTGCTCCCTATATATATATATATATATATATATATAAATGCATATAACAAGGCTTGGTCACCAGACTTGACTTGTCTCATGACAGGCTAACCCATGCAAATTAGAAGACAAATGATGATGATGATAAATGAGAAAGAGAGTGAAAGTAAGTTACCTGGCTGTACGGGAACAAGTTTTGTTTTACTGTCTTGAGATTTCATTCCTAATGGCAAACAGGAATCAGGCAAATGTGGCCCTAAACACAGAGAGAGAGAGAAATAATTAAAGACAGTACAGAGGGTGAGGGATGGGGAAAGAGAGAAATAGAGTGATAGCAATGATGAAGGAAAGATAGATAAAAAGAGGGAGACAGAAAAAAAGGGAGTAAATGTCTCATAACAAAACACACAGAGTTGTGAGATTAATATTTTACAACTTGTTGCTGTTTGAGAAGACCTATAGCTCAAAAACTGTTGATTGTTGTTCAACCCTAGGTCAGCCATGATTTAACAGACTTTGACTTAGGTGTTTCAGATGTGATCATCCTGCTAAACAATAAAAATCATTATTTTAGTGTTGACATTATAAAATGCATCCAATACACTCTGTAAAGTGGTTGGTGATCAAATTGAGACCACAGAATGACTCTAGAGAGGACTCTTCAATCTTTACAAGGACAAGATGTCTCTAGTACTGGTGCAACGATAAGAGGCATGCAGTATATTCTGCCAAGTAGTTAGTTTTAAGTTCTCAACTAAATTGGTTGGAGGACCACATCCTGATCATAAGTTCCATATTTGGCATGGTTTCTATGGCTGGCTGCCCTTCTTAACACCAACCACTTAACAGAGTGAACTAGGTTCATTATATACAAAGGAACCAACACTAGAGAGATTATTATGTTTCTTGGGTCAGACTAAGGGATCTTCTTAACTCTACATTGTTTCAACTTGTCTACGAATTCTAATTACCGCTAACCAGTCAAGTTCCCCCTATAAATAAATGAGCATCTCCAGTTGATGTTTTATTTGCCCTATATAAAATTGAACATCTCTAGCCAATGTTTCATACACAAAAAATATATAGTCTTTAGCCTATTCTCATCTCAGTAACAAGTGGGTAAATGTCACCGATGACAGATAGAAATCCCAAAATAACTGTCTGGCATTCTCACTGCTACTGAGATGGCTGCTTTTATATACACTCCGATGAGGTTGTGCTGTGCCATGTAATGTTGCTCTACAGAGTCTTGCCACTGGTTGCAGTCTTTTGTCATTTCCTTTGTCAAGGTCAGTCTTGTGAGATTAGTTTTCAACAAATTGGGTGTCTTCATTGTTTTTTACATTGGCTTGGGTAGGACTGGATTTTTTAAGGCAATGTTTACAACCAGATGCTCTACAGTGTCTTGTCACCGGTTGTAGTCCTTTGCCATCTCCTTTATGAGAATTAGCTTTCAACAAACTTGTGAGATTAGCTTTCAACACACTTGGCATCATCATTGTTTTAGTGTCAACTTTTCCTTGCTGGCATGGGTTGGATGGCACTTTTTGAGGCAATGTTTTAGAGCCAGGCGCCCTTCTTACGACATGCAGTGAAACAGCATACCTATTCCCTATTCTAAACAGAATACACATAACAATTAAAAAAATAAGAATAATAGGATAGATTCAATGTTAGGTAAAAAGTTTGGATGGTCATAGCAATTTTTTGATCGTAGATCTGCTCATTCATTGACCTGGGGTTAAACAACAGCAATAACAAATGCAAAAGCAGAGCTAACTGATCAACTGATATATTGAATAACTAAGAGAGTACTCACCGCCTATTTTGTATATTTTCACATCAGTGAACTTTACCTCAAAGGAATGTGGAAAGTAAGTATTTCTGATTCCATAGAAATATTCACGAATTTTACTGTCACGGCTTTCTGTCCTGCTGTGAGCATTTCTCTCAACAACCTGAAACAACATTTGTAAAGATATATTTTCACAAACACAGTTATATATATATATCTATCTATCTATCTAAGGCGGGTAAAATTCCCCGAGATCTATGGACGAGTTCTCTCCAGTGGTCTCTGTCCCTCATTATCGCTGCCATGTCCTGCGTCTCCAACAGACCAGTGTCTGTCCTTAGGGCATCAACATACGTTAACCTTGGTCTTCCTCTTCTAGTGTCCATGTAGCGGCTCCCAAAGGAGCCGATACATGGACCTGAAAGTCCACCTCTTCATTGCTGTAGAGGAGTCTGTGCTGCTGTATGGGTCTGAGACTTGGACACTGACCAAGAAACTCACTCAGATGGTGGATGGGTGCTACACGAGAATGCTGAGGATAGCTCTGAACATTAATCAGTATACACTGAGGATGAAAAACTCAGAGCTGTATGGGAGCATCCCAAAAGTCAGCTCAAAAGTGACACAGAGGAGACCGAGGTTAGCTGGACATGCTCACCGACATCCAGAGTTGACATATATATATATATATAACCAACACAACAACCTTTCATGGTGGACTGGGTGCTTTTCTTGTTGTGGGACTAGTACTATCACAGTACAAGGTGGACTAGCTGCTCTTTGTCATGGCACCAACACTGTGAGAGAGCAGGTGTGGAGCATGTCCAGCTTTCCATGTATATATGCATGGGTTGGATAGGAGAGGTGCATCAGATGTGTGAAAAGCAGTGGTGTACACCCTTCTTCTTCATCCACTTATTCCTGCGAGGGTCGTGGCTGAGTCCTCAAACACTTCTTCCAGCAGGTTATGTCAGAAGCAACCATCTGCCTGGATCCCCAACTGCAGTTGAATGATGTTGATGAGTAAGTGTAGGAGAACGAAGGGTTAAAACAGAGTGATGGTACTTGAACCAAAGATCTATAAATACTTGAATATGGTCCCAGCAAGAATTTAAACCCTTTACTTTTAACAAACTAGCTAAACTTGAATGCCAGCATTTCTAATAACACATCATCATCATTGTTACCATTTAACATCTACTTTACCCGCTAGCAGGGATCGGACAGTTCTTCACAGACGAAGTCAGTAGTGAAGTTGGGTTACCGACCTCACAGACAGGCCAGGGGATTTGCATCTCACATATGGTTGCACATTCTACCGAGTGCATTTGTATAATGGCACCAGCACTAGAGAGGTTGTCATGTCTTTAACACAAATGAAAAGTCCTCCCAAGCTTTCTATGGTTGGATGCCCTTCTATCACCAACCACTTTATAGTGTGTACTGGATATGCTTAGCGTGTAGATCACCAACACTAAGGAATTTGTTACACCCTTAACATAAGTGAAGGGTCCTCCCAACCCTTTGTTTAGAAAAAATGCCAATAGTTTATTTTAGACCAAAGTTGAGGTAAGGGGTAGGGGAAAGAGTTCTTGATTCCATACCCCTCCAGATTTCGGAAGAAGGATAACTTTCACAAAGTCAGGCATATCCCGCACCAATTCGTTGTATAACCTCTCTTGATCCAGTACTGCTATGATGTCTACTGTAAATAGATAACCAAAAAAGAATATAACTGACCACAATGGCAAGATGTAATAGCCATGACAACATTTTACAAACAAATGGAGGAATTAACAAGAATAATTAACAAGAGCTGATTGATATACAAAGCAGTGGGAAATTTAAAATTTGAAAATATAGTTGCCATAATGCAGATAAATATGATAATAGTTGATAATCATAAATAATGGCTGAATAAACATGGCAATGTCAAGAGAGTACTTTATTTGATTTATTCACCCCTTATTATTAACTATTATCTTAGTTAGATGAAAGGCAAAGTTGACTTCAGCAGAATTTGAACAAAGCTCTTTGTATTCTGAGTTCAAATCTTGCTGTAGCCTACATGAGTGACAGACTTAATATCACATCTGGTTTAACACCACCACGTAACTTTTGGATCACTTTAGTGGATCTGATTTTGTCGCCAACATTTGGGTCAAGTCACTTCCACCAATCTTGGAGACCCTGAAAAGGGTCATAGGCACTGTCTTTTCCTTTCTGACTAAACTGTAATAGAAAAAATAGTTAACCTCTTTGTGATCATATTTCTAATGAGATATACTTTATCTGAATTAATTAATGAAGAATTTTGAGAGATTTACTCAAATTAATTATTTCATCTCCAATATAAATAGTTATCATAAAGTTCACATATAAAATTATGTCAAAAGGTATTAATTGAAACAGGAACCTTATAAAACGGGTGGGTTTGTTTCGTAGAAGCAAAGCCGATTTTGTCTGGGTTGGTATTAAAGTAGTTAACAGACTAACCTTCAAATGCTCCAGCTGTATGTACTAATGATTGGTAACCTCCCCCTCGTACCCAGCCACTTGTGTTGATGATAACACCACTGAGGTTAGCTGAAATAAACAAGAAACAGGTTAATAAATGCACTTTCATACACTGACATATGAGAGATATTACAAACACCAGCAATTCCAGATAATTAAATTACTAGGGTTTTTTCAACACGCTGACGCATGTGTATATATGCATACATTTATATGTATGAGTATATAAATACAACCGTGCAAACAGACACTTACAAAAATACAGACATACATTCACTCAAGCACATATACATTCACACAAACACATATTCACATACACTCAGCTGCTGTTTTGCTATAGTTTTTTCACCATCCCCTTCCTTCCATTTACAGACACATACAGACTGTGACGACAGAAGTCGCTCTAATTTATATACAGATGGAAGAAACACACTAAAAGGGGAAGAAATTAGTGTAGACATGCCACCAAACAATAAATCTTTAGGTTTGTTGTGCCATATTCTTAGAAATAGCGTTAATTAATTTATTTATTTTAAGCCTTTTGTTTATTTAAAATTAGACGCCAGCGAAACTGCCACCATCATAACCGCTTAATGTCTATTTTCCATGCTTGCATAAGTTAGAAGAGTGGTAAACTTGTGAGGTTATACAGGTCAGGTGACTACGTCTTGTTTACACTCTCCGTTTTTGTCTTGATTTCTATAGTCGGATAACCTTCTTAACGGCAACCAATTCACAGAGGTAGATCAACAACAACAACCTTATTTGTAGAGAGAGAAATAGAATAATGTATAGATTTAACAAACCAGTGATAACCAGTTCAAATCCACGGTGTTTCAATGTGTTTTGTTGGGGTAAAACACTATATTCTGCATGCCAGAATAGAAAACAGATAGTGTTTTTTTTGTTTTTTGCAGAATTATGTGGAATTTGCAACAATCTTAATTAACCAACATACCATAAAGCACAGAAGCCAATGAAGTATCTGTGTATGCTAGAAATAGGAGTCAAAGTCTTATTCTAGCTAAAACTGGAAGGACACAAGATAATACAGTCTTAGATATATGGAAAATGAACAAAGTTATGATATCTGCTGGATCAAAGCTGATCTTGGGTTAAATAACAATAATAGTTAAGGTATGTCATCAGCTTATGACTTCTACCATAATGATCCTCCAGGCAAAAGACACACCAAGACATTCTTCTATGTTCTCTATCCATCTTTTACACTGACATAGACCCTTTAGATAAACAGTCCCCTCCTCCTCATTCTACTTTAGACTGAAATCAATATCAAATAAGGGTGGATGCATCAGAACTTTTATACATCTTGGGTGTGCATGAGAGAGAGAGAGAGAGAGATGAGGAGTAAGAAAAAAAGGAAAGGGAAAGTGAGTAAGATAGAGAGTAAAAGAGAGTTACATAATAAAGAAATATAAACTCACTTTTCTTATTTGCTTCACACTTCAGTTGGATGACTGCTGCTAGTCTACTGATGAGAAGATTGTAGAGAGCAAGGTTCTCGTTAGGACTAAAATGTCCAAAATGATAAACAACTGGCGCTACGGACTGGATGAAACCATCTTCAATGTCTGCTGGTCTCTCGACAACTGCTGCCGCTGTAGGTTGGAAAGGTCTTTGATTTAGTATTTAGTCACAATCAATCAGTGTAGAGCAAGTATGGGCAACTTTTACAGCTGGATACCCTTCTTAACACCACCCATTTCACAGCATGTACCAGGTGTGTTTTATTGTGACACTACCACTACCAACTGACAGGGTCGACTGGGTGCCTTTTATTCTGGCACGAGCTCTATTGCTTTAAGAGATAGAAGACTTACCTAGAGTGCCAGGTATTGAAATCATACTCTGAAAAGAAAGACAGGAAACAATTAGAGACCCTTAACATTTTACTTTTACACAATAGGAAAAGTTATCAACAAAGAAATCAACACTTATATATATAATTGATACAATGGCTTTCATATCTCTGCACTGAGTTTGTAAGCATCATTGAAGATGGATTAACAATCCTGTAATAGTGTTTTTAAATGCTTATTAGTGATATGATCACAGCTTAAAATACTCACTATGAGACTATGCATAAACATTGTATATGTTTCTATATACACCACTATTCTGAATCATGCTGTGTTACTGCTATTGCTAATTAATACAAGCATATCAAGCTGACACTATATGCAAATGAGCCATCATAAAAATTCTCTACATAAGAAGCTATTTATTTCTATACCTCAGTACCAAGTAAGTAAGCATAGCTGAAAATGGATTAATGATCCTGAAATACATATATGCAGTCTTCTTAAATGGTCAGTGAGGTAGCTGTGATATAATACAGCTGAAAAGATTCACTGTCTGACTATGACTGTTACATATTATATATATTACCATATATGCTTTATTCCCAAGCATGCTGTGCTAGTGCTTCTGTTACTTATATATACATATATCATCATCTTATGCCCGCTTGTCCATGCTTTCATAGGTTGGATGGGTCTTTATCAGCACAGCATCCCTTCACTCATTGCAGTACTTCATCATCTCCTCTGTGAGCTTCAAGAATTTGTGATCAGCTCTCACCAACACTGTCTTCCTTCCACTAGGATTTCTTGACACTTCTTCACCCAGCGACCCTCAAAATATCATCCATGCACATTACATGTTCATACCAGCAGTCTTTTTCCTTACACACTGCATTTGATTCCTCTTATGCCCAGTTTTTCTCTCAGTTCATCCATACTTTGTCATTCACACATTGAACCATGCTTATTTCTCTCCAGCCTACACATATTCTCTGCAATCACTGTTCGTGTTTCACTAATATACACATAGGCATCATATAGCCGGCCTTTTGTTCTACATTACTATGTATATCCCAATTTTTGGAATAGGTACAGTGGGCTGGCAGAATTGTCAAGCTGTTGAATGGAATGCCTTGTAGTTTTTGTTTCAGCTCATTGTGTTCTGAGTTCAAATCCCAGTGGTTACTTGGATGGTAGCCTTAATCCATTGAAAATATTTCAAGGGTTATGGGTGTTGCCATTCCTCCTAATTAAACAATAAATAAATAAATAAAACTGGAGCTAAACAGCAAGATGTAACATTATGATTACAAAAAAATGAGTTGACTGAGGAGTAGGGAGACCCGTGTTGTAGGTGGGGTGGGGCAGGGAGGAGATTAAGTTATAAAATTCTCAACTTACTTGTCCAACATCAATATCCACAAATAAAGGGGCATGGCCTGAACGTACACAGTAGTTCAGAAGTAGCTTACAAACGGTACTTTTACCCACGTCCTTAGGCCCAACAATCATAATCTGAAAAAAAAAGTACAAAACTTTGTAATGACTTTTAACAGAAACAAAAGAACAGAAAGCTGGAAGGAGGGAGTAGTTGATGAAATTTGTGGCCTTGTGTATCTATGCGTCCAGTTTAGAATGGGTACACTGTATCCCTGCACTTTGAAGAAGCAACTAAAAGGGTTAGTGTCGAGAATGGCATCTGGCATTAAAACACCTCAAAAAGTCCTGTCCAATGAAATAAAAACAATGATGATGCCAAGTGTGTTAAAAGCTCTCACAAGGCTCACCCTAACGAAGGAGTATCCAGTTGGAAAACACTGTTTTAAAAAGTCTAATCTAGCCCTTGTCAGCATAGAAAAGTTGATGTAAAAACAATGATGATGAAGATTGTGCCATGGTTAAAAATCATTGTTGTTATACTGCTTCTTGATATAAGAGACATATGATCGATGACATTCCAACTGCAACCATCCAATGCTCATTAAAGATGGTAATGCATGGATACCTATTCCACCAATCTTTACCTATTAACCCAATTGTTACCAATTTGGTGTTAGGAAGGGCATCCAGCCATAGAAAACCTGCCAGACAGTCCTATACGAGCAAGACAACCAATCTTGCCTCAAGTGGGACAATTCCTGTCTAAACCCATGCTAGCGTGGAAGATAGACGTTAAACGATGATGATGATGATGATAATGATTTCTAATGAAAAACACTGCTGATGATTTTCATATCATTTTGTAAATAATAAAGAATTTGATAGCATTATCTGAACATATGTTTGATGTTCTACTTGCCTACGGTATTCTTCTCACACTCGTTAATGGTGTCAGGATCACGTACGAAAACAATCTTGCTACAGTACTAACAGCAGAAGGAAAAACTGACTTCTTTCAGGCAGTCACAGGTGTACTTCAAGGTGATCCCCATGCACCATATTGATTTATCATTGTACTTGACTATGCACTACATGCTGCTATTAATGATTTTGATGGTTTTACTCTTCAAAAGCACAAGACATCTGTCACAACACTTAGCAGATGACATTGTTTTATGTGCAGATTCATTAAGGATCTCTTACATGAGCTAGAAGTTTCTACTCAAGCTATGGGACTCTTCCTAAATGTCAACAAAACCAAATACATGACCATCAACTCAGATCAAGCAACAAACATCAAATTTATTAAGCAATACTGTTCTCGAAAAAGTAGACAATTTCAAATACCTTGGTGCATACACCAACTCATCAAATGATATAAACAACAGGATAACACAAACATGGTCTGCTGTGAACTCACTAAATAAGGAGTGGAAATCTAACATAACCCCAAAAACAAAAGTTATTTTATTCAATGCTACAGTGGAATCAGCCGTACTGTATTTCTGTGAATCATAGTTTGTAACAATACCTATCACCAAAGCTTTAGATGGTTGCTACACATAAATACTAAGAAGGATAAATAACATCAAGCCCAAGTTACAAACAAAATTCTCTATGGCAACCTCCCGCCCATTAGTCATACAATCTGTGTCAGGCATCTTCAACTTTCAGGTCAGATACGAGGTAACAAGCCTGCTACAAAACTTTTACTATGGTCTTCAAAAATTAAATACATTCAATGTTATTGCCATCATTATTGACAGCACTGGTCCTCTACAGTGGCATACCTAGAGTGTGTGACACTCAAGGCAGCTTTGAGTCCCCCCTCCCTCCCACATATACATCAGACCCAAATATGTTACCCATAAAAGTATTTCTTGGGCTGGCTTCTCCCATTACTTGCTTCTGCCTAGCTATGCTACTGGTTGAAAACAAATGTAAAAACTGAAATGTGCTCACCCTCGGTCCAGGAGACATCTCTTCACTGGCTTTCTGTTTCATCTGCTCCAAAGCTCCGTGGACATTCAAGTACATCACCATGGGAGTTTCCTTGGAGACATAAGCCATCTCCGTCTTACCAATTAAGTGACATCAAATTAAGGATAAACTTAGAAATACAGGTAGAACAAAAATAAAATAAGATACACAGAAAGTATGTGGGTTGGACCTCTGGTTTGTTCCAATGACAAGTGTCCCAGTTGCAACAGAACAGCCTGCTCTTGAAATCAACATGCATGTGGCCTACCTCCTTCCACATTAATTCCATCTCTCTTCTCAGTCATTTTCATCCTTCCGCAACACATGACCCAACCATCTTATTCCATTTCTCTATTCCCATGAACCTTTGCAATTCATTGTGCGTCTTCCTCCAATTATCCACCAGAACATTCTCATTTCTGTTGCTTGATGTTCATCACCTGTCTCATTCCAATAAATCTTAGTACTTCTCACACATGCAGTATACACTTTTCCCTTCAGTTTCAGTAACACTCACCTCCTTATTAGCACACCATTCCAAAATGTCTCTGCTCTAGAATAAATACACTATATCTCTATATGTTGTAAGTGGCCAGGAAGGGCATACAGCCATAAAACAATGCCCGTAAAAGAGTTGGGAGGCCCCCTCAGTTGTGTTAAAGCCATGACAACTTCCTTAGTGCTGGTGCTATGATAAAATGCAGTCAATAGAGCATAGGACCATATGTAAGGAAGACGCAGACTTCTGGCCTGTCTGAGAGGTCAGTAGAGTTATTTCAGTACTGACTTGGACCATGAAAACCTGTCCAACCCTTGCTAGTAGGAAAGGCAGATGTCAAATGGTGGTGATGATGAAAAAGGATCTCATGACAAATAATTAACAAATACATAAAAGGATATTTTAATACCACATCCATGCCATGTGAAAACAGCCAGTTTTGAACTTGGGAGAAATGTGGCCTTCTTCCCTTTCACCAGTTCTGTACCAAACACCTCAGCTTTACCATCCGTCAGCTGTAATAGATTTAAATGAAACAACATTCAATAAGAGAGTATTGTAGTTAGTTTGAAGTATTGTGTTAGATGTAGAAAATAGTGTTTTGTTTGAAAGTTACCACAATGTGAATTGGAAGGTAAATGTTAAAAATATAACAATGACCTTGCAATGTTACCTGGAAGTTCTTTATAGGTCCTTAAATTTGGAGGAAGAGAGAAGTTGATTAAATCAATCCCAGAATTTGGCTGGTACTTTATTTTATAGACCCTGGAAGGATGACCTCGGTGGGATTTGAACAGAATGTAAAGACCTTAAACAAATATCAAAATGGCATTTTATCTGACACTTTACCAATCCACCACCCTAACTACAGTAATACTATTGGTGATCCTATACTTCTTGCTATTAAAATAAGATTTCTAATTTAGGCACAAGGCCAGAAATTTGAGAGGAGGGGGAAAATCAATTAAATCAATCATAGTATTTGATTGGTACTTTATTTTGTTAAACCCAGAAAAATGAAAGGTAAAGTTCATCTCAGCGGGATTTAACTTAGAACATAACAAACTGCTACACATTTGCCCAACACAATAATAATTGTTTCTACTTTTGGCACAAGGCCAGTAATTACCCAGTGCATTACTGGTACTTTATTTTATCAACCCCGTAAGGATGAAAGGCAAAGTTAACCTCGACGGATTTGAACTCAGAATGGCAAGGGCCGTAACTCTTTTCGTCAAAGCATAGTGTCCGACCCTCTACCGATACTGCCAATCCACCGCCCAACACAATAATAATAATTAGACCCTACACAAGTGTAAAACCCACGTGTAACAAACTCCAGTGAAAATTCTAAAGCAATCGTATTACTATTATCTTTATTTTTTATTTTCTGCTTGGAAAATTTACTGGTAGTATTTCACACACAGACCTTGTATATAGACTATAGGAAAACTAGACCAAATGATGTGTGTACATAATATCAACAGCTGGTTTGTCATTTTGGTTCTAAAAGAAGTGATATATATATAAATATAATAATTGTTTCTACTTTAGGCACAAGGCCAGCAAAATACCCAGTGCATTACTGGTACTTTATTTTATCGACCCTGTAAGGATGAAAGGCAAAGTCAACCTCGAATAAGGCTTATGAAATATAATTATGTTCCTAATGAAATTTTTAAAAATTTATATTGGGGAGCTGACTTTAGGTTTTAATAATTGTTTCTACTTTAGGCACAAGGCCAGCAAATTACCCAGTGCATTACTGGTACTTTATTTTATCGACCCCGTAAGGATGAAAGGCAAAGTCAACCTCGGCAGGATTTAGGTTTTAATAATGACTACCTGTAGCACTTTTGTCAGACAATATGATTAATTACTTCATGTATTAATCAATATTTTAATACATATATATATAATCTCATCATCATCATCACCGTTTAACCTCTTTTTTCCCACACTTGCATGGGTTAGACGGGTCGTCCACATTATGAGACAAGCCTGGCCAGTTGGCCATGCCGTACCTTGCTCAAACAGAACTGTATTTTGGGTGGGGTTTTTACAGTTGGATGCTCTTCTTATAGCATCCACTTATTTATGGTGGGTCCGATAACATTGTTAGAACTTAAAGCAGCCCTTAAGAGATGATTTCAATGAGATTAGGCAGTGAGAACTATAGTTTTTGAAGTAGGCTCTCATTGCATAAGGTTCCCTCAAAAATTTTACTTGAGCAACAGAGTCATTTTATATATATGTGTGTATACTGAACAATGAAAATAAAACAAAAGTCTAACACAGTTTCATAATTAGTTCATTGTTTTATGATCATTTCAGAGGGTTGATTGATCATGGTAGATCAATATATGGACGAACAAGTAGTGGTTATGTCTCAAAATCCCTGATCCATCACACCATCTTCCTCAGAAACAATCAATATATCGATCTACCATGATCAATCAACCCTCTTCGACTTTTGTTTTATTTTCATTGTTCAATACACACACACACATAAATATATATCATCATCATCATCATCATCACCACCATTCCCGTTTCAGGCATATTTTCCAGACTGAATCTTGGCTGTATGTTCCATTTTAGCATGATTTCTAAGGCTGGATGCCCTTCCTAACCCCAACCACTTTACAAATATTTTTTAAAAAAAGGACAAGAATAGAAAAAGAAACAGGATGGCCACAAGTAAAATGCATGTTAGTCATAGGTCAGCCTGCTAACAACAGCAACCACAAACTATTTAGTGAAATAAGATAACTAAATAAATTAATAAACAAGAGAAAATAGTGAAAATTTAGAAACCAACCTCTAACTCCACTTCTGCTCCATTATCCACCTCAACCCGGAGTTCAGATAAAGGTTCTAGTTTGTATTCTTCAGTGTGTGTAGTCTTGAAAAATGAAAACAAAAAAATTTATTAAGACCTTGATTACATATTTACCTTACATGAGTAAACATTGTGTGTGTGTAAATATCTGAACAAATACACATAAGCAAAAGTGAATTATCAACATGAACATTATATATGTATATATATATATATGGGGGTGGGGTAACCACAGTAAATAATTGTGTATACAACAAATTTAATATAGAAATGGCTTCTACAGGACTAGAACTGTTTCATTCAAAGAAAATCATCTTTCCTGATGATATTAAATTTTATATATATATATATTAATATTTATAGCACAATTTATTGCAATTTACCCATGAAAAACAACAAAGACCGAGCAAGAGGTGGCTTTAAGTGTGACGTTTGGCGATGATGATATATGTGTGTGTTTATATATATATATAATTGTTTCTACTTTTGGCACAAGGCCAAAAATTATCCAGTGCATTACTGGTACCTTATTTTATCGACCCCGTCAGGATGAAAGGCAAAGTTAACCTCGGCGGGATTTGAACTCAGACCGTAAAGGGACGTAACTATGCAGGAAAGCATGGCGTCCGACCCTCTACCGATACTGCCAATCCACCGCCTTTTACCTGGTTACCACTCGTCCTTGTTTTATTTTATTATATATATATATATATAATTGTTTCTACTTTTGGCACAAGGCCAGCAATTATCCCAGTGCATTACTGGTACTTTATTTTATCGAACCCGTAAGGATGAAAGGCAAAGTTAACCTCGGCGGGACACATCCTTGTTTTATTTTATTATACTACACTCTGTCTAGCTCTACACCTCGACACAGAAGTGAACCTAAACATTGAGTGCTCAACCTACATTAACTCCATGTTATACTCCCTGGATATATATATAAACACACACATATATCATCGCCAAACGTCACACTTAAAGCCACCTTTTACTCCGTCTTTGTTGTTTTTCATGGGTAAATTGCAATACATTGTGCTATAAATATTAAAACAGGGATAAATTACCAAGTTTTAGGAAAATATTAGTCACGAAAATTGTTCTGCATGTGGGCCAAATGTTTGAGATCCCTGATTTAACTCATGATTGGATGGTGATCTCCTTATAGTCTGTTTTACTTCTATTATGGTAATTTTGTAGACTTTGTAATCAACAAATTCAACCTCAATACATGACAGGTAGATGATTATACCAAAGGTGAAGTAGAACTTCCAGAGAAATTCGAAATCAGAACGTTGAGATGAAATGGAAAAAAAAAACTGTTTCTGCCAATATGCTACTGTTTTGTGTCGATAGACTGAAGTGGCAAAAAGAAAAAAAAATAATAAAAATAACTTTGGCGATGTCTTGTTCATGTCGCTGATCGTTCTCGGGGAAAGACTGTGGACTATTACTCATCGCTGGATTCTTCCAGACAACGTTTAATTGTATTCTTCTAATCCCAAGCATCTGTGATTTAACGTGTGACATACTGCGCCTCAGCTGGATTGACCACAAAACTAACGAGTCGGTTCTGAAGGAGGTGGTAACGAAGAGGCAGAGGGTCGCAACTATTAGGAATCGAAAGTTATAAAACCCCTGCACCCACATCCTGCAGGGACGCATCGATGGCAGTAGATCGTGAGGAAGACCAAAGAGACGGTGGAATGATGACATCAGGGAATGGACAAGAAGAACACTGGAGGAGTGCACGGTCATGGCGATGGAGAGGAGCCAGTGGATAGCATTGGTGCAATTGTCCATGGTCTCTAACTCCCTAGTAATGTAGAAAATAGAATCGAAGGATAATTAAAAGGCCTTAGTGTTTCTCCGAGAACGATTGGCTACATCAACAAAATCAGTTTTTCTCATGCTTTCTATAACAAGGTACCAAAAGTTTAAATTGATGTTATCAATTTTAACCGAACAACCCTATGATCAAAGCCATCCCTTCTATTTACGAACGTAGTATAACCGGTACTACATTTATGCAATGTTTCATTCCCTTTATATATATAAACCAAGTAAAGTGTGGTTTGGCTCCTATATCTAACAGGCCCAGTAAGTTATTGTCGTTTTGTAACGAAGAAAGTTAAATCCACGACCATCATTGTTGATATAATATACATATATGCGTGTATGTGTATACACATTGGAAACACGTGACACAAAACTGCATTTTTGTTTACTGTAGTAACTGTAAATATACTATTAATTTAAATGTGAATTGAGGATTTTAAAATAACTTCAGTATTATAGCTTTTTAGAAATGAGTCAAACTTTTTTAATAAAACGATCATTTAATTTCACAAACCTCTTCTTTATTTTCAGTTGAACTTCCCTCCATCTTGGATAGCAGTAATCTATTTTATTGATAACTCTCACGTGAACGAGATTAACTAATACCACAGGTCCCCCACCTTCGAACAAAACAAAAATATTTAATTCTTATAAACCTTAAAGAAAAATTAAACAAATATCAGGAAATACATTTTAATAAATCCCCAATAATAATTATATTGTAATTGTTATTATTTTAATAAAGTAACTCTCTCTATTACCAATACAAAAATACATCACAACGCGATCACGGAAGTAAACGAGATTACACATGTTCATTTTGTTTTTGTTGTCTTTCTTTTTATTGAATTCAGACAAATAATTATATTTATTTTAGTTTATTCAATAAAAAAATTAAAATCAAATTATCAGATGTTTGATTAAGCATTTATGCTTCTTCGGATTAATTCACTTAAAACTGCTAGAAAACGAAGGAAACGTAAAAAAACCCACAAGAACAGCCAAGAAAACAATAAGCAAACGTAATAAAAAAAATACCACTACAACAAAATAAACAAACAAGAAAATAGTAAGCAAACGTAAAAACACCACAACAAAAAAAAATCAAACAAGCAAAACAATAAGCAAGCACAACAACAATTATCAAACGAACAAGGAAGACGTGTGTAGAGAGCGGTGCAGGCTGGGAAAATTTTGTGCAGTCCTTGTATCTGCTGCTGTCAGACATTTGGATCAGTATAAGAACGGAGAAGAAATTGGTCAAGCAGTATTTAGCAAACTCAAGTGGCACTCACAAATTCCTCTTCTTTAGTTTAGCCACATTTTTGTGTTTTCCCCCCCTTTTCTCTGTGAGGTAAGTCAGCCATCTATGTTGGATGTAACATTCGGTTTCTTTTTCTGTCATATATAAATATAACAAGCAAGCACTGGCTTATGTGAATTATCTCGAAAGTTCAGTGCTCTAATTTACCCTCCATTTGTATACATATAGCTATCTTTCTTCACTAAATTATATGTATCTAGTGTATACCGTCTGTATATATGTATATTTATCCAGCTAGATATTTGTGTGTGTGTGTATGCGCTATATATATATATATATATATATACACATACATATACACATAACAAATAAATATCTATATACACACATATATCCATTTCTCTCTGCTTATTCGTCATTTGGATATATAGTTATACCATCTATATATATGTATATGTATGTATAAATTCGCCATTTATATATATAGGTGCAACATCCATTTTTGTATATATTCTATATTTGTGCCTTCACATATATAATCGTTTTCTTTTATGCATGTTTACATTATCTGTTTGTGTGTATACACACACATATTTCGGAGATGTTTTTGTCTGTTCAGTCATACTCGCCATATATATATATATATATATAATGTGTGTGTGTATATATACATACATATACTTGCTTGCTTCCTTGTGATTAAAACTGTAATGGATTCGCTAACTGCAGTGTTCTGTTACAGTACGTTCATCACATCTCTTTTTATTAGAAATCATTGTGTGTGTGTGTGTATATATATAATCATCCTGTCGTGTTCGTTTGTATTACATATTAGCTAGGCCTGTGTGTGTTTATTATAGTGGAAAAATTGGATGGAATTATTACGTATGTGTCTATACGCAAACCACTAACATATATTTATATATACACGCACTGAAATACGTTTAATTTAGTTTTAATCATTGACTTAAGACATGCTGAAGCATGTCTTTATACGCAATGTATTTGTTCTGTCTCTAGATATAATATATATATATAATGTGTATATACACACAGATGCAATGCATTTATACTATTTGGATTGTCTCGTATATCGAGATTTATAAAGATGTACAAGCAGATTTTTGAAGACCATTTAGATTAATTATTGTTTTAGATCCTTCTCTCTTTATTATATATATATATATAATGTATATATGTTTTTCTGTGTAATTTGTCAACGAAATATTGTAATTGATTTATTTTTACAAAATATAAAAAAATACACACAGCATTTATAAATCGAAATATAATTTATGGATTTGATGGCGGAGATAGCAGTGACTTATATAGCTGTGGGCTTGCTTCCTTATTACATTTTGCATTAAAGCTTTTCATTCGAGTATTATCAGGAAGATGATTAAACCAAAACTTCCAACTCTGGATATGTCCACAGAAATATTTATCATCCATTTCTTAAGGATTTTTTTCTTCTTTTATCATACTTTCGTATTCTTTGTTAGCGATGTATGTATATATATATACACACACTCACACATATAGCTAACAAAGAATACGAAAGTAATATATATATATACACCCTTCCGGGTCGATAAAATAGTAATTAGAACTATTGGTTTTGGTTCAGTTTAGGACTCACCCGTTTCATACAAATTTCTGTTCTCATGCTGAAGTTAGAAATCTAATATTTGTGTGTATTTAAGCGAAAATATGATAGAAATGGATTTTATCCTTCAATGTGTTCAAATCTCATCGAGGTTGAGTTTAATTCCTTTTTAAGGGCATAGAATAAGTAGTAATATATCGAGTAGAATGACTCAACTAACCTCGCCACCTAAAACTGGACCCTGGGCTTCGTAAAACAACATAAAAGCAATCGTTAATAGGTATATCTTACACGAATCCATTCTACATTTCATAGTTAACAGGATCTTGTTTACAAATGCTGAGTTTAGCGAGGCAAATGAGCCGCCAACTGCCTGTATAGGTTTTAATTCTGCCACAACTCACGATTACCCACTTTTCTGTAATGTCTCAGTTTATTTTGTTTAACCACTTCCAGAATTTTCCGTCAATACACTATAAAATCAGTGTTTTCCAAATACTACCCGATGACGTTAGTTAATTGATGGAAAGGAATTTTCTGGAAACGCACCATTAACACCAGGACATGAGTAGCGAAGTAACAAGATTAGACACATAGCTAGAGAAGTTCTCTGGAATATTTGATTTTTATTCCAGTCCCCCAATTATACCCCCTTTAATGATGCTTGTATAAACAAGTTTGTCTCCCTGTGTGAATGTTTGTTTACATCGAGAGAAAACATTGTATGGCAGAACATGACTGCTTTTGTGTATCGAGATGGGCGAGTTGATTGGCGAACGTCCTCAAAATTCAAGGGAAAGGGGTTAACATTTTTTTTAATTTAACTCTGCGTCTGTGTTTATGGTTGATTGAAAGGTTGAATAATACCTGGAAAAACCAGAACTGGAGCAGGAAGTTAACTGTTTGTTTCTTTTGAGGCACACAAATTCAATGTATCGCCTGATGTGTTTATATGTAAACAGGATTACTTATTCGAACCCTGATTTCGCTCAGTCTTTTGGTCCACTGTACACTTTAAGGTGTGTGTGTACACATGTATGTCAAGGCAGTAGCTGCTTCTCTACAATAGATATTTGGAAAATTTCTTGAAACTAAATTTATACACTCTTTAGTTTTGTCGAGAATTAATTTTAAAAAAAACAAACTTCTATTTACAAATGCGTCTTATTTGATGTAATTTGATTACAGAGTTGGTAGAGCATCGGATAAAATGCTATTATGGTATTTGATCTGCCGATTTACATTGAGTTCAAATCCTGTCGAGGTCAAATTTGCTGGCCTTGTGCCTAAAATTTTTTTTTTTTTAAACTGAGCCTATATAGCCATGCCATTAATAAAAAAATTCTTTACAAAAATTCATCTTATTTTAAAATATCTAGAATCAATATTTTGTTCTATGAATATTTTCTACCTATTGGAAAACAAACGGGGCTACACATTGTAAGGAATGTGAACAACAGTTGAATATTTTCCTCATATTAGAAAATGTTGAAATTGCTTGTCTTCTGTCTAGTCATCAGTTATATTCATTGATGAAAATATGGGGTCCGTTTGAGAGGTGGGGGTTAAATTCCTACTCTTGGTATGGGTGGGTTAGACGCCCTCCTTTCTCAACCTTACAGGCATTAGCGTACCCCTAGTTTCTTAAGCCCATTTCCATCACTGTTTGTTTATGTCTAAGAAAAACTTTAATCGTAATTTTATGTAAGAACCTTTCTCTAAATTCGTTTACTTATGAGAAAGTTACCTTACTAAAGCCCTCCGAATTCTTAATTATTTGAAAATGATAGGCAGTGTCGTTTATTAGAAATATAACAAAAAGGTTATAAACCATTGTAGTTTGATTAGTCTTGAGTAGAAATTGTTACAACAGACTATACAATGTACCGTTATTTTCTCCTTTTTGTTTCATAAGTGTTTTGCAATATATTTGCTTTTATTTCGTTTCGGTTATTCCTCGCGTTTGTATGTGTGTGTGTCGTTTTGCTGTGTTGTTTATCCGTTTACTTATCGTATACATGTGTGTATAAAGAGGGGAGATCGTTGGGGTTTGAACACTGAAAATGTTGCTGTTAATCGAACGCTCTGTTGCTAAAAGATATTTGAAGAATATAGTTTTTTCCTTTTATTTTTTTTCATGTTTCGACAATTTAAAAAAATTCAGAATTTGAATGAATTAAACATTATTCCTTATTAATTCGACATTATGGTCTAAAAAATATGTTAAAAGGAGTATTTCCCACCTCCATGCTTATGTGGACTGTTCACTGGTTTGTGAGGCGTCTGGGATATTTGAACGCGTCATAAAGCAAAGAAAGTTTAGTCACTTATTTGCGAAAGTAACAGATGAGGGATATTTTCAAAAACGAGCCACAAATATTGGTAAAAATGATAAAATTTATTTTTATAAGATTTTTCTTTTTGTATGTTCATTCGTGCTCTGTGTGGAATAAACGTGTTTGTGAAATATTGAGGCTACATAGGAACAGATAGGAAATTTCGATGGTTTACCAAACTACATGAGTAACATCTAAGAGTTAACTCCAATAATAAGACTAGATCAGGTTGTGTGTATATGTATATAGACCAGGTGTGTGCGTGTTGGGGGACAGTTGGCCTGGGATGCGGTTTTTAATGGACTACTCGCTTTAGGCTCTTGTTTTGTTATTTGTAAGAAATGTATATGTGGCGTTCGAGACGTTTGGACCGAGGGAGATGGAAGTTCTTATTGGCGGCTCGCCATACCAAGGTGTCAAGTGATGCCGTGAGGGTGCTTGGTTGTTCCAGCGCCTTAGCTTCGCCATCACCGACGGTAATCCTGCTATTGTTAAAGCACGTCTTGACTTTTAACGTTTTGTATTTAGTATGGTTTTTATGGCTGGGTGCCCTTCCTAATGCCAACCTCTTTTGAGTGTATTGGGTGCATTTTATAGTGGCACCAGCACTAACAACTTTACAGACCATACTAGATGGATTTTATCATGGTAACTAACACTATAGATTATCTCATTCACTGCAGGCTAAAGGTACCTTGCCATTCCATGTACTATCCAGTCTCTTGCTGTATTTACTTTTCGTATTAGAGTTCTTGTAGGTTTGGTAGGTAAGACACACTGGTTATTCATGTATTTTCGAGGTAAAAAATGTGACCTATATATCAATGTATACTGTACATCATTTAATGTCAGTTTTCCATACATGTAGTCTACACATAAATCACATTGATTGCTAAAATACTTAATGAGCAGTTTGAAATGGGGCTTACATTTTACATCTGGAGGGGTGAACAAAGGGTAGCGAGTAGCTACTAGCGTGCAATGGTGATGGTATCTAAGGGCTTCGGGGGGGGGGGGGGGGGGGGGTTTAGTTAAGGAGTGGTTCTGAAGGGGGCATGGGTGGTGAGGGTAGATGGTTGGGAAGGAAGGGGAGGGGCTCATGGATGGCTCGGGTCTTATTGCTTGTGGTTGGGCCTTCATCATCACAGCATAGCGGCAGCGCTCATGATCCTTTATCTTAGTTGTAAGTCTTAGTTTCTTAAAGTTGCTCTTCACTACCTTATCCTATGTCTTCCTGGTTCTGCCTTTTCCTTGTGCCACAGCCACTGGGATTGCTCTGCATTTCTTTATGCAGTTGCTATCCTCCATACACGTCACATGCCCATACCAACGCAATTTTTCTTGCACATTACACCAGTTCCTCTTATGCCAAGGTTTCCTCTCAGTTCACTTATGCTACTTTGTTTATGCACACTAACATTACACATCCATTGGAGCATACTCTTTTCATTTTTTTCCAGCCTTCGCAGGTCTTCTGCGGTTAAGGCTCAAGTTTCGCTGCCACCTAGCATTGCAGTTTGCACACAGGCATCATACAGTCTACCCTTCACTCTGAGTGAGAAGCCCTTTGTTGTCATCAGAGGTATCAACCTGTTCTGATCCCAGTTATCAGTGCATCCTCCCCGACTGCTAATTTCATTGCCTAAGTAACAAAAGCTGTTGATAACTAAGCCTCTCTCGCAGCTGAAGGAATCTGCTTCACGTGAGTTCTTACTGCTTACTTCTCTTGTGCATCTGCTATATACAAAGTCTATCTTTTCCATTAATCTGTCTGCAGTTCTGCTGCAACTCTTGTGTATCCATAGATTGAATTGTGTGCACCTTGAATTTCTGCCCACCTGTTTCTGACTTATCAAACAAGGCCATTTCCTTAATGGTATCATCCTCTTGCCTTCTATCCTACATATTAATACTTTCGTCTTTAAGTTTAGTTTTAAGCCTTTCAACTTTAGGTTCTTCCATATTTGAAATTTTGTGTCTGACTCTCCTATGGATTCAATTATAAATACTAGGTCATAAGCATACAAGAGCTCCCATGGAATGCCAGTTTTAAGCTCCTTAGTGATGGCCTGAAAGACAATGATAAACAGGAGGGACTGAGAACTGATCCCTGGTGGACACTCACATGCACTTCAAATTCATCACTGTACTCCCACCCCTTACCCTGCTGGTTGCTCCTTTATACATGGCATGCACAGCCCTCAGATATAAAGTATCAAAGTGCTGGTTAGATTTGAAATTCTTAAATGTAGGAATCCCAAACAAAGAAAATAACTGTTGAAACAGCCGATTATCATAAACAATAGCTTAGTATTCTATAGATGGAATAAAAGGTATGGAGTTTGATTGTTTGTAGCAGCTGCTGGCCACTTTTTCTGTCTACTGGGGTACTGTACCCTATTTTCTAAGCTACTGTTTATAGCAATTGACTGTGGCTAGTTTTTTTTTGTTTGGGACTCCTATATCTAAGAATAAAAGCATAAACTTTTGTCAATATATTATTCCACAGAACCTACCTTGTGAAATAAGGTTTAGTCTTTGTCAATCATCAATAGTCTTGTTCTATTACCACTCTACATCAGAGTTCATCAGTTTTGAATCAGTGTATAGGCAGGCCAAGGATGATGTGAGGGGAATGGTAAATAAAATACTGAATTAAATAAGACATGGGATTAGACTAATGGGAGTATTCTATATTAGACCCATTGGATTTGTGTGTGTAGGAAAATTCATGTTTCTTGTAAGAATGTGTATAAAATGTTATGATTAATTACATATATGGGACTTCCATATGTCTTGAGAACAAGGATCTGCACCCAGAAGGAAAGTCCCTCTCCAAGGCACAGGCTTGGGTGTTTATTATTATTAAGGAACACCAGCAATCACCCATGCATAAAAGTTTCCCCATTTCACACAACCAATGTTGTCCAACAGAAAGGCAGGGCCCAATATAGCTTAGCACCAGTGATGTCACAGGCACATTCAGAACTAAAATGCAAGGCATTATATTTGATGCTCTAACAATTTTGTTAATCCACTGCCCTGGTCTGGTGTTTTACTTGACCCCCGAAAAAATGCAATGTAAGTTGACCATGGGGAGATTTGACTCTGAGCGTGGTCAACAAATGTTGTGAGGCATGTAATCGAGTACTGCAATACCTTTGTCTTGGTTTATTATATATTTATTAGACTTTTCTGCTAAAAGTATTTAGCCTCAACTGTTAAATTGATTCATTCACCAAATATTTGGGTAAAAGGATTTAAACAAGAGGCAAGCAACTCCTAGCTTTGTGATTCTTTGGGTGTGCTTGGTTATCACTACAATTATAATTTATCCTGCACTTAAGTGAAATAAATTCTGTGAAATAAGTATTCAGGTCATGAACATAATTTCCAATGTTTTTGTTTTCCATTGTCAGTAAAGGTGGGATGATTTGATAATTTTTGTTAATTGGAATTATTGTGGCAAGTTCTTTTCCCTTTGGTGATCTTAGTAATTGTTAGTGAACTAGGATGCTCAGCATACTATCCATATCCCAGTTTTTACAATAATTACAGTCTGCATGTTGTAAGAGGAGACAAATGTGGTTGGCATCAGTAAAACAGCATGGAAAAAGACAAAGATAAGCACGGTAAACCTGAAGAGAGAGTTTATATATCTTACTGAAAAACATGACACTGGCTGGTGTTTGAACTCATGACGTTGTGATCAGTAGCACATTATTGTTTCTACTTTCATCCTTACGGGGTCGATAAAATAAAGTACCAGTAATACACTGGGTAATTGCTGGCCTTGTACCAAAGGTAGAAACAATTATTGTTTCTACTTTCAAAATAATTGTTTCCATTATTGCCAGATTGCTTGTTATCAGGAACCTATTCTCTTCTAAGTACACTATGTAAAGTGGTTGGTGATATGAAGGGCACAACAAAGGATGGAAAGAACTTCTTACCTGTACCAAAGACATGACAGAGCATATGTAAACAGGATGGAGGCTCCCAGTCTACTGTAGGCTCAGTACCTCTGCTGACAACCTGTTAACGCTTGCTAACAAGGAAAGCTGACATAACATGGTGGTGATGATTTCTATATAACTGTTTCAATAAATGATCTCTCAAAAGAGGTCATTTGTTAAACAGTTTAACTATTGAAGTCTCAGTCAACAAGTGTTATAGTGTTGTACAACATATTAACTGTATGATCTACTATATTGGTTTATTTTACAGCGGTTCTAGACATTTTTGCTAGAAATGTTACACTTGTTGGATATTATGATTTTTAAGATATTTGTACATTAATGTTTGGTTTTCAATATTTCATAATTAATTGCTTCTATGGCTGTCTTAAGTTGCACCTTACATATCTTATTTGTATGTTTGGGTGAATTACAGAAGTTTGAAGTTGGCTGTGAGACACAGGCATGGCTGAATTTTAAAGAAGCTTGCTCTGCAACTACACAGTTTCAGTTTTGATTCCACTGCATGGCACCTTGAGCAAATTTTACTTAGTTTTTTTCATAATTTTTGTGGTTCCTTAATTCTTTCCTCATGTTCCTTCATTTATTTTATAACCTTTTATGTAAACTACCCATTATCCATCCACCTATTTATTTATCTAATCTGTACCTGATAGTATTTGTTGATGTTATTGTCTCTGATATCTAACATCCCACTCTACCCACAATATATGAACTTTAAATAATTGTTTCCACTTTTGGCACAAGGCCAGCAAAACCCAGTGCATTACTGGTACTTTATTTTATCGACCCCGTAAGGATGAAAGGCAAAGTTAACCTCGGCGGGATTTTAAATAATGACTGCTGATACAACTGACAGAAATAGCAGTGCTATGTACATATATACAAAATAGGGTGGCACAGATAACATTCCACTCTTAGACTAGAAGATCCATGCATCTGAGGAGCTATCGATTCCAGATTCAGGCGAATGTGATTGATTGTGAATTAGCTAAAGAAGTTAAATGATAGGTTCACATAGCATGTAAAATTGAGAGCAGGAAGTTTGCCTATGTCCTGCATCATGAGGATCAAAGGTCTGAGGTGGTCAGCATTGCAACAGAATGCATCAGTATGAATCAGGTGGTTATGGAAATGTGTGTTCAGAATGACACTGATGCACTTAGCTGATGATCAGAATCTTGGAAATATTATGGAAGGTTGGTGAAGAGTAGGGAATGCGTGGAAGGAAGATAGTCTATCGAAGTTGACAGCTGTAAGGGCAAAGAAGCAATCAAGATGATAAATGGTAAAACTGCTAGACCGACTGATAGTTGTTGAGATGCTGAAAATATCTGAAGTAGGACTTGCATAGTCAATCAGATAATACATAGTGTCATAGCCAATGATTGGCATAGTAGTACAATGATTATTACAAGGGAAAAGGTGATAGTCTAAAAAGGAGAAAGTACAGAGACATATGAATGTAATTGAGTGTGAGCACAACTAATTAAATTAGATGAGATACTGTTTAACTTTGTGCCAGGAAGGAGTGCTAATTAGAAGTTCCTAGCTGGAGAGTAATTCATGAGTTACAGAGGATGATGGTAATGGTTAGTGATGAATGTTGTGAAAAGATGAAATGGTTGGGTTATGTCTTGAGGGAGGACGAAAGTGGCTGGGTGAGAAGGGTGATGGAAATGAGTGTAGAAGGAAATTGGAGAAGGGGAGCACCAAAAAGATGTTTACTTGTTGGGTAGTCCCAGTTGACTGATGATGGAGCAAACCTTTTGGCAAGCGGATAGTCAATTTAGTTATATGCCCCTAGATCTGTTCTTCAGGTGTACTGTTGTCACCCAGCTGAGAATCATACTGCACCAACTAACATGCAGTGATGAATTATGTGGTGTGATAAATCTGTACATGCTTACAAATGAAGTGTTTTTATAAATCTTCTAATGCTAACAACAGAATTCATGAGACGAGGGCTCATCTCTGAGTCTGCTTTTCCATGCTGGCAGTAGTTGGACATTTTTGAGGCCGTGTTCTACAACAGGATACACTTATTGATGCAATCCTTACTTCAAGTATGATATTTAATTCCATGATGTGGAGGAATTAACAAGTGTCAGCAGCTGTATAAGCATGCATGGTGGACTTCCACATTATTTCTATCTACCAAATTATACTTATTAATATACTAGATTAAGAAAAAAGTACTATTATATTTACTGTCTTTTATTATTTTAATAATTGATGGTTTTTAATGTTTTGATTCAGACATTCTTGAAAAGTACAAAACACTATGACTGCATCACAAAAAATTAGCCTTACTGTAATCCTGAAAATTTTCGGAATGATCTATCGACTAGTAAAGATATAAATATTTGAATTAACAAATCAATTTTAAAATATTTTCTACTAAATCATTACAGGTTAAGTGTTAAGATAGTCTTGAAAGTTAGTTAACATTTTTTGGAAGGTTGTATGGCACACAGCTTCATAGTGGCTACTGCTAGATCAGTTGATATTTTGGGGCCACAATTTATTGTGCATATCAGGTTTGTCCCAAAAATAGCGGTATTTATGTTTTATCTAAATGTTTATTAGACGTACATGAAATTACAAGTTATCTCCTTTAAAATATGACCCTTGGGAAGTCACAGTTGTTCCAACGTTTTTTTCATAGCAGTACCAGAAGTAATGAGTGTTCTTAGCTCGTTGCTTACAATGTTTTGTATGTTTTCTAGTCTCAAAATGATGAAATTTCAACTTAGGGAATAGGTAGTCATCACATGGAGCTAGATCTGGGCTGTAGGGAAGAGTGGGGATATTTTTCTTCACCAGAAATTCTCTAATTGAAAGTGCTGTGTGAGCAGATTTGTTATTGTGGGTGCACTACCCAATCTCCTGCAATGTCCTTTCGGACTCACTGAACTTGTTTTCGAAGTCATTCCAAGACATCTTTGTAGAAGGTGCTATTAACTGTCTGTCCTAGAAGTAAAAATTCTTTGTAGACAATACCACGGCAATAATCATTTTCACCCTGGATCTGCTCATGCGTGCTGTCTTCTGATAAGTATTTTTCGTGTGCAATTCCTCACTTTGTTTCGTCTCTGGATCAAACGCCCATGATTCATCTCCTGCTATTACTTTATCCAAGAAATTTGGCTCAATTTTGAGTCTTTCTATCAAATCCTGACAAATTTCCAACTGGTTCGCTTTTTGTTCCATAGTCAAGTGTTTGGGCACTAGTGTTGCACAAATTTTTCACATGTTCAATGGTCTGTTAAAATTTTGTGAACTACATTTTTAGCCAAGCCTGTTTCTTCTACAATCATCCTAACATTTCATTGGCAATCTTTCGCCATCACTGCTCGCACCACTTCTACATTTTGTTCATTTGTTGAGATTGGCCCGCTTTGAAACCTTTGTGTCACTTAGAAACCTTACACTCTTGATAGTGGCATCTCTACAAGCTTGTATTAATGAACTAAATGTTTCAGTTTCACACAAAATTTGATTGCATACAGTTGATATTTTCCTGCATCACAAACATAATAGGTTACAATCGCATTTATACATAAACAGCAATAACTCACAACTGACTCAATCCATCATGTTGAAACATGCACTTGCAGCCAAGGCCATAACCAACATTCCTATACACATCAATGTGCTGCTTTACCATGACATACATAGGAAAAATCAGAACCCTTATTTTGGGGACAAACCTCATACTGTTTTATCAACTGGATAAAATGTCTTTTACTACACTTTCCTTATTAGTTCTTTTCTTGTTTGGCTATATTAGATCTTCAGAATTTCTAGTTATTTTTCCATTTCTTTCCAGCTAATCATCAGATACATTGTTTTTACTTCTGCTTTTCCATGCTAGCATGGGTTGGATGTGAGTTTTTAGTGCAGTAG
Organism: Eledone cirrhosa; assembly: GCA_964016885.1. Classification (NCBI taxonomy): domain Eukaryota; kingdom Metazoa; phylum Mollusca; class Cephalopoda; order Octopoda; family Eledonidae; genus Eledone; species Eledone cirrhosa. The sequence goes on along the minus strand of OZ024741.1, from coordinate 142,947,963 downwards.
CCAGATGCATTTCCTTGTTTTTAACTTTCTATATACGAAACAGCACAAATTAGACTTTACTCTAGTCCTACAAATTTTCACAATTTGTCCACCAGTAAAGATGTTATAAACATTTGAATCTGCAGCAGCATAGTAAATAAAGCAATTAAGGATATGATGATGGGGTAAAGCAGCTGGTCCATTGGGGATAGTTGCTGGGATGCTGAAAGCATCTGGAACAGTGGGTCACACATTAACCACTCATTTTGTAAACCAAGTAATACTAAATGGTGTCATGCCAAATGATTGGCATAGCAGCATAGTCAACTGCTACAAGGGTAAAGGAGATGCACTAGATAGAGAAACTATAGAGGCATCAAGTTGATGGACCAGGTCATGAAGGTGACAGTAAGAGCACAGCTTATTAGGGACTGGGTTAACCTAGATGAGATACAGTTCAGATTCGAGCCAGGTAAAAGTACCACTGACGCCCTCTATTTTGTGAAGCAACTATAGAAGTACTTAGCTAAAAGTAAGCTCCTCTAATTGGCATTTGTTGATCTGGAGAAAGCTTTTCACAGTGCCCCATGCCATAATCTGGTGGGCTCTAAGAAAACTAGCAGTAGATGAATGGCTGTACAAGCAATGTATAGAGGAGCAGTCACCAAAGTTAGGGTTAACATTGACCATAGTGAAGAATTTAGCATGCAGGTAGATTGTCCACCAGGGCTTTGTTCTTAGCCTTCTCCTTTTTATTGTCTTGTAGGCTATAACAGAAGAGTTTAAGACTGGTTGACCATGGGAACTCCTGAATACATGTCAGAATTAGTGAAGAAATTCCAAATATGGAAGCATGGCCTAGAATTAAAGGGTGTTAAAGTCAACCTAACAAAGACTAAGGTCCTAGTAAGTAGAGGGGAAAACCGGGCCCTGGTCCTCTCAGGAAAATGGCCTTGCTCAGTGTGTAGGTAGAAATTCCATCCTCTATTCCAAATGCAAACTATGAGTACACAAGAGATGTAGTGGCATTTCAGGTAGGTTAGTTAAGAATGTAGGTTTTACATGTGACCGATGCACGGGAGCAGTAAGCAGCAAACGCCCACAGGAAAATAAGCACTTCCAGAGAAGCAGTAGATAGGCTTCTGCTACCTGGGTGACCAAATTAGTAGCAAAGGGGCTTCTGAAAGTACAGTAGCCAATGTGAGAACAGGATGGAAAAAGTTCAGGGAGCTACTACCACTGCTAGCTACTAAAGTGGTCGTGATGGTGACCTGACAAAAAGTGCCCAGCCCACTCTGTAAAGTGGTCGTGTAGGTGTTTTAACAAAAAGCAGCCAGTACTCACTGTAAATGAAGTCAAAATCAGTTCTGTATGAACAAGACATGTCACCTGACCTGGATTTGCTCACAACAGGATAACTCATCTAACCCATGCTTGCATAGGTTAGACGGGTTTGTCCCACTTGAGGCAAGTTGGGTCAGGTGACAGTGTCTCGCTCGTATAGAACCGTTTCTGGCTGGTTTTCTACAGTTGGGTGCCCTTCATAGCGAGCGCCAACCACATTTGCAGTGTGTGCTGGGTGCTTTTTACCATGTCTCCTACACAACCACTTTAGTGTGGGAGGATGGAGTAGGGGATGTCGGATGGGGTGTATATTGGGTTAAGAGGTGCCAACTGACTGTAGGTTTAAGTTTGTACTTAAGGGAAGTTGGGTCTTCAGTATTACTGCATAGCGCCAAAGATCTTAATCCAGTGACATTCTTAGAAAGGTGTAAGTGTGCAAGGTCAGTTTTTATCACCTCATCCTAGGATTTTCTTGGTCTACCCACTCCGTAGCTACCATCAATTTTGATCACCCTGCACTTTTTATACAGCTGTTGTCCTTCATACACATCACATGACCATACCAACGTAATCACCTCTCAAGTAAACTGCATCTGATCCCTCTTATTCCTAATTTCTCACTTAGTTCGTTTACGTTTTGCCGTTTGTGTCATCATCATCATCATCATTTCATTTTACGTCCGCTTTTTCCTGCTTGCAAGGGTGGGATGGGAACTGATTCTGGCTTGATTTCTACAGCTGGATGCCCTTCCTAACACCAACCTCATTTACAGTGAGTGCTGGGGGCTTTTTTGCCATGGCACCTCCACGACCACTTTGCAGTGGAATGATATGGACCCCAGTCCCTATCATCTCATTTCTACAGCTGAGTAAACTGGAGCAATGTGAAATAAAGTCTTGCTCAAAGAAACAACACATCACCCGGTCTGAGAATTGAACTCACAACCTTTCGATTGCAAGGCCGATGCTCTAACCACTAAGCCATGTGCCTCCATTTTGTATATTAGTATTACACATCCATTGGAGCATGCATGCTTCGTTCCTCTCCAATCTGCGCAGATCTCTGCACACAATGCCCATGTTTCACTGCTATGTAACATTGCTGTTCGTTTACAAGCATCATACAATCTTTCATTTTTAAAGAGAAACCATTTTTGGCCAACAGCAGTATTAGCTCTCTGAACTTTTTCCATCCTGTTCTAACTCTGGCTACTGTACTTTGAGAACGCCCTCCTTCACTACTGATTTTGTCACCCAGGTAATGGATAGTATCTATTTCTATAGAACCATCTGGGCAGTTGAAGGAGCTAGTATCCAGTGGGCACTTGCTACTTACTGCACGTGAGCATCGGCCACATATAAAATCTACATTCATAGATAGCTTGCCTGTGATCCCACTACATCTTTTATGTACCCATAGTTTGCATTTGGGACATAGCAGGGAATTTCTACCTACTCCTTTCCTACACACAGTAAGGCCATTCCCCAGAGGGCACCTGTGCCCTATTTTCCTTTCTACATACTAGAACTTTAGTCTTAGACAAGTTAATTTTAAGACTTTTTGATTCTAGGCCATGCTTCCATGTTTGGAATTTCTTCTAGTTCAGCCATAAATTCAGCTATGAGAGTTAGATAATCTGCATATAGAAGTTCCTATGGCAGCCAGTCTTAAACTCTTCTGTTGTAGCCTGTAGGGCAATAATAAATAGGAGGGGGCTAAGGACGGAACCTTGGTGAACACCTACTTTTACGCTAAATTCTTCACTATATTCATTGTTAATTCTAACCTTGCTGACTGTTCCTCTGTACATAGCTTGTATAGCTCTCAATATATATAGCAAATTTTTAAAAAAATGTACAGTAGCAATATATTGTCTTGTATTCTTTCCCAGGTCCCCAAAGGTGGAGATAAGAAACTGATACTATTATGACTAGTATTGCTATCAATATCAACACCAGCACAGCTACAAACCTGATTACATTATTGCCACTATATACTTCCTGTTTACTGACCTCCCTACCTTCAATTTTCTGGTCCAAGTAAAGAAAGCTACTATTGGAAATGTCCTTCAGATTCTGACAAAATGTTGTTTATAATTAATTTTTCTCGTTTAGTATCTTAATGTGATATATTTTATGAACTGCTCTGCCTTTTATCATTTTCTTTATCATTATTTTCATCTTAAAATTTGGAAAATTAACATGTGAATGGCCGAGCATTTCAAGTTCAGTTGTCCATAACATTGTGGGAGGTTCAGTGTGACAAGGCTTAATATTTGAATTACAGATAGTCTAACAGGCTTCAAAACAGTTTCTGTCTACCTAGTTTCACTCACAAAGCATGGGTTAACCAATGCTATGGTCTTCTTGAGTCGTCTCTCCATTAAAGGTGAAGCATTCATTTTGCTTTTTCTAATGGCTAGAATATATGCGGCTTGCTACACCTGCATACTCAGATTTTGCCGCTAACTGGAGCAGTTGTGCCAATCCATTGTCAAATCAACAGTCGATCATCTGCGAAGCAACTGGTGTTCATGACGCCGAGGTCATCTAATTAAACTGATGGTCATCACATAAGCTGCTACTTACTATGACACAAGCAGGATTTTTATTGAGGCTTACTCCTCTAGATCCAACCTGTTCTGCTAGACTATCCTATGATAGCCATATCAGAGACGTTTCATGTAGAATGTGACTTTTCACCACACAAGTCAGTTTCAAACTGAGAGAGGTTAGGTACTCGGCATGTCATCAGTTCACTGAGTGGCATGTTGAACAGACACTAGGACATACAGGGACTTCATAAAAGACCATCCAGTGCCAACTAGTGAAATCTCTACAGCTCTGCACACTCTTAAATTAACATGTACATAGTTACGCACACAATATATACATATGTACACACTATTTGGATGGCTGTTGACTCGCGTGTTTCACTGCCTATTGTCAGGTATTGTTTTTCATCCAAAATCAGTCCTCGGCAAGCAAACTTGGTGGGGTTGTCGATGGCCCGACCATGTGATAGGGTTACATGTTACCAGTAGCACTCAAACTTGCCCAAAATACCATGTAATTGGCCATGCTGTGCCCTCAGAAGTGTGTAACAGAATGGAATATGAAGCTGACATGTTCAAAGTGTTAAAAGTGACAAAATTAGTTTTAGATTATCCTAATTTTTTATGTTTGGATCAGATAATTCTGATTATCTCCCAATACTCTTTTAGTATGAATCATCATTCATCATTCATCATCCTCCTCATTTCTGTTTATGTCAATTTTTCCACGCTTGCATGGGTTAGACGGGTTGCCAGTGTTGGCTGCGTATCGCACCTTGCTCTGGCAAGGACTAAATTTGGCTAGGGTTTTTACACCAGGATACCCTTCCTACCTTTGTAACACCAACGACGTTTACAGTATGGAACTGGATGGCTCCGCTATGAGGAGTGACAGGCCAGTTGGCCGCGTCGATCCCATTTTCAGAGCTCAGTTACTGGGTGGCACCGCTATGAGAAGGGACAGGTGCAGAACCGCAGTTATATATCTTAAAAGGATTTTACTTGTAACTTTTATTTCTAATATCCACTATTCAAATCTCTATATGAAATACCAGTCACATACTGTAGGCAATTCAATTAACTAAATCTTCTCCTTCTCTTCCTCCTCCTCCTCCTCCTCACTTATTCTTGGGAGGGCCATAGACCCATAGTCCTCCAGAATATCTTCCAGTAGGTCCTGTCAAAAGCCACCATTTCCAATTGATTCAGCTGGATCCTCAAGCAAGACCTGCTGAGCTTGTGGATGTTATCCAACCATCTTGCCTGGATCTCTTGTGGATTTTTATTTTTTCTCAGACGTTCTAATATGTCCAGAGTATTGGAGTTAAGATTTCTTGAATCTCTCTACCTTGAACTACGCACTCTTATCAAGTAACGTTACTTCAAAGACCCTGCGGAGGATCCCCATTTCGGCCAATTGTATTCGCAATTATATTCTTTCAGTCATTACCTAAGATTCATGACCATAGGTAAGGCTTGTCATGAATACCAAATTAAAGTTAGTTTGGCTATAACACTTACCTCCCTTCTTCTGGTGATCAATAGCTGAAGCTGGCACATTACTGCGCCAGTTCATGCAATTCTTGCACAATTTGTCCTCCAAACTTCCATTACTCATGAACATGCCCCCAAGATGCTTGAACTTCTCCACCTGCTTCAGTGGAACTTCACTCACACGTAGATTGCACTGCCCAGGCTTCCTTAAGAGAACGAATGTCTCGGTCTTCGCAGCACTTCTTTTCATTCTTGCCATGCAGCACTCTGCAACAGACCTATCAAGTGTGGTTCGATATCACCTTCTGGTGAGTTAAGTAGTACCATGTCAACTGTAAATTCCAGCCAACTAGTTCTACACCCACCAGTCTTGATACCACTTTCAACCCAGCTGCACATGTCAATTCAGTTCATAAAGACGAGAGGTGACAGTGCACCCCCGGAGTTCGACATCCACATTAAATAAAATAATTTCAACTTAGCACCATTTATCCAAACACATATTAGAGTGTTTGTATAGACATCAGGGTAATAAGCTGTCCATTGATTCCATATTCCTGCAGAACCTTCACAACAGGTCCTGTGGAACGCAGTCATATGCCTTTTTAAAGTCTACAAGACAAGCATACACCTATTGGTTGTGTTGTTTCCGGGTGAAAACATCACTGTTCGTCAGCTAGCTTGGAGATGACAATATCCCTACATTTCTTTGCCTGACACTTAGCACAGACTTTACTAGGTAGGCTTAACAAGGAGATCCCTCTGTAATTTGGGTAATCTCACTTGTCTCCCTTTTTGAAAATTGAGATTATCACTCCCGATTTCCATTGCTAAGGTGCCTTTCCAGAGATCCAGGTCACCCAGCACACACAAGTCAGTTTGAGAATACCTTATTTAAAGCTTTTAACATCTTGGGCTGAATTTCATCCTCCCCAGCAGCCTTGCTATATTTGAGCTCTTTAATTGCTCTTGTGACCTCAACCTCAAAGAGGTTAGTCATTGCTCACAGATGCACCTTGTGTACATCAAAAGATGCCATTGTGACCAGGTTTAGGAAATCAGTACTCTCTCCACCTCACAAGGTGCTCCTCTCTGCCTAGAGAACCCCAAACGTGTTCCTGATAGCAGGTATGGAGGGGGATTTCGAAGTCAGCGGATAGTCTGCCACCTGGTTCCACACCAAGCTGTTTTTGCCAGCAGAGAAACTGCAGAGCTGAACAGTCTGTACTCCGTTTCAACGTCTTTAGTTTGGTCAAGGGAGCTCACCGAATTTAGATGAAATAGCATCTGCAAACCTGTTCTTAACTTCCTTATTTGCCAGCGCTTCCCACTTTATCCTGTAGGAAAGTCTTGTGGGCTCTCTTGGCTTTAGGTAGTCTCAGGTTGCAGATAACGAGATGGTGATCAGTTGTCAGCTCAGCCCCCCCCCCCCTCCTTTAACATGAACATTCAGCACAGGATTGAAGAGATCAAAGACAATAATAAAATCAGTTATTGATCTCTGTTCCTGATTTCCTTTATACCATATGTATTTATGGATGCCTTTGTGCTGGAAGGTGTTCATAATAGAAGTTTAACAAGGTCTCTCCATTCATATTTTGATTGGTATTGCCGTTCCTTCCAAACACTCCTTTCCTTGTTAGGCAGTCAATGCCAACATGTGCATTGAAGTCTCCCATTAGGATATATGACTTGGTCTTCATTATATCTAATACTGCAGTGACCCCCAAGGAAGGATCTGTATTTAGATTCTCTGCCTGGCACATAAACTTTCAGCCTAAGCATCAAGAGGCAAATCCTCCATCCCAATGAGATTCAATTCATGACACATTCTGACAGCCAGAGGCTTGTGAGTATCCCCACTTCTGTCTGTGCAGTCTTTTCTGGCGCTATCCCTGAATAGTGGAGTTTCCCTCTGCAAACCAAATCTACAGTACAAGAACTATGTAATTTTGACTATAGCTGGTAGCATCTGGCCTCCTCCACTAATTTCTGCTCTGTACCTGTAAGGGTTGTAATGTTCCAGTTACTAATTGTCAAGGATTGCTTCCATCTGGGCCCTTTAGCTATGCTTTGATCTTACCTAAATGGCTACGAAGTTGTCTTTTGTGGCTAAAAAGTGTTCTTGAATTGTTACATTTTACCCTGAGTTCCCATAGTGGCAGAATTAGACCATACTCCACATTAGTCATACTTTACAATTACTGGTAGTGCAAAATTATAGACTATCCATTTTACAATTTCTGTAATGTGGGGGAGTGCCTGTGTATATCTGGGAGTATTAGACAGGTACCTGGCATTGTCTGGGAAATGATGCACTGAGTTGGTGGCTAGTTTATGGTAATTCCTCATGAATTTATTATTTCAAACACTTTGTTTATATTATTTTGTTCATGCATTTGAATAGCCTACCATAAAGAGATGCATGTGCATGCACACATGGCTAAATTTTATTTTTGCGTACTAGTAAAATATGAAGAGATTGACAGTAAAAGCTGTGTGTAGTTTCGGTTCAATTCTATTTTCAACTATATTTTATCTTAGACTTAAACTGACCAATGTCTTAAGGGAATTCAGTTAATAGAAATGTCAGTCAGTGTGTACACCACTCTGCATGCATTTCGTATTAACACAGTTTAAATCAAGCAGTCACTTTCAAGTCCTACGTAAACAATACATCTTGCAGCTTGCTTTGACAAAGGCCTGCAGTATATACTAATACAGTATGGCTTAGTGTCAAGAATAGCATTTGGTCATGGAAAATCTACCTCACAGTTTTGTCTAACCCATACTGGCATGTTAATCAATGAATGGTGGTATACATATTGTATCACTTTAATAACATCCATATCACATTATTGTTGGCTTGATCTTCATTTTAAACCTAATAAGTGTTTCTACTTTTGGCACAAGGCCAGCAATTATCCAGTACATTACTGGTACTTTAGTTTATCGACCTCATAAGGATGAAAGGCAAAGTTAACCTCGGCGGGATTTGAACTCAGATCGTAAAGGGACGTAACTATGCTGGAAAGCATGTCCGACAACCTAATAGTAATCCTGTATTTTATTTATTTTTTACTGGTCTGAAAATGCTTCCAATTTGCTTGGTATTTGATTTTGTTGTTTAAAAATTTTTTCTTGTTAAATGTGGAGTTACTGTTCTAAGATATTTTGTAGATTCATATTGTTTTCTCTATATCTGCCAAGAAGTATATATATATATAATATAAAAAAAAGTATTCCCTGATGGTAGTAGTATTTTGTTAAATACACCTCAGCCAATTTCTGCACATCTACTTCTTTCAGTATTCACCAATCCCAATGGAACTATATCATCTTAGCCAGCTGCCAAGATGAATATTTTCATTTTGCTTCAGATGTTGGACTCTATATTTAATGATGACTAACCATCAACCTCTTTTGCAATATTACTCAGCATAATATTCAATTAAAATCCTAAAATAACTATATCTCAAAGAAACAGTCCGTGTTGTATATACATAGCATTGTCCTGATATTTAGACATCAGCTTGGCTTTCTCTTTGCTTTCAAAACTATTTAAACCCAACTACCAGTATTTAAAATATACAAATTCTACTCTTGTTTATATTGAAAAAAAAATTAAACAAACACTTTTACTCGGGGAAAAAAAAAGCAACATATTTTCAAGTTATATGATGCTTACCTTACTATCTTTCTCCATTTTGTGGTCATGAATTGTCCCATTTGAAAGTAACCAAACTAGCAAGTGTTGTATTCATTAAAGCCAGTTAGTTTAGTTCTAGAATATCTTCCATCGGTTGTTATTCATGATCCTTCTCACCTCTATTCTCCCTACATGTTTCTTTTACTTTCCTCCATTTATATTTTTACATTTTTTTTTGTCTTCTTTGGCAAAACTTTAAGTGGAATATCAGAATCCAATCATTGTTAATCTCATCTGAGGATCAATTGTATTTTGTTTTTCCTGCTTAGATTTTTTATATATTTACAGCAAATATCTCCTGGTTAAATAAAGCTGTTAGGATTTTGGAGTTTTGTTCCAGTTGTACTTAACTGCTTGCTTAAAGGCTAGTAAAATGTGAAAGTACTACCCAAAATAAGCACATTTGAAAATATTCCAGGAGTATTGTAGGCAAAATAAACTAGGTGAACAGTTTTCACCCTGGTTTCAATTCGTAGTTAAGTCTTCACTTTTGTTGCCAGTGCTTTTCATTAGTTTTCCCTTCCACTAAGATATTTGTACAGCTGAATGTCATTCATACTGTTAACTTAATTTTCATCTAGGCAAACTTAAGTGAACAATACACTTTTGTCTCTGAAAACAATCTAGCTAATTGGCAAAGATTCACTCCCCCAGTATTTTACAACCACTAACTCTGTTTCCTTTCTATCTCTTTATCCACTAATAGCTCTTCTTCTGAGCTAGCAAGGTGTACCATTCCTGTTTAAGCCCAGTGCTCTTTTCCTCATCACCCTTGTTTCACATCGATGTAATTCATACTGAAATATTCCTATTTTTTTCTTCCTATATTATTATTACATCCATTTGAGAGCATTTGATCTCTCGGCAAGTATATCTAACTACCCACAATTTAGAATCTCTCGCTCTCTCTCTCTCTCCACACACATTACATACATCATGCAGAAATTCAATGAAGAGGGGCATACAAAAGTAATGCCTATTGCCCCCTACTCCTGACTCAATCACTTAAAAATACTGTGACTGCAACAAGATTTGAATTGGTTTGTAGTTGATGTAGAATCGTATTAACTATGTAAATATATATTATAAAACAAGTTTTTATGGATTGTCTCTTCTATCATATTAACTATGTAAATATATATTATAATATAGGTTTATGTCGATTGTCACTTCTATTATGTTTTTGGTGTTAGGATAAGTGCTTATTGAGTGCATGGATAAAATTCTGTCACCCTGTTGAAGACATGTAGTCTATCTCCTGGGTACATGCCATAACTACTTGTTTTAATCCAATCAAATTGACATATCAAATTGTATGCATGTATCATTTGATACCTGTCTTCCTTGCTAGCAACGGTTGAACAGCTCTTTAGGCTGTGACAGTACTCAAGTGATGCCACTGACCTCTCTGATGAACCAGGGCCTACATCATGAATACATACGTTCCTGCGCTTTACCGAGTGAAATTTATCATGGCACCGGCACAAGGGGAGGGAGTCATGTTTTTGACACAGCTGAAGAGCCATCCTGATCCTTTGTTTGGCAGGTTTTCTATGGCTGGATGCCCTTGCTAACACCAACTACTTTAGAGTATATATATATATATATAGTGTGTGTGTATGAAAGCATATACATGTTTATATTCAATAACAAAGAAAAAAACCTTTTCGTTATGAAAAAATATTTTTCTTTATGAACACATCAGTGTCAGAGAATGCGAGACAATGCTGTTTCAAGATTCATTAATCAGTAACATTTATTCAACTGGTACTGTAAAGTGGTTGTGGTGGTGTCATGAAAAAAAGTTCCTAGTACATACTGTAATGTTGTTGGTGTTAAGAAGGGCACTCAGCCATAGAAATCAAACCAAAAACATCCATATGAACATGACTTGGTCACTTGACCTAATTTTGCTAAACCACATAACGTGACAAACTCTGACCATGCAAGCATGGAAAATAGACATTAAACAGTGGTGATGATGATAACTCTGCACTTTACTTGATATAACAAAAAAAATCTTCACAACAGCTGCACCCATACCCTTTAAATAGTTGCCCTTTAGATATTTCTTGCATGTCTTACCAGAAATGTTTTCTTGGTGTTGAATGACATATAACCAGCATCAATATTTACAAAAGCTAAAGAAAACTGAGTGAAATTTATAGTGGACTTAAAACTTTGATTTCAAGCTAATTTCAGCTTCTTGGCATTTCTGCTGCTAACTGATATTGTTTACAATTTATAAGCAATGGTTCAGTTCATATGCTGACAGTTCGACAATATAGGTTTTTAACTTGATTGTTTTTCTTTACATATAAATTGTATGTCTAATCTTATATCCATTTTATGCGAATATTCATGTGATGCATTTCAGAAATATTAAAGACTGGTGGACCAGTGCTGTTAATAATGATGATAATGTTAAATGTATTTAGGTTTTAAAGTCTGGGATTACTCTACCATATATACCAGGATTACTGGATATATCAACAATCATACAAACTGGGAAATTTGCATTTTGATCAATTAAGTTTGCAGAAGAGAAACCCTATAATTTATATTGATTATTGACATGTGGAAGTGATAAATATATTTTTATATTTTTAGGATATAATTACATAAATATTCAGCTTGTACAAGATGAAATGTATGTGTATAATTAAAGAAATGACTATTTACAGGGACGAATGTAGGGTTAGAACCCAAGATCCTGTGATTAGAAAGTGAACTTACTGATATAGGAAATGCACTTTGAGTATGTGTGTGTAAAATTTAAAGTTACAGACAGACAAATACACCTTGCTTATTATTAGGGCTGAGTTTGCTTTGTCTGTACAATTGTGCATGTTGTCAAGTTGTAGAAGATTTTGTCGCATTTGTCTGATTCCTTTAGTCCCTTTATCGTTATTTATTTATTTTAAAATTGAAAACCTTTTAAAATATATTTGGGATGGCCATTTTTTTTTCTTTTCTATTAATGATTTTTCACATTGGTACATAACCAGATATTTGCATTGGAGGTTTATAATACGATTGCGAATACAAGTGGCTGAAATAATATTTCTCTAGAGGATCCTTGGAGTAACATTACTCAATAGGATGTGTAGCTTGGAGATCATGGAGTTGTTATAACTCCAAAACTACAGGCATATGGTTAAAATGTCTCAGGAAAGAATCGCTGGACAGATTTTATGGTCAAACCAACTGCAGGGGACCTAGAGGTAGATGACAGACTAGATGGTTGGATAACATCCATGAGCACAGTTGGTTTTACTTGGAGATCCAGTCGGATCAATTAGAGACAGTTGCTTCTGATAGTACCCTCTGAGAGGTGTGTCTGATGAGTCTTCTCCCATGACCCTCCCAGGAATAAGTGGGTGAAGAAGGATTATAATTGACTCTGTAGTTGTGCCGGTCTAATATTGATTCCAGCTAGTTGACAATCAAAGCCAGGCTTGGTAAGATTTAAAACTGAAATTAACTTTGCCACACCCTCATCATATGGGAGTTCTGTGTTGCTTCAGTAAGTTATCAGTAAATAGTTCACTAGTGTTTGTTTCCATCTGGTATCTCTTGATGTCCATATTGAGAAAAGGCATGAATGTTACATTTTGATGTTACAATGGAGGCACATGGCTTAGTGGTTAGAGCATTGGCCTTGCAATCGAAAGGTTGTGAGTTCAATTCTCAGACCGGGTGATGTGTTGTTTCCTTGAGCAAGACACTTTATTTCACATTGCTCCAGTTTACTCAGCTGTAGAAATGAGATGATAGGGACTGGGGTCCCTATCATTCCACTGCAAAGTGGTCGTGGAGGTGCCACGGCAAAAAAGCACCCAGCACTCACTGTAAATGAGGTTGGTGTTAGGAAGGGCATCCAGCTGTAGAAATCAAGCCAGAATCAGTTCCTGTCCCACCCTTGCAAGCAGGGAAAAGCGGACGTAAAATGAAATGATGATGACTGCCTGTTCCTGTGTTCATAATCATTTGTGATCTCAATCCACTCCCAAATCAGAACATAGTTGCATGAAAACATATAATGCAGGAAAAAACTGTATTCCCAATGCAAAAACAGAGGTATTTATTACAACTTCGAAACAAAAAGCTGCCTTCTGATTGGTTGAGAATCATGTTGAATGTTCCACACATTTTGTGGCAAAACCATTGGATATTTGGCATTAAAAATGGGCCTTCCCAACACCTCTTAATCTTTGGTGTCATTCTGGAATAAAAGATTGAGTTTCAAACTAATTTGTTGCCTCAAGTTTATGGTGCCATATGGCATTGTTTCTAAATGACAAAGTAGCAATTTATAAAATTGAAAATCCACATTGATTTATATTTTTATTGGGTTTTTTCTCCTCGCTCCTTCCTCCTTTCCTGTTTAAAGTTTGTCTTAGCTGCTTCTGGGGGTGACCTTCACTGTCCAGGTAAAATGAGTTCTGTCTGAACTAGAGTACAATTTGAATAAAACCAATAATTACCTAGTTGACACTTGTACATATAATAGTCATTGGCAATATTTGGTCTGTGGTTGCATTGCTCTCCAACAGCTTGAACTCAGTGTAGTCACTGGTTTTGTCTGATATTAATGCTGTTGTGTTATTGTTAGCTTGACTTTCCAGTAGCAACCACTTTTACATTTCCATATTTTCATTACATGCTTCATTTAATCCAAGTTTTTTATTTTTTTATTTTATTCGGGTCAAATATTTTTTAGTTTTTTGTATTTTCATAGATGGAGGTATATTTTTTTCTAATTGTCATTTGATCAAATAAGAAATTCCAGTAATCTAACAGTAATTTAAATTTTAACAAACCTTTTATGAATGTACAATAAGCTATTCAAATGTAGGTAGAATCCTATATTGGTGAGGTGTATATAATTTTAGCTAGTAGACTTGTTTCTTTTTAGCCTTTCAATCTGTATTTAGCTATAAAACTAGCTTAAACTAACTGAAGTGATTCAAGGCATTTAACAGCTTTTAGTTGTAGGTGTGAATCAGGCAGCTAGCACCACAACTCTGTTCTTACAAATGCCTCTATTCTAATCTTCCTCCACAGATAAGGATTCTATTTCAGTACTTTGGTGTGGCAGCAGCAGCCAGTTACTTCAGGATTACTTAAAAATTATTTCTGTATGGAATTCTCTAAAAAGGTGGGGTGCTTATTGTTTGGTTTAAAAATTAGGGATCACTGATAATCTGTGGTAAGTATGCATTTACTGGTTCTGTAGTCCCCCTCCACTCCTCCTCTTCCATATTTTCTTTAGTTGTCCTAGACTGGTTTGCTTCTTTGTGGTGAGTGTTTATATTTCTGTTACTGGGTAAACCTTGTTGGAATGTTGGATCCCCCCCTTCCCCATTAATGGTTAGTTCTTGCCCTTATTAGTATGATTCGAGCTGACTTCTAAATTAGTCATCTTTTTTTTTCTTCATGTTTTTAAACAGCTGTTTATTTCCTGCTTGAGGCAATAGAAATTTTCTTGTAATAGAAACATTTCAATTTACTTATTCTCAGTATTGAATGGCTGTAAGTTATGATAGAATAAGCTGATACAGCATCTATTGATTTAGTTTTATTCTATTCCTCTGTAGTTCCTTCTTTGGTTATGTTTATTACCTGAGCATTCCACGAGCTGACTTTTACTAACCTTTCAATTTTAGTGTCATTAAATAAATAAAGAATTATTTCATCTTTCTGTTTGTTCTTGCGTCACTGCAGTTAAATATATATATATATGTATATATATATATATTGTGTGTGTGTGTTCTTTTTTTTTCTGTCGGTTTACTATATAAATGTGTGTGCCAGCAACGTTTAGTTACATAACTGCTTAATGTTGCAGTATTTTGAATTACTGCTATTAGTATAAAGAAAAGGATCTCTCTGGGAAGAGCAATGTAAAAGAAATGTACTGGATTTAAACTGAAGAGTATATATTTTTAAGTATCATTGTTAAAGAAAATTTCATTGATTTGTGTAGCTAGAAATACAATAAACTTAATAGTTACATTGATTAACCCTTTAGCCTTCACATTACTCTATATATATACTATTATATTTTCATGGTAAAGGCTTTACCTCACATAATTATCTCACATAACATCGAATCTAAGAGATTTTGAAAGTATTTATTTTGAGAACAATACTGTAACATCAGTTTGAGTGACCAGTTACAGCCAGTTTCAACAGAAAAAGGTAGAGAATGTTGGCCGGTTTGAACATTAAAGGGTTAAAAGAAGTATACTTGGGGCTGTGAGTTACTAATTTACATATAACTGAACAAAACTGTTAGCTTCCATCCTTTATGTGAGAGGGCTATTTGATAGTTTAAAGGAAGTTCTAATTATCCCATAACTCAATTTTTCTTTACCATTTTATTTTTCCAAACCGGAAGAATAAGTTTTAACTTCTTAATTGGTGTTCGCTAACTATTCCTCCAGTTACTTGCATTTTATATGGCCTGTTTTCTAATATAAAAATTTGCAGTATAAATTGTTTTCTCTAATGAAAATATCAGCGAATAGCTATTGAATGTTACTACTAGTTAATTAGTTTTCTTCTATACAAAAATTTTATTTTTAATAGTCTTTTATAGATCATCATATAAAAATTAATTTCAATGTTTCTATTAATTCCACACATAATCCAATCAGTAATATTTATCTCTTTTCTGTTAATTGCTGTAAATATTATTACATTTCTCCATTTGCTAACAGGGAAAGTAGACATTAAATGATGATTAAAGAAAAATATATTTTATCAGTTCACAGTCTGATAAAGTTTTTTTATTTTTCTTTATTGGTTTGATCTGAAGGAAGGGACTGTATACGGGGCCTTCTAAGGCCCTCTATTACTAATATACAGTTTCCTATGAAACAGGAACCTTATACATAAACGTGTTTTCTCATTCACTCACTTCGCACTAGTGAATAAAATCTATGAAGCTGTTTTATACACCAGCAAGGATTGGTTGCAGAAGATTCATTATTAACCATAGGCTTTTCCTCTCTACAATTAAGAGTTGAGCTTTTTTTTTATTATTATTATTGATCTTCCTATATGCTGAGAATTTCATTTTCCTCAAAAGTATCCAATTATTTCTACATGGTGATGGCAATTATAAGATTAATTTTTTTTAATGTAGGGTTTTTCATTGTTTTTTTTTTTGTGACTCTTGAAAAATTAATATCAGGTTATGTAATGCTATCTCTGACCCGATTCTCATCCACTGGCCAAACAACAGTAATACACATCAGATGGTAGTAGCTATCTCTGAAGCTCTACAATGAAAATAAGCAGTTTTCTCTATTTTTAACTGCAGCCAGAAGCAAGTTTCCCCAACGCATTTCATTCTCCTCCTACAGACTTGCTTCAACATGTATCATTGTCACTAAGTCGGCTTTTCATTAATATAATGCAAGCTACAAGTGTTCTTTAATCTTTCACTTGTGTGCACTGCTAGATATTTCATTAGTATTATTAAATCTTTGCTCACTAATCTTTCAGATTTACACATAATCATAATCTTTACTGTGTTTATCAGCTATTTATTTCTACATTAGTCTTGTTTCTTGTTGGGAAAGTTTTTAAGCAATTTTCAACACACATTGTAATGAAAATAAAATTTACAAGTTCCTATTTAAAATGTTGTGAAACACAAGTTAAGAAACAATATATGAAGTAGTTGATATATTTTCGTTTATTAAATTAATGACTCCCACTGGACTAGTTCTGTTTCCTTTAGGAATTATCTCAAATTCTTAGAAGAAAAGAGAACTAATTCTGCAAGTAATAAATGAAAAATATATATTTCAGAATTCTGTATCTGATAATTTTACGAACTTTACACTTACCATGAGTCAACTTTGTTGGAAATACCTAATTTCCTTTTTTGATAACTATGGATATATTTCAATTAATGTCGTTCCTGGTTGAAAATCTCATTACATATTACCACAACTAAGCAGATTGGAGTTATTTTAATCTAAATCTCATTTCACACTGACTTTTTGACTCTTTGTTTCATTAAACAGGATTTAGAAGCTCAAATTTACACAAATCGTTGGCTTATATCTCTCATTTAAATTTCATTGTGGTTTCTACTCCTGGTATTGTTGCTTTAATTTCACACTTAATAAATGTATATTGGCAATGTTTAAAATGAGGCAATGTCTAGCTTTTCCAGTGAGTAATCTGTGAATAGGGTAATTTTTTTTTTTTTTATTCTATTACTACAATCGTGATTGTCCTAACAGATATGTGGACTTCATTGTTTGACATGTTTCTTTTTAATATTTTTAATATCAGGTTGACTTAAGAAGCCTTGGGAAGCTTGAAATTTCATAGGTAGTTGTTCCAATGCAGATGACTATAATAGTCATCAATCATTAAATAATAGTTGAAAAAAATTGGCTAAAGTACCCCTGGAGATAGAATACTTAACTCATTTTATAGTGATTATCATAGTTGTGTGTTAGGATAACTACATTCAAAATTTCAGTATTTGAAATCTTTTAAATACTATTATGTTTAAAATAAAATGTCTAAACCGATACCAACAATACATAATATATGACTTGTTTGCGCCATGTCATTGCTTCATTGATTGTACACCATCATCAGAATGGTTTTTACACCCATTTTTCCATGCTAGCATGAATCAGGAATTTTTTTTTTTATGCATAATTCTATGGTCAAATAGACTGGGTGAAAGGAATAAATCCGGTGTTGAATGTTGTAAAGAGAAATGGAATGAAATGGTTGGATCATGTGCCGAGGAAGGATGAAAGTGACTGGGTGAGAGGAGTGATAGAAATGAATGTGGAGGGAGGTAGAGAAGGGTGAAGACTAAAAAAGACATAGCTTAGTGGAGAAGCTTGCCCTGAGGGCCTGCAAGGCTAACCCTTGCATTATTTAGCACATAACTGTTTGTTCTTGTTGTACATGGTTTTAGTGGGTTGATAACATGCAAACATAATGCTCTGAGTGAACTTCTGTGATAGCTACTGTTTTAATACATTTTTCTTGTTCCAGACTTTAATTCTTAACATCCTGTCCCATATGAAACTACATTAGCAAGACCGTGAAAAGTATAAAACACTGACTGCGTCACATTACTTTAATACTGCACATTCTCACAACAATCTCTGTACTAGTAGAAATATATACATTTGAATTAACACGTTTTTAGACATTTAGTTCTAAATTATTACAGGATCTTAAAAGTTAAACATTGTAGTTCTCCTGTATTCAATTACATACAGTTTAAGATTTCTTAAATTTGATTTTGTTTTAAGATTTATGATCTCAAGTCTGACCTTTTCCAACATGCGTTTTAAGCAATTTTCTCTGGAATGAGAAGTATTTTATCTTATAGACCATGAATTCCATTTTAACCCTTTAGCATTCACATTACTCTATATATACTATTATATTTTCATGGTAAAGGCTTTACCTCACATAATATCTCGCATAATATCGAATCTCTGAGATTTTGAAAGTATTTATTTTGAGAACAATACCTTAACATCAGTTTGAGAAACCAGTTACAGCCAGTTTCAACAGAAAGGGTTAATAGAATGTTATTTTTTCTCATAAATTATGCATATTCTTTTGAACTTTAATTTTTTTAAATTTCCATGTATTGCAAAACTGGCAAAATTATTTAGTTCTTAACTTGTATTTTAATTTAATCTTTTTTTTCTTTAAATTATTAATGTTAAACTTCTTTCTGTCTATTGCAGATTGACTGCTAATTTGTTTTCAGCAGAGATCTCCTAAAATGACTGTTGATTATTACAAAGTACTTGGTGTAAACAACAATGCCACTGATGCTGAGATAAAAAAATCGTAAGTGTTTTAATTTTATCATTAATTTTAGCAAAAGTAAATTGGACAATTTGCACATTTGTGGTTCAGTTTTTAACCATATATATCATCATTATATATATACATATATATAGTGGTAGAACACTGGAAGGTAATATCCGTAGCGGTAGAGCACTCAGTCCATGGGACGAGTTAGGTAGAAGTGGTTACACAACAGTTAGTTCACCATACCGAGAACAATTGTTTCACCTTAGCGGATCCTCAGCTCGTAATGGGCATGGTTATACGGAACATGGTTATACTTGTTCTCGGTATGGTGAACTAAATGTTGTGTAACCACTTCTATATATATATATCATGTGAAGGCATGTGGCTGAGTGGTTAAAGAATTAGATTCGCAATCATAAGGTTGTGAGTTCGATTCCTGGACCCGGCAGTGCGTTATGTCCTTCAGCAAAACACTTTATTTCACGTTGCTCTTTCTGCCTGGATTTGCGACTGGTAGATATTATTAGCAATTGGAAAGACAAATGGAAACATTGTTTCAGTCCAATTTGACGAGCTTCACCCCACTCGTTAAGCGAATGAAGTCTGGGATCTTGTCAATCAACTGTTATATATTATCATCACCACTATATATATATGTATATGAAGGCGCGTAGCAGAGTGGTTAGTGTATTCATCATCATCATTGTTTAACATCCATTTTCCACGCTAGCATGGGTTTGGACGGGAATTTTCCCACTTGAGGCAAGATTGGTTGTCTTGCTCGTATAGGACTGTCTGGCGGGTTTTCTACGGCTGGATGCCCTTCCTAACACCAACCACGTTTAGTGTGGACTGGGAGGTTTTTACCATGTTACCTACATGGCCACATTACCGCGTGGACTGTGTTTTTTTTTTTTTTTTTTGTTGTGACACCTATTGGATTTGCAATCGTGAGGTTGAGTTCGATTCCCAGACTGGGCAATGCATTATGTCCTTGGGCAAGACATTTTGTTTCACGTTGCTCCTTTTACCTGGAGTTACGACTGATAGAGAGTATTAGCAATTAGAAAGACCAATGGAAACATTGTTTCTTCAGTTCGATTTGCCGAAAGTCAATTGACTGTCGATGTATATATGTAATTTTTCCATCTGCTTTTTCCATTTGTACAAGATGTTTTAAGATAGTTTTACAGCTAGATGTCTTTTCAATCAGGGCTGGATTTTTATAGCGGGGTTGGGCAGGGCATATACCTCAGGGGTCCTATTAGCAGGGGTTGATCCTAGGAAGATAGATGTGCCCTAGGACACCCCCTGATGGGCTTTTTGATTTTATCGTTTTGACACACCATAACAATACTTTTAACAAATTACTTTGTTGACAATCCTGTAGTCAATTCATCAAAACTTTAGAGGCATCAAATCGTTACCAGAATGATATTTAACAAAAAATACTTATGACAATTCATCAAAATTTTTCCTCTGCTTTAGTGACATCAGGTGGTTATTGTAGAAAGTAACGGGATGTGATTGTCCAAGTTTATGCAAGAATATGGTGTATATGTGTATTTATGTGTGTTCGTGCTTTTGTGTGTCTTTAAATACATTTAGGTGTGGAAAGTGCACTGAAAATGGTGATCAGATTTTTTCATTTAGCATCTATATGTATTACTTGACAATTACATGTGCCAAGCTAACTTTAATATAAATTTTGGGGTTTACTGTGTATTTTAATTTTTTCTGTATGTGCACACCCATCCCTTCTAAATCCACCTCTCCTTTTAGTCACATCTTACAACACAAGAAATAAGGACTGGGCATAGTGGTTGGTACAGGGCCAGGGGTTAGCGGAACTAAAAGGAGTGATGAAAGGAAAAGTGATATGAGTCAGGAGTACCTGAGTGAAGGTAGCATGAGATTAGAAGCTACTGCAGTATGTATATTCAGACAGATATTACATTGAATCGGAGGTTGGAGTAGTGTTTATGAGTGGGTTGACTTTGAGATCTAGTTTGGGAGGGTGCATGCAGCAGCAATCTTTCATTATTGTGGGTCAAAGGTTGGAGTGATGTTTACGAGTGACCCTACATTAAATGAGATCTAGTTTACATATGTGCAGTAGCAGCAGTCTTTCATTATGAATGTTCTAAGATGTATATTTCTGAACTGTTTAATTCCGTTTCCTTTTTTTTTTTGGTCTTGTCCTGTTACATTTAATGGTCTGAAATATTGAAGGTAGAACTCGGATCATAGTCTGGGCTTATTTGAAAAACATGTAAAAAAAAAAAAAAAAAAAAAAAAAAAGTATGAAATAACTAAGAGTCACATAATGTGTAAAAGTAAAATTCAAACAAAAAACCTTCCCATTAGTAGGGAGACATTTGTAGAAAAGCTCACTAAAAGACGCACACTATAAGGCAAATGCACCTTCCCAGTTGTTCTGCAATCTACAGGTCTATTCTCAGAGCAGGTCTGTTCATTTGAACCATGCTGTCTACTCACATTCACTTTTCAACAAATTTACTAGTAAGCAGCACTTCCTTCAATTTCCTTTACTATGGAATCGAGTTCATCATCATCATTTTACATCCGCTTTTCCCTGCTTGCAAGGGTGGGACGGGAACTGATTCTGGCTTGATTTCTACAGCTGGATGCCCTTCCTAACACCAACCTCATTTACAGTAAGTGCTGGGTGCTTTTTTTCCGTGGTGCCTACACGTCCACTTTAGTGTGGGCTGGGTGCTTTTTTGCCGTGGCACCTCCACGACCACTTTGCAGTAGAATGATAGGGACTCCAGTCTTATCATCTCATTTCTACAGCTGAGTAAACTGGTGCAATGTGAAACAACACATCACCCGGTCTGAGAATTGAACTCCCCACCTTTCGAGGGCTTGGCAAATGAGAAAAGTGTCTACCTTCAACTCTTGTGGTTGGAATACATTTTTTTCATCATTTAAACATTGCATTGAAATATTTTGTATTCCAAATTAGTGTTGATTTCGTAATTTCCTTGTGAAATTATTTTGCTAGCAGGTAAAACAGATGTTAAATAACAATGATGATGGACACAGCATGATTGAATGGTCAAGGAATTCACTTTGCAATCATTATGTCCTGAGTTTGATCCCATTGTATGGCATCTTGGGCAAGTGTCATTTACTATAACCTTAAGTCAACTTAAGCCATGAGTGAAATCAGATAAGCGGAAACTGTTGGGAAGCATGTCAGATGGACTATACCTGTAATTCAAAGGGCCAGCCTTGTCACACTCACGCTGAATTATGTTATGGGTGCATGTGTCTGTAGAATCTCTAACCACTTACACATTAATTTCATGAGCAAGCTGTTCCATTGATCGGGCAACTAGAACATTCAGTCAAAACTGGCAGAGGTACATTACATTCTAGATAGCTGTCCAGATTTCTTTAAATATATGACCATTTAATGAGCATAATGGGCATGTTTTCTTGGTATCAATTTTTATTAGTGAGGTTTTCAAAAGTCATTCTCTGAATTATGAATCTTATTTCTATTTACTTAATTTACCAATTTTATTATAGGTTCTTTAGTTGCTTTCAGGGGTTTTTTTTCTTTACAAGATATATATATATATAAAAGCTTGTTTGTATTCTTTTTGGAAAAGGTACACTGTATCCCTGTATGTTGTAAGGAGCAACTAAAAGGGTTGGTGTCTGGAAGGGCATCTGGCTGTAAAACTATTGCCTCAAAAAGTCCCACCCAACCAATTCTAGTATGGAAAAGTCAATATGTATTAGTATGTACTATTTACCACATCCTGTTCTCTAATTTTAATACCTGACCCACAGCTTTTGTAATAAAATATGCAATGTATGTAAAGCTGGAATCAAGAACTGGAACAAAACTTTTCTTTATTTAGATCAGGTTACTTGTTAATTCTATATCATTGCTATCTATATGTACATAGAATACAGTAAAAGTTTGCTAGCAAGTACAGTTGAAAAATCATGAAGCATTGGGTTTCAAACTTTTGGTTCATTTCAGATTTATTAGCAACCTATAGCTCTTTTTTAGCCATTGAAGGACTTGTTGGTATTGAATCTAATCACTTGAAGCTTCCGTGTTATAGCAAATATAACTTTATAAATCCACGTGATTTGACCATGATCCTTGGTGCTGTACAAGCAGGTGACAATAACTTTAATGTCCAAGCCCAAACTAATCTTTTCAAAAGCGGTCATGGGGTAGATGTATGTTTTAAGATGTAGTATTTAGACTTATGCACTATTAAAAAATGTTATCACATTGTAGTAGATCAGATAAGATCAATGCATACAACTTTGAAATTATATGTATGGACCCTTAACTCTTAAAAATCATAGGGGCACCTTAGTGACAGACAGCATGTCTTCAGCATTTTTAAAACCTGGTGGAGCCCATCTCCTCTCCTGGTCTGAACACAGCTGATTTCTTCCAGAGAAAGAGACATAGAGGTAGAATCAACCCCAGTAGTGAACTGGTACATTTTTTATGATCTCAAAAGGCAAAGTTGAAGTGAGCAGGTTTTGAACTCTGAACACAGCTGGAATGAATACCGCAAAGCATATCCGACATTCTAATGACTCTGCCAGTTTGCTGCCTTTTGAAATTATATAAAGCTAAAAAAATTGAGAGTATCAATTGATAATTATCATTGTCATCATCCTATTATGTCCATTTTCCCATGCTTGCAGGGGTTGGACAGATTTTTACATTTGTTTCTTTCTTCCACTTGTTCCTTTGTCATCTCCTCTGTGAGGTTCAGAATTTTGAGATCTGCTCTCACCAGTTCCACCCAGGTTTTGTTGGGTTTTCTTCTACTACAGCTTCCTTCCACTTTTTGATTCATTGGCTGTGAAGTTAGAATACTGATGTGATCTGGATAAAAGTTCCAACTCTGGTACATGCAATGACTATAGGCAAGGCTTGTCATTTCTGAAGATAAGCTTAGTTATATAATGGAGCTGTAAAAATAATTGTTTGTACAAAATGTAAATGCCCAAATTAATATTTAAGCACCCGCCTCTGAAAAAGTAACAAAAAACCCCACACAGCCTATTTCTGTAATTAATAAATGTAACTTGGGGTTGAGAGGACTCCTCCAATCTCACCTGCTGGTGTCATAAAATGTACCCAGTATACTCTGTAAAGAGGTAATGGTAGTGTCACAAAAAAAGCACCTAGTACACTCCTTTAAGAAAGGCACCCAACTGTAGAAACCATGTCTCATATGGAATGTATGAGCAAGATGAGGTCATACTGACATGTCTGGTCTCAGAGCATGACAACCTGTCTAACACCTGCAAACATGGAAAGCAGACGTTTGATGATGAAAACTGAGTTTTTATAAGAAGTTCAATTGACTAAGGAAATTAAGTTGAAACTCTTTTCTTTAATACTAAATATTTAGTTAAATTTATCACCTTGTGTATCTGATTTAGAATAGGTACACTGTATCTCTGTGACTAAAAGGGTTGTTGTCAGGAAGAGCATCCAGCTGTAGAACATTGCCTCAAAAAGTCTCGTCCATCCCATGCCAGCATGGAAAAGTTTAAAAGCAATGATATACACAATCACTAGAATATGTATGCAATACTATAGTCAGGATTCCTTACCTATGAATAAAACGCCCACTGGAAATGATTGATTGCTTTTTTTTCTAAAAATAAATATTGTCGTCATTTGACGTCTATTTTCCATGTTAGCATATGTTAGACAGGTTGTCTCATTTGAGGCAAGTCGGGTCATACAGAACTGTTTCTGGCTTGGTTTCTATGGCTGGACGCCCTTTCTAATGCCAACCACATTTACAATGTGTGCTGGGTGCTTTTTGTCGTGACACAACCACTTTACAGTGTGGGCTGACCGCTTTTTGTCAAGATACCTACATGACTACTTTACAGTTTTGGCTGGGTGCTTTTTGTTGTGACACACACCTACATGGTCACGTTAGTGTGGGCTGAGTGCTTTTTGTTGTGACACACACCTACATGGTCACGTTAGTGTGGGCTGAGTGCTTTTTGTACTGACACCTACACAACTATGTTACAGAGTGTGCTGGGTGCTTTTTGTCCTGACACCCATATGACCACCTCTGAAACCTTTTTCAAATGTAAGCTGTTTTATCATGGAAGAAATATTTCAATGGACCTGAGTGTCTTCAACTGTTCTTGTATCTCTTTAAATTGCAACTGTATGTATGGACTGACAGCTTTTCTATATTCTCCCTTAGGCAAGATTCCATCCATAATCACACTGTTACTATTCCACTGACAATGATTTTTGTATTTCCATCCTTTGGCATCAGGATCTCCAAATTAGTTTAAATTGACCCCTCCACTTCGCCTGAGAGGTGGAAGGGTTGATTTTAACCAATTTGTAAATTGAAAATTTGTGCCAAAACCTGACATTTGTATAAGAGAATGAAAATGAGTGAAATAATACAATAAAATACTTCTTTATTTTAGAAATCAGTATTTTTTCAATGTTTCCAGATATTGAGACATAACTATAAAGGATATTTGTCATTTGGAGGCTTTTTCATAATTTCAAGTACTTAAAGTGATTTTGTATTTTTTGTTAAGTTGTCTGTGGCACTTTTCCATGTAGGCATGGATTGGACAGGATTGTTTGAAACTGTTTTACAGCCAGATACTCTTCCTGATGCCAACCCTTTTAGTTGCATCTTACAACATGCAGGGATACAGTGACCTATTTTAAAAACTGGGATACATACAGTTGATTATCATTTAAATACTTTTGTCCTTATTCATTCAGCCAATGCACAGCTTCAAGATTTAAATGTTTTGAAGTTTTGTTGTCATCTATCAGTCGCTTGGTGGTTGTTAAGATGGAAGGCACACACCTGAGTTTTGCTGGCATTAGCGTTAAGGTACTTTTTTTGTAGTATGCAGAGAGTTGTCAGGGCATTTGATAGTCTTTCCTCGATTGTGTCAAAGGAGCCTGATTGTGTTGCGATGCAGAGATCATCCGCATATATGAATCTACGAATATTGTGGAACTGCGGCTGGTCATTTGTGTAAATGTTGAACAGCATAGGGGCTAGAACAGAGCCCTGTGCGAGTCCGTTGTTCTGGACCCTCCACCTACTTCGCCTGCTATCCATCTCAACAAAGAACCGCCGATTGATGAGCAGTGACTCAATTATGCGGACTGCAGTGGTGTTCCGAACTGTTTGAGCCACCTTTAAAAGAAGTGGCTCTGTGGTTCACGGTGTCGTAGGCAGCTGTGAGGTCGACAAAGACTGCTCGGGTAATTTTTTTGGCCTCATATCCATCCTTGATGTATTGAGTCAGGTTCAGTACTTAACCGCAGCATGATCGTCCGGGCCGGAAGCCAGCCTGGTCTGGAGATAGTTGTTCTTCTACAGTAGGGGACAAGCGAGCCATGATCATGCGCTCGTATAGTCTGTAAAGGGTGCACAGTAAGGATATTGGTCGGTAGCTCTTTGGAGATGCCGGGTCTTTGTTTGGCTTCAAGAGAGCCACCACTCTAGCTCTTCTCCATATCCTTGGTATTTGACAGGCTGATGCACAGTTGTTAAAGAGCGACAGGAGCCACGTTTTCACCATTTCTCCAAAGTGCAATATCACCTCCACTGTGATGCCATCCAGGCCGGCTGCCTTCCCTGGTTTAAGGTGTTTCATAGCTGCATGCAGCTCTTCCATGTTAAATGGTTCAAAGTTTTCGTCAGAGTTGTGCATGGCACGGTTCATGTCCTGTTTCATTTCCCTTAGGTATCCCCCCTTTCTATTCTTGGGCTTACCGTTGAGTAGCAGTTGGTGTGCCACTTCATTTGGGGTAACGGCAGCTATTGTTGGTTGTGGTTTCTTTTCAGAGCTTAATTTTTTTATGGTTGCCCAGGAGTTTTTGCTGTTATGAGTCATATCGATGTTGGTTATGACTTCTTGCCAGCGCTCTTTCTTTTCATTGTTGATCGAGGCTGTCAGGATCTCTCCGAGCTCTATGGTGTTTATGGCAAATGGGTCGTCATTATACGCCTGGACGTACTCCTGGTACATTTCTTTGTTTTGCTCATTGAGTCCTGGGATGTAAAACTTCCTGCAGCCTCTTGGGATATTTTTAGGAAACTAAAAATCAGATGGGGCAACAATGAACTGGAAAACCACCCTCATCCAGTTTACCTCGGAGTATGGGCAAGGTCGTGCCATGCAAACAGGGTTGAACAAATTATGCCGGATGATCACCAGAACATTAAAAGCAACTCTCCTTCCAGCCGTATACACTCTTGCATTCCACCGCCCCACATACGACAAGAGGTCAACGCAAAAACTGAACGGTACAAACAACAACACGATCCCAGGCATCCACTCTATGGCCACCAGGAAATAAGAAGACGATTAAAATCTCGAAAAAGCTTCTTAACCGTGGATAGCCTGGAGCATGCACAATCGGCGGCTTACAGGTTGGAAAAGTGGAGGGAGAGTGACCGCGGCCTTACCAAGCCCAAATTAAAGCCTCCCCAATGGAACATCTCTTAGTAGAAAGGACTGGGTAACCCTAAACAGGGCCAGAGCCAAAACGGGCAAAACTGGAGACAACCTCCACAAGTGGGGATTGGCCACCTGCGCTGAGTGCCCCTGCAGCGAGTGCCCACTGGGACCCACATGCTCCGACCAAGACCTGATGGAAGCAAACGACGCTGCACTTCAATGGATACGGCACTGGCGCGACAAGATATGATGATGATGATGATGATCTATCAGTCAATAATAGGTACCATTCAGGTGGGGCAAAATTACCTGAGACAGATTGCTATCCTCTTCAGAAAAGGTCTGTTATATCTGTTAAACATCATAGAAATATCTAAGTGTTGTGTGATCATCTTGGTCATAAACCTTTTTGTGACCATAATTCTAAAGAAATATGAGGGTCGGCTGAATAAGATATTCTCATGGAATGTGACCAAATAAGGTTCATTTTTCAACAGTTTTCTTTGTGGTCCATACACTTCTTTCGGTGTTGCAGTACTTGAATCCCATTGATGAAGATGCTTTTATCCTAAAAGAAGTCATCAGCAGCAGATATGACGGCACCATTTCGATACTGGTTCCCAGACAAGTGTTTTTTTTTTTTTTTGTTTTTTTTTTCATTTTGGGTAGCAGATGATAACCAGATGGGGGCCAAATCAAGAGAATAAGGAGGGTGATTAGCTAATTCAAAGCCAGTCATGCACTGCAGCCATCGAAACCAAGGACTTGTGTGCTGGAGCATTATCCTGGTGAAAGAAAACTCCTTTCATGAGTTTTCCAGGGTATTTTGTCTTATTAGCCTTTTGTAACTGTCTTAGCAAGTTGGCATGGTGCTCTCCATTGATGGTATGGCCCTTTTGAAGATAGTCAATATACACAATGCCTTTTACATCCCAAACAACTGAGACCATCACCTTCTCTGTAAATGAAACAACCATTGGCCTTCTTTGGAGCAGATGAGGAAGGGTGTGTGTGGCTCAGTGATGAACCCAATGTTCGTCCTGGATTAGGAAGCATTCAAGGAAACCAGCTGGATCTGCCTCAAACAATGTCGGATTTTGCTGTGTGATCAGCCTGGTGCACTTTTGATCAGGTGTCAGAAAATGTGGGACCCATCAAGCAGTTCATTGTGCAGAATATTATCAACTCTTTCATGGGATATGCTAATAGCCTGGTGAACACGATCAATGTTTGCTCAGTGGTGGCAGTTGCAGGACATCCAGAACTTGGGTCATCTTAAAGACTCTTTCTTCCCCTCCTAAATTCAGTTGCCTGCTTTTGCACTATTGATAAAGCTGGAGTGTCATTCCCTAATGTAGCAACGTCAGCATGAATGTCCTTGGGGGCTAAACCTTTTTTCTGCAGGTACTTAATAACACCTTGATGCCAAATATTTTCCATTTTCAAGAGAAGTTGCTACTAGTTACTTTTGAAGTATTCTTTGACTAGTCAGATGTCAGTTTACCTGGAAAGAAACAATGCGGTTATTAATAGTTGAAATTAATGCTTGCAAGATTTCACAGCTCTAGCATTACTCCTTCATAGTCAACTAGTGAACCTTTCAACCCACTCTAATACATGCTATTTCAATTAATTAATGAAAAATTTTGAGGGATTTACTAAAGTTACTTCTTTATTAATATAACTTAACATATGGTTTTTATATAAAATTATGTTGGAAGATATTTAAATAAGAGCCCATTAAAATAGATGGTTTTATTTTCAAAGAACCAGATGTAATTTTCAGCAGGTTGGTATCAAATGTTAAAGTAATTTACTTTTACATGTTTTCATCGTTAAAAGAAACTTGTCCAACTCTAATTAACTTCTGTTTGTATTATACTCGAGTTGTAGCAGTTGCTGTATCTAAGAAGTACAACTGTACTTCTGCATTAACTACATAGAGTAGTGCATAATTGTGTATAGAGGGTTGTGTGAGCAGTCCTCAGACATGTTCCAGAAGGTCCTATCAGAAGTAATAGTCTCCTAATGTATAGAAGAGTGCCATTTAAAAAAATAGTTTACAATAGTACATACAGTATAGAAAGAATAACTTGCTCATCCATCCTTAATATTTCTGCTTTCCATGACATGACAGTAGGTGGTGAATTGGCAGTCATTAGAGCATCAGATTAAATACCTTAGGGCATTTGTTTCAGCCCTTTTCACTTAAGTTCAAATCCTACCGTTTGGATTAATCTTGGGCAGTGAATTGTTAGGATATCTTATGGTATTTGAGCAATCTGAGTTTAGTGCCTACCTTCTGTCTCCAGAAAAGTGACACAACAGGACTGGATCACTTATTAAAACACTATAGAGACCTATGAGATGCATGCTCATGGAAAGCTCGCTAAACCTATTAGGTGTGAGCCTTAACATGTGAATTGGGTTTGGGTGGTACAAGGAAGTTGCATGCACAATGTCAATCTCACTCTCTCAACTAAGCCTGCTTTTATCCAGAGACAAGATCAAGATGGTTGGAAGTGGGTCTGAATGCTGTGGATGACAAGTACTTCTATGTGTGTCTCAGATAGATACCATGAGCTATTTACTACTTTAGTGTACCTTCTGAGCATTTGAGGGACTTTATTTTACAAGTAACCCTTTCTGCCTATGATTTCACATCTTTCTCTGTCAGCCTGTCTGTAATCTCACTGCATGTCATGTTCATTGTACACACTGGGTACTCTGTATGGAGTTTCTACCTACTCCTTTTCAACATAATAAACATGTCCATTTACCTGGTGGTAGCAGTCTTATCTTTCCTACTAAGTAAAACTTTAGTTTTTGCTAGGTTTATTTTGAGACACTTTGATTCTAGATTCTGTTTCTAAGTTTGGAATTTCTTCTTTAATTCTAGAGTTTCAGCTATGAAGACTAGATCATTAGCATACATAGGCAACCAGTCTTGAATTCTCCTGCTATGACCTGGAGGACTAGAAGTAACATGAGGGGGGTAAGAATTGAACTTGGCAGAATCCTACCCACAAATTCGTCGCTGTATTCACCTTGCTGGCTGCACTTCTGTGCATGCCTTGTATGACCCTCACAAGCCATTCATCTATCCCTAGATTCCTAAGTGATCACCAGATTACAGTGTGGGTTGCTGTCAAAGGCTTTTTTCAGGTCAACAAACGGGGCTCTTAGCTAAGTACTTCTACAATTGTTTCACTAGGAAGATGGCATCGGCAGTGTTTTTTTTTTATAGCAAAAAGTCAATCTTTATTTCAAGATTAGTTCTATCCCTAACAGAGCTAACACACTGTAACCTTCATAAACTGTAATTGCTTCATTCTAATGCATCTCCTTTACCCTTGTAGCATTTGACAATGATGCTGCTATGTTAATCATTAGGCATAACACCTTTTTGTACCACCTTATTGACTATGTGAGTGACTAGTTTATGTCCTGCTCTGCAGGATAGTTTAATCATCTCAGCAACAATCCCTAGTGATTCAGCTGCCTCCCCAACTGTCATATTCCTGTTTATCTACCTGTCAACTTTAATGGTTGGTCTCGGTTGAGCCTGCATCCTTCTAATTTAAGAATCCCTCATAGTAGCATTTCTCTACATCTTTCTTTTTGGTGTCAGTAAGGGCAAGTGTACTATTGTCATTCTATACACACTTCTCACAAATATCACACCCCAGTTTTTTCTAGTGCACTGTCTTTAAATCTAAAATGCTTCGTGCTTCTGATCCTCAGGGTGCAGAACATTGGCAATTCTTGTCAAATAAATCTGACATCTAACTTCTCTTCTAACTATTGTTCCCTACTACTTCCCTGCTTTCCATTTTTCAAGGCTCTCTCTTCACTGTACTATGTCACCTTGTCCCCAGCCACAAGTCTAATCTGTAATTCCCAGTAGGTTGTCTTGCAGGCATTTCCAGTTCTCGATATAATAGTGCTATAATTCCTTGAACACTGTGTTGAGAGGTTCATATAGTAAGTCTCTAGACCTATGGTTAGTTAATGGCTTTTTTCTAGTCACCATGGAGTCATCTTGAATATGTTATCTAAAGTTATGTTTTATATGCGTACTCAGAAAGTCTGTTGTTTGGTTATTTAAATTTGTTACATACTCTTTGTCACCAAGTTGTTATCTCTGTTTTGGGGGGTTTTTTTAAATTAATATTTTCATGGAAATTATTCCATTTTGATGCCTTGTCTTCAAAAGCAACATCAATTGTCATCTTCTCTCTCCTTGAATTATGTTTTCTGTCTTGTCCTTTTCCTATCTCAGTAACACCTTGCATTTTAGTGGCTTTATTGTTTTACCCCTCTGTAACTATATTTCTGATGAATATACAGTCCATTATAATTGTCTACTTTTCTAAGCTTGCATGTGTTGGATGAAATGTTTTCAGGCTGTCTTTCACCAGATGCCCTTCTTGGTGCTAGCCCTAGCTTTATATACAGCTGGCATTTGTTGAACCACCACACTGTTGCATGTATTGTTGATAGAAGTCATATGTTGATATTAAGACATTTGCAATGACTGACATACACATGAACACACTCAAACACATATGTAGTGTCACATAAAAAGCTCTGTTCACACTGTAAAGTGGTTGGTATTTGGAAGGGTATCCAATCATAGAAAATCAAAAATGTTTGAGCGAGGCATGGTCACTCTTGAACTGTCTAGCCCATGCAAGCATGGAAAATAAATGTTAAGTGGTGATTGTGATGATATATATATAAAATGACAAACTTCCACACAATTTCCATCTATCAAATTAATTCAAAAGACATTGGTTGATATAGGGCTGTCGTAGAAAGGAAAGCACTTGCCTAAAGTACCATGCAATGTAGCTGAGCCTGAAACATGGTTCTGAAATAAACTTTTTAACAACACAGCCATACCTGTCTTGTCCTTTTCCCTTCTCAATAACCCCTTGTATTTTAGTGGCTTTGCTTTGCTTGAGGTGAGTAAATTAAAAAAATATATACACCCATATCTCAAAATAATATGCTTCCCTGTTTGGACATCAAACTCTGGTCTTACACACGACGGGCAGAGATACTTAACATACTACTGTCGATAGGCCTTAATTCCATGAGATGGTGCTTGGAACTCCTAACAAAAGTTACATATGTGAAATTATAAAATAATTTTTTTTTTTAATATAACTACAGTGAACCAGGGGTCATTTCAGATAGGTCAGTATCAAGGAACTTCATCATTTAACATCTGCTAGCAAGGGTTGGACAGGTCTTCACAGACCAAGTCAGTAAGTACTGAAGCAAGTCTACTGACCTTCCAAGTAAGTTGGTCTGTTCCTGCCGAGTGCATTTTATCTTTGCACCAGCAGTAGGGAGGTTGTCATGTCTGACACAACTGAAGGGTCTCCCCAACTCTTTGTTTGACAAG
This sequence comes from Eledone cirrhosa, assembly GCA_964016885.1. NCBI lineage: Eukaryota > Metazoa > Mollusca > Cephalopoda > Octopoda > Eledonidae > Eledone > Eledone cirrhosa. The sequence continues at coordinate 142,915,154 of OZ024741.1, read as the reverse complement.
CTTTTTACTGATGGGTGCCCTTCATATCACTAACCACTTTTGTGTACTGAGTGCATTTATGTAAATCACCAACACTAAGGAGATTGTCATCTCCTTGATGACTGAGGTTTCCTTCCAACCCTTGTGAGGTGATATCTGACGTACAGAACCAGTGGTCATTTGAGACAGGTTGGTATCAAGAAACTTCTGAGACTAATGACTCTCTGTCTATGTCCCACTTACATAACTCCCACTTGGCTATCTTCCATCTTCTATTCCTCTTCTAGCTCAGTATACACACAGAACAAAGTATTTTCATTTTTAGATTAGTGGCTCTTTTCTCCATTTTGCAAGGGGATGATAAAAATGTTGATAAACTGGACAGATATAGATGGGGAGAAGGTTGGATATGTCATTTCACTAGAAAGAAAAATTAAGATGCTTGATAGATATGCTGAGTTTGTAATTAGGTTTTGATTATAAGATGGAAAAATGAAACTTGTTTACAACCCAGTGGAGTTGGGAGTTAAAGGTAGGCTCTGTTTGTTCAGAGCCTAATGGTCCAATTTTGTCTCCTTGTTCTTCCTCCTGTACATCAACAACCTACCTACCGATGCCTCCAAAACACTCCTACACACATAATACTACCCTTCACATACACTTGACCTTCCACATCTTAGCATCATCTACAAACAATTTAGTGCTGGTTTAGATAAAATGTCTGACTCTATGAACAGACCTTGAAAATATTCTCATGTCAATCATGTTTCCTTCAATAAAACTGGCTTGAATTGCTACACATATCAAGAAAATAAACCTGTACCCCACTTCCACCCCTCTAATCATGAAGATGTAACTAGTCCATAATATCATTACCAATGCTACTCCTCCCCATCACATCTTCAACGTGGTAAAGACTGCACTGCAATGTCTGGCCTTCTTTGGAACCAGAAAATATAATTTCCAACAATTAAGCCTATACAAAGCTTAAGACCCACAATGGGGTGCTGCTGCACATACATTGTAAATTGCATCTTAAAAAAGGGTCACCCAACTGATTAATATGAAGTTGCTTACCATCATCCTCCAGCTGCTGGTTCTCAGATTGCTGTCTCTGCACTTTGCCTCTCCTACTGCTAACTATCAGCTACTACCATTTTAGACCATCTAACTCACTTAGCTGTCTTCAATCACCATTGTATACACACACACTGCACTAATCACTACACTTTTTTTCACACTGTCAGCCATCTGAAATCTTGTAGTTGTTCAAATGTGAAGGCCCTAGACATCAGCCCTTCCCCCAAACTGAACTATAAAATTACATTCATGCACTATAAGAAGGTGGCTATGTATCATCTATCTTTATCTGATGTTTGAATTGTTAATATATTTGCAGCTATCGGAAACTTGCTTTAAAATGGCATCCAGACAAAAATCCTGACAGAAAAGATGAAGCTGAAAGAAAGTTTAAAGAAATATCTCAAGCCTATGAAGTACTTTCTGACAGTAAGTTGTATGCTTTGTGTGTTTTTCATGCTATTCTTTGTCACATTTTTCTCTTAGTTACTTTCAGTATTTATATCATTTGATTATATTAATGTGAATGTCAGGTACAGTGGAGCAGAAGCTCTCCTCCCTACTCTGGGTTTTTTTATATCAAACCCCCTGCACAAGCTGAGTTTTTCATTATTAAAATAACTAATCCATTCCTTGGCTAGTTTAGTAACTGGGTGGTGGTTTGTCATATTTATTTTTGTCAAAGTTCTTTCATCACACATCCTGTGGCCTTCTCATTGACTATTCTTGCTTTTCTTTTTGACAAAAAGACAAGATGGACTAAATAGGACAATATCAGAACAGAGGAAACACAAGAGTAAGAAGTCAACACATGTAGGAAAGACATGAGCATGAAGGGAATTCCAGCAGACCAATGTTCTGAGCAAAAAGGACTAGGCATAGGACTCAAAAAGGGGTGATAACAGGAGGAAAGATGAATAAGTCAAGAGTGTCTGAGGAGGTGGACACACCAGCCTGTTGTGAAGAGTAGTGGCTATTGTAGTAGCAATAAAGGCAGATAGGCGACAACACATCTATGGACCAGAAGTATATTTTCTACTAGATTTACCAATCAACTCACATCATGCACACCTCCCACATACCAAATTCTCCTTTGTCCACCTCATATTAGCATGGAAGAAAGATGTGCTCCCTACTCCACCCACATTCTTTGTCCAACCCATGCCAGCTTAGAAGACCAGGCACGCTTTACAATATACCACCACATGCAACTCACTCTTTTTAAGCCTACCTTCATGACCACTTCCTCGGTGGTATTATAGAAACAGCTGAGAACCAAACTAAATACTTAGTAATATTTAGCTATATTCTCATAACATAGTTCTCTAAGGTACTGTTTGATTGTTCCTAGAGGTTCCAGAAAGCAAGTACCAGTAATACACCATGGATAATTTGACATTCTTTAGATGTGTAAAAATTGGCTTGTCAATAAATGCATACACTTTTAATAAAGTTGTAATACTTTAGTGGTTGTGGGGAGGGTCAGTTTGAAATAATTGAAAGTGGCTATCATGTTGGTATATACAATTGGATTATATACGATTTTCATTAGACTGTTTTGGTGCATGTTTTGTTGTTTATAACTTTCTCTCTTGTCCGCTTACCGCCTCTCCCTCTGCCCCCCCCCCCCCCCCCTCATGTATGTAACCATATGATAGCTCTATTTGTCAATTTTTAATTATTTCATGGCTTTCATTTTTCAGAACAAAAACGAGACGTCTACGATCGCTATGGATTAGAAGGTCTCACAGGAATGCACAACGATGGTCACCCTGGACCTGGATTTGAATTTAACTTTGGTTACCCTACTTTCCACTTTAGGGATCCTGAAGAAGTGTTTAGGGAATTCTTTGGAGGAAGAGATCCTTTCGCAGAATTCTTCTCAGGTATGGTAGGGGAAATAACCCAAAATTTTCTTCCTGAAGTCACCTGAATCACAACCTCCTTACCTTGATTAACTTTGAACCTTTAAGAATTGTAAGGGTGTGTCCATTGAAGATGCATGTTTTAATGGTATACCTTAATAGAAGCCTTTTTGTTATATTCACTGACAACTCATTTTCGGTATTGTTGCTTGTCTTTTAAAGATTTGTTCAAACTTAGCTTATCTCTTATACTAATGTGTTTTATATAGAAGATTGACCCAATGTCTGTTGTTTTGCTCCAGTGTCATCCCTGGTGAAACAAACCTATGATCAAAGGTAACCCAGCCATTGTATCAAAGACTAGGTTATTCAATATCTTTAATTTATGACTGTAAGCTGCAACTATGTAAAAGTATTGTCTAAGACTGGCTTTTTCATGCGGTTGTTAAACTTAAATGTCCCACCAGTAAATAGACCTGTCTTAATTTAATATTTTTCTGTTTTTAATGGCAAGCTGTTAGTCAATGGAATGTGATACAAAATGCCTTCGAACAATTGTTCCAGCTTTCTGCACTTGAGTCAAATTTGTTTTTCATAATTTTGGAGTTAATAAAATTAAACACAACTCCAGAACAAAGGGTTGGCATAATTGTTAGAGCATCAGATGAGATTTTTTGTGGTATTTGTTCTGGCTCTTTGCATTCTCAGTTTATATCCCATGGATAGTATATGTAATCCATTGCTTAGTTTACTCCTGTGCTGAGCCTTAGATGTTTTTAGTGGAGTTCTCTTTGTTGCAAGCATTTGATCAAGGTCTCTGGTTTGAAGATAAATTTCTCTCCATTCCTCCCCCCAATCTTGGAGGCCCTGAAAAGGGCCATAGGCACTGCCTGTCCCCTCTGTGGATAAACAGTAAAAACAAAATTATCTGTCAGTTATTTGAAATAGAGAGAACTGAAGTGGGAACATACATTTGCCAAAAAAAATAATAATCTTCCAAGATTTCTAACAGTATTTTTAATTTTAAAATCTGATTGATTTATTCAAAGTGAAGCAGCTCTATTTTGATAGGTCTCTTGGTAGAAACTTGTAAGACTATAACTGTTTGTTCAGGTTAAGTTTGTCAAGTCATATAAAAGCCTCACTTCACTCATCTATTTCGTGTCTTCATTTTAACCGGTTTTTCACTCCTCCGAGTTGTAAAAAAAAGCCACAGCAGTTGCTCATTTCCTGATCTCTCCACTATATATTTCACAGTAACATCTTACTGACCAACTACTTACCTCAAATGCCCCCTACTAACATTAATTCAGAAACTGTCAGCAGATCACAGTATTATTCTATTGGTTCTAGGAGGTCGGATATGCAGAAATCTACCACACGATAGAATGTTTCAACATTCTTTTCCAGGCTTTCCTAGTCCAGCCCTTTTTAACCCTTTCCTTGACGACTCTGTCTTCAATGCCGGCCCAAGGTAAGTTGCTAATTTTTCTTTAATGTAAGCAGATACAGCACTGGGATGGGTAAATTCTCTCATCAGAGAAATAATAGAATCTGTTTCGACTACAGATTGTTGGCGTCTGTGTTATTGTTTTATTTGTTGGTGTCAGTGTTAGTTTCTTTTGTTATGTTTTTTGTTGGTGTTGGTGTTATCTTTTTCTTCTGTTCATGTTTCGCATGTCATTTTGCACTAAAACCTACATGCTTTATTAATTCTAATTAACAATTTATTTTGTAAACTGTTCTTGTATTAAGATGTGCAAACTAGTTGGTTGTTCTTGGCAACATTAAAACCATTAGTTGATTGTTAAGTTTTCCTTTTTGTTGAAGAAAAGATACTAAAACGATTATTGTGAGGAAATTATATGTCCAATCCAAGTTGTTGAGTTAATTTTTGTTAAAACTGGGCTCATCTTTGTAGCATCATCAACTGAAATATATAATCTATTCCTACTCTGTCAATTTTTGCAAAATTAAGAAAAAAATTGCCTCCAATATAAAATCAATAACCAGTTTATACACGATGCTTCTTTATTGTTGATACTTATTTTCTGAAGTTGTATTGAATGTTTTAAATTCAAATTAATGCACAACATTCTCTTTATCTAGTTTGCACACCTACTTTGTGATTTGATGTATTGTCTGTGTTTATGTGGAATTTACTTAATTGGACTCTGCTCATCTTATAATTATTTAGTGATTTTTCAGAAAATTGGAAGAATTAATTTTTTCTAGTCCTAGTTACCTTGGAAAAATAAAAAAATAATAATTCAAATCCTGGTTGTTGTTGTTTCTCATGCAGCAACAGTGTGTTTGTTTCAATACCACTCTCCAGTAGTTTGTCAGTATTTAGAAATCACTGTTAAAAATATCTACTCCAAAGGACATATGGTTAAATTAGCTTTGCAATTATGTGGTTCCTAATTCAAACCCACTGTGTTCTACCTTGTGCATGTAAATGTCCATCATAGCCTTAGATTAACTAAGATCTTGTGTGATATTTAATAATAATGAAATTATTGTGTAAAGTGCTCAGATGCACTACAACTCGTCAAAGGTGCATGTATAGTACATAGAATAATACACAAATGTCAGGGAAGTGAATAGTGTATGAGTCATGATATACATATGTGTATGGAGGGGGAACATTAGGTGTAGTGTTGGCAAATCTCGGGAAGCATGGAGGCCTTAAAGGATGCAGTGTCTCGACAGCTAACAACCGATGCAGGTAGTTTGTTCAATGCTTCAGCAACTCTGAGCGTGAAAAAATGTTTCCGAAAGTCAAGGGAACTGTACTGTTTTCTGTCTTTGTGGGCATGCCCACATGTGTTAGACACATGGAAATCAAAAAGGTACTCAGGGTTGTTGTTGGCAAGATGGTTAACATTTTTGTGGGTGTTTACCAAGTCAGTTGCTAGGTGTCGGAGCTTCAATGTATCCATGCCCAGGGAAGCAAGGCGCTCAGAGTATGGTAGATGCCTGATGGAGGGTATTCGCTTGGTTGCACATCTCTGAACAGTTTCCAGGCGGTCAATGTTCTGAGCAAGATAGGGGTTCCAGACTGGTGATGCAAATTCTAAGTGTGGCCGCACCATAGCCATGTACAGCCTTAAAATTTTGCTAAACAGTTTAATATAGTTTAACGTCTATCTTCCACGCTAGCATTGTATATGTGTGTGTGTATATATATATATTATGGACATCAAATTAAATAAATTGGTGCATTGAAGAAAGCTGCCCTATGTTTGGTTCTGTTTTTCTCTAAGATTAAATGCTAAATAAAGTACTGTAGTCAATCATCATCATTTTGCATCTATTTCCATGCTGGCATGGGCTAGACATGTCACATTGAAAAAAATCAGGTCAGGTGACCATGTCTTGCTCATACAGACCTGATTTGGGCTTGGCTTCTACAGTTGGATGCCTTTATAGTGTGGGCCCAAAAACTACCATCTGACAGTGCAGACTGGGTACTTTTTGTCATGGTACCAACAGGACCATCTCATAGGGTGGACAGGGTGCTTTATTTATTTTTTTTATGTCACCAGCATAACCACCTCACAGGCTGACTAGGTACTTAGACTTTGAAGGTGGTGCATCAGTGTGGATACAGTCCAATGATTAACATGGGTAAGATAAAAGACCAAATTTTCAGGCAGCTCTACATCATCATCATCATCATCATCATCAGTAGGGGTGGTGATATATTATTAAATATTTGAAGGTAGACCAAAATCGTTGTCTAAGCCTACTAAGTATAGCAACAGTTTTGTCAGTAACTTCTAGAATGGCTGTTATTGCATGGTTTATCAAACTCTCTCTTATTAGAATACAATTTTGAGGTTTAATAATTTGTAATATTAATACCTGTCCAGTTGTAAACTTGTTTATCCACTTAACTCAATAATCAACTCAGTGTTTGTTTTTTTTTTATTAATTACATCGGCATGTTGCCTTAATTATGGGAAAGTTTAGTTGTTGATTTTCAGAAAAAGTTCTGAAATAAGTGGTTCTTTCTGAGAATAGAAACCTTAACTGGTTGCATTGAGACTTTAATATGACACAACTAAACTATAAAATTGATAAGGGCTTGAATTCGGGTTAGGGAGACAGCTTATCACCTTAACTTGCAAACATCTTATAATTTACAATTTTATAATTAAACATTTTTTTTTTAAACTAATTATTTTTAAACTTGATATTCTGGTTAACTTTAATCTTTTGTTTGTTTTTAAACTTTATAATTTCTTTTTGGAAACTTATTTTATTTAGTACAGTTGAAATTCAGCTCTCTAGAATAGTATCTTATATATGTTTTTTTTTTTTTTAATTTGATTTATGAAGTTTCCATCCTCCCACTCTTTACATATTACTATCTCTTGTTCAGAAATCAAATTAAAGACATCATTTATTTCAAATTCTCATGGCACTTAATTCTCTTGCTTTTCCTTATTACAAAACCTGTCTGTTGCAATATTGTGGTTTCATTGTAGAACTACTGTTTGCTTTCACCCATAATAGCTTTCTTTGGACAGAGAAAGTAACAATCCTAGTTTTAGGATGGATAAATCTTCTCTGAAACACACCCATTTCTTTCTCTTTACTCATCCACTTACACCACCTTACTCACGGTTAGCAGTTTGCTTTCAAATAGTCGCTCCTTTTGGCAACAGAAATTCAGCTAATAGCTGAAAGTTCGTGCATAAGTTTACTTTCAGAAGCACTATATTTAATGTCATTAATGGTATAAGGAATATAATTTGTTACTTATTCTGGTCATGTCTTTGGAAACCATATAGACAATATTACCTATTTTAACAACTTTATCGTCTGAATTTTACAACAAGACTTCTCATTCTCTGTTCTTTGTTATATACATTGTCTGCATTTTAGTTTTCATTCATTTTACTATTCCTTGACTCATCAATAAAACTCTTGAGACTGTTTTAATTTAGTAATTAAGACCACTAAGCTGTTCAACTATATTAAACACATTTTAACATTATTGTATTTTTAACATGTTTGATTTGTTTATTTATTTGCTTTGATTTATTTCTATTGTTCATTGGTATTTCTAAAGGACTGATACTTTTCTTTAGAAAACAAGTTGTCAACTATTAGAACTTCAGTTTCTTAAGAAAATTAATGCAGAAATGAACTATTTACATTTTATTGTTGATTTGCAACATTTTAGTAGTGTACCTTTTTAAATGTTTCATAATTTCTCCCTTAAGTGCCTTACCATTTTAACCTGTTCCTATGTTTGTTCAATTTATCTGCTTATTCTGTGTAGTGTAGTGTAGTGTGTGTCTGTGTTTAACTCTATTTTTTCACACTCTTAACAATTCTAACATTCACACTTTATGTTGCATGTTGTTTAATTATCCACTGGTATCTGTTTGCCATCACCCACCCCACACTCTTTTAAAACTGTTCACTCCAGTATTACTTTTTCAGTGTTGCTCTTCTACCGAGATATCTAGCATTGATATTTGATGATTCTTTAGGTTACTTTTTCATATACTAACTGTTCTGGGCAGTGATCAATGTAGCTATTTCATGTCTGACACTAACTACAGAGCACTGTTCTCATCATAACTCCCACAAACCTTTGCTTTGAGTTAGATGTCCATCTCTCTAATTATGGATACCAGTGGACTGGGATATGGGGTTGGTTACCTGGTGTTTCTTTCCATCGCAAGCATGGTTGTCTTTGCAACTTTTCTCTGTGACCTACAACTGGGGGGTCACTTTCATATTGGCTGAATCCTTTCTGCCCACTGAAAGCCCGAGTATGTTTTCAGTCGAAGGCGACACCACAATAGACGTCACAGAATGGAGCAACAACAACAGCAGGGAGTCAGCCGCAGACAACGAGCACCATTTGGATTGGCACCGTTTGGTTTGGGCATACCTCTCTTTGATGACCCATTTGACATGGCACCAGCAGGGTAATTAAATGTTTCTTTCATTTTTATGGCTTTCAATTTACCTGCAATTATTTTTGTTTAATTTGATGCCTGCTTTTCACCTTGGCATGACAGTTTTTACTACTATAATACAACTGACATCTCTTTCTTTCATTTCCCAAAAGAACTAGTAGTTGAGATATACAAACAACTGAGCCATTTTAACCATTGTTTTTAATATATTTTGATACTATAACTACTGTGGAGTTTGTTAATGTGATGGTTTACTAAGCTGGCAAGCCTTACCCATTACAAACTACTTTACTTGCTTGATTCTAACCAAGCTAGAAACAATGTTTTACATTTGTAAAGTTGGTAATATGAATCACTAAAATCACTACTTACTATAAGCATTCTACCTTCAACAATTTAGTAAATATAGAAAAAAATACCCTCTTATAAAGGGTTTCTTGAACACAATGTTGATCAATTTTTATTGGTCAGTGAATTTTAAGAGTTGTTAAATACTCATTGGAAAAGAATAAGTTGAAATTATTGATGGTGTGCAGACCTGGTTTGCCAAACATTTGTCACCATTAAGGTGCCATTGGTATTGATGAGGATGACGACGACAATCCAAATGGTGAATTTCAACATCATCATCTTCATTTAACATCTACTTTCCATGCTTGCATGGGTTAGACGAGTTTTCATGTTGTCGAACCAGGTCGGGTGACTCCATGTTCATAACAGGTTTTCAGCTTGGTTTTCTATGGCTGGATGCCCTTCCTAACGTCAACCACATTGTGTACTGGGAGCTTTTCTTGTGGCAACACACTACCACTTTACAAGATGGAGTGGATACTTTTTTTTATCATTAGGAGATCACCTAACGGTGGAATAGCTACTTTTTTTATCATGGCACCAACACAACCACCTTACAGGGTGGACAAGATGCTTTTTGTTGTGGCACCAGTACGAGCACCATTTCTTCTCCAATTTAGCTCATCACTCTCTCTCACTACTAAACTATGCTATTGTCTATCAAGGCAAGGTACAGTGCCATTTGAGTATTTAGATGCGTTAAATTTTAATATAAAACAATCTCAACCTAAACTGGAACCTTTAAAAGTAGTTTTATTCTACGTTTTGTAAATGTTCATTCAAATTTGTTTTTAATGTTAATTATTGGCAATTTGCAAACATGAATTACCAAAAATGGGAGATAGTTTGTTTAGCACTGACATTTAATCAAAGGCTGCTTGAAAGGCTTTTGCCTTTTGCTTAAGTAACTTGCTTTGAATACTAACTAAAACATGGCTTGCAAGCTAGTTCACTGGCTGACTAGCTATTGCATAGCTAATCTTGATATCACTAAAAATATTTCCTTCTCCAAAGAATAATCATATTTGCTCATTGTTATTAATCCAGTAGTACTAGTAGTCGTAGTAGTGGTGGTGGTAGTAGTAGTATGAAAAGTAAAATGAAGAGGGTTTGTGTTGAATTCTTTTATCTATCTTGACAAATTAGGTGATGTAACCTCTAAAAGACAATAGAAACAGAGTAACATAAACGCTCATCATCGTTTAACGTCTGTCAAACTAGAGCAAATTCAACAATTGATAAGAAATATAACATATTACAATCAATTTAAGACAATCTTCTTCACATTGTGATGGTTTCTTTATGCCACTCACAATTCTTTTATTTGGCAAATCTGTACTGAACCCTGCACCACTAAAATTTGTTGCTGATCATGCGTATTATCTTTGTCAATAACAGCTTCATGGCCATCATAGATTCTCACATCATCCTATCAGTTGGGAGAATGTTTTCAAATCATGAGAATATTGGTATTAAAACACCTTTCACTATTTCTGATAAGTGGTCCTTACATCAACAGGCTTCAATCCATGAGCTGTAGGCATCAACAATGATTAACAAAGACCAGTTTGTGCAGTGTCTGCCCAAACAGCACAAACTCTCTGTCACGGTTTTGTGATAAACTAGATATGTGCTCTTTATGCCATGAAGTTGTTTTGTTTGGCACACCTCACAACTTTCAACAAAAGTGGTTGTGCTGGTGACCCATTAAAAAACACCCAGTCCACTTTGTAAGGTGGTCATGCTGATGACACGACGAGTACCCAGTATATCCTGTAAGGTGATCATGCTGATTACATAACAGCTGAGACCAAAAAAGCATGCAGTCCACGCTGGCTGGCATTAGAAAAGGCATCCAGCCATAGAAACTAAGCTAAAATACAGATCAATAACTTTAATAAGGAATATTTAAACTCTACTTCGATATTGAGTACTAATTTTCATGTCCGTCAATATTACACACATATGCACATATACACACACGGCCTCCATATGTGGTTTGCATCACTTTGTTTACTAATCCATTACTAATCTAACATTATTATTCACTCACTACTAATACTTCTATTCCTCTCCTCCTCTTGTGGATGGCACTGTCTTTAATGGTAACTCAGTGTATAAACACTATAGAATCTCCATCCAGTTTCAACTAGTAGTACCAAAAATCTTTTCACAACTCCTATTATTTGGTTCATTTCTGCATTTCTTGGGGTTCTTATTTTTACTTGTTCTTTAATTTTACTCTCCTTCCTCTCTTTCCTCTTGCTCATGCATGTATATATATCTAACACACTTTATATTATATCTAACATACTTTATTTCTTTTTTTTTTACAATTCCCTATTATACTTTCCTTCTTCAATCTACCAATTGTCTTCTATGTTTTTATTTAATGAATGATCAAGTTTATATCTCATTTGCTAAATATCAACTCCAGTCACTGATGATGTTCAGCTGTAGAGATAAAGAATATTTGACTCCTTCATTTATCTAGTCTACACTTGAAACTTTGTCCCTGTTGCTTAATATTGCTCATGTTTTTGTTTTTAATTTAAAGATGATGCCCACATTTTTCTCTCTGTCTCTCTCTGATTTTTTTTGCATGTGCACTTGTGTGTATGACACACACACATACCTTTTTTGTAACAGGATTTTAAATGTAGAATCTGCTAAGACATGTGGAGTATTCCATCGTGGGAATAAAAATTTTACGGCTAAAGTATGTATTTATAAACTATATATAGTTCCTTGTGTGAATAAAGGTGATTAAGTTAGACATAAGGTAGGTGGGTTTTATGAATTTGTGAGTGAAAAAAGGTTTGTTTTTTTTTTTTTTTATGTGGCCTATTTATATAAGGGTGAGCAGGGCTTATGATTCTTTGCAGTACCTCTGAGACAGATTAGGAAGAAAGAAGAGGTTATCCTCAGATTGGAAACCTGGACTGAATGATTGCAACAGGGGTTTCTACTGAAGGCACCTGACAACCAGGTGGTGCTGTTTAACTAGTTGTTGAATTAAGTCTAACAATATTTTAAATATAGTAAGAATATTTAAGGGTATATCATCATTTTACATCCATTTTTTTCCCCCTACTGGCATGAATTGAACAGTATGTGGTTGTTTGTAAATTTGAATAAGAGATTAAGAATAAACATATATTACTCAGCCGTAATCCAGTTCTATGACCAGACATTCTAGCATTGATCAGATCATCCCAACTTTTATTCTGGCATGGTGTATCTAAGACTACATTATCTATTTAAGATGGTATTATGATATGTCAATCAAGCCAAACTCTTTATACTTTAGAATTTGTTTCCAGACAAGAGCAGGCACAGTAATTTGGTTGAACAAGAACTTTGATTTGTTTTAACATGGTAAGCACAGGCATGACTGTGTGTTTGAGAAATTCACTCCGCAGCCATGTTGTTTCAGAAAGAGCCTGGCCATATGATAATGCCTCATCCAACCCATGCTAATAGGGGAAAAAACTGTCATAAATGTTTTGAACTCTAAAATTTTATGTAATTAAAATAATGTAAAAGACAAACTAGCTGATTCATCACTTTCAATGGAGTTTGATAAAAATGTAGTAATGAAGAGAAAATGAATTTGAAAAAAAATTTTTTTTATCTAGTTAGTACATTTTTATTGGTATGACTAGTTTTTCATAATGGTTGTTTTTGTTTTCCTGTTACAGTAATATTAATGTCTGTTAAACAAAAAGCATGCAGTTGTACTAGATTAAAAATTCTTTGGTTGCTAATGTGTGCGTGTATGCTTTTTAAAATATTTTGCTTGCCTTTTTTTTCTTTTTCTTGAATTTATTAATATCTGGGAAAAGATTGTTCTTGACATCCTAAAGTCAGCTGTTTAAATGGGTTGTTGGAATTGGAAAAAGCATGATTTCTTCCCTTCAATTAAAGAAGTATTATTACCTCCCTTTATGATCTGAGTTCAAATCCCGCCGAGGTTAACTTTGCTTTTCATCCTTACAGGGTCGATAAAATAAAGAACCAGTAATGCACTGGGATAATTGCTGGCCTTGTGCCAAAAGTAGAAACAATTATTTGATTTCATGCCTATGCAACAATAGGTAGATGACTATTGGCAAAGTGTTGGACAAAATATTTTGTAGTATTTGATTGTGCCCCTTCTATATTCAGTGTTCAAATTTTGTCTAAGTGGGAGTTGCTATCCATTCTTCTGGGGGTGATTTAATATAAATACCAGTCATGTTCTAGGAACAATATAGTTGACCATAACCCTTTGAGGCAGTGCCTCAGCATGGCCACAATCCAATGACTTAAAGCCAATGAAAGAAAAGATAAATGTAAAAAGTTACCGTTGGATGAATTGCTTTATGGTGCCTTGCTTGGTACCTTGTGATTCTGATTTCAACTCTTGTCAAATCCAACTTGAGCTGTTTTTTTATTCTTGGTCAGTTAATAAGAACTAGTAAAATACAGGTGTTGGTTCAGTTAATCTCTCTGTCAGATTAAACTCATCTTTATGGATGATAAAAAATTTAGCTTTTACAGCTGTGTTTGAATCACTGGTATTTGATCAATATGATTATCTTATTTCTGGTTGGTAGTGGGTTTAGTTTGAACATAGAAATGTATGTGCATCAATGACCTTAGTTCACATAACATCTTAATGTTGATTTGGCGATCAAACTTTTGGGAAAGTATAGATATAAGTATTAAAATCATAACTTTTTCAATACCAAACTGCCTGAATCCGCCACTGGTTCTGATACAAATGTTTTTATGTGTTTAGACATGCCTTCCATTAGAATTTTATTTAAGAATCTTTAAGTTCCAAACAGAGGCCTAATGCTGAAAATCACTTCAAATTCATATTTTTCTTTCAATTTGAAAAATCGGTGGCAGTGACTTTCATTAGAAATGTGATAATGAAACAGTTACAGATGAGATTGGTTGTTTGAAAAGTTATGAGAGTTTTAGATGTTCTAATTTGATTTTGTTGTTTCATTATATTTTCAGTTTTACTTCATTTTCAAGTACATCATTTACTGGTCCAACAATGGGTGGTAATTTCCGATCAACATCAACTTCAACAAAATATAATAATGGCAAAACAATTGTAACCAAAAAGTAAGTGAATATCTTTGTATATTTCCCACAAGTCATTAAGTCCTGAGTTCAATCCCACTGCGTGACATCTTGAGCAAGTGTCATTTACCATAGCTTTGAGTTGACCCATGCCTTGTGAATGAAATTGGGTTGGAACAAACTGGAAGCTTATCAGATAGACTGTATCTGTAATTCAAGGAGCTAGCCTTGTCACACTGAATCTCCACTGAGAATCATGTTAAGAGTATTCATATCTGTGGAATGCTCAGCCACATATACTAATTTTACAAGCATGCTGTTGCTTGCATTAATCAAATAACTAGAACACTCATGTTGAAAGCAATGGAGGTCCATCAATCTTTCACTTGTATATGTTGTTTCTGAGGTCAAATTTGCCTTTTATCCTTTTGGTGTAGACAGTCTCAATCCAGGGTAGTGTTTTGGTGGAATTTTTAGAGCACTAGATAAGATACTTTGTGGCATTTATTCTGAGTTCAAATTTCACCTCCTGTCACCAGAAAAATAACATGATAGAGTTGGTTAATACAATGCTGCATAGCAGGGAGGGCTAGAGAGAAACTAAGCAAGTGTACTCCATTTATGTATATGAACGATGAAGCACAAGTGAGTTTAGAGAAAGACTTTGTAGAAGAGGAATCAGATGTGTGCAAGAGAGTGGAGGCAAGACCTTTCAAACCTGTGTAAGCATGGAAAAAGTGGATGTAAAATGATGTTGATGATGAGTGTCTTTTTTAATACAGTCGTTAATATCAATGCTAAAGTTTTGTAGATACTTGAGTATTACCATCATCATTCTTATATCTGCTCTTTTCCACGCTGACAGGAATTAAACTAGACTTCTTGAAGTAGTCTAAAGTCAAATGCCATTCTTATCACCGACCATTACTTTTACTAGTCAGGTACTTTATTTCACTGGTCTTGACACATCAAACTGCTGAGCTGTGAGATATATTGTTTATGCTAGATACAAGCATCATTACTGCCCAAGCAGTATTAAAATGTGAATATACAGACAGATATGCACTGATATATGCATGTGTGTGTATGAAACAAATAATTAAAATTTACAGCTCACACCTACACATGTTGCTGGCTCCCTACAAAGTTGTTTCATAGGAAATTTATTACGCGTGTGTCTGTGAAGCCTAGTGTGGCTTCAGAATGAAAGTGTTAAACTCGCGAGCATATGTTCGATTCCTGAACTAGGCAGTGTGTCTGACACATATGTTGCTTTTTGTGGTGTGACTGCAGTCCCCTAACAATTAAAACACTTGAGAAACTATCTATGAGGGGCAGCCTTGTAGGAGAGCCAGCTAAACCTACCTAGTTGGGAGTTGTATTTTTTTAATGTATATATACATGACAGGCTTCCTTATAGTTCCTGTCTACCAAATTTCACTCATAAGACACTGGTTAGCCCAGTGTTATAGCAGAAAACACCCTATATACCACACAGTAGGACTGAATCCCAAACCACATGGTTGTAAACTGAGCCCCTTAACCATACATCTATGCCTGGGCACAAATATTGTAGATTATCTTTATGACCATCATCTTTCAATAATTGCCTGTTTGTCACTGCATTTGCTAAATTGTCTTACTCTCTCACTCATCATTCAATGTCCCTTCTTCCTTGCTAACAAGGCTTTAACAGGTTATCACAGACCAAGTCAGTACTTGATTGTGGCCGCTGGCAGTGGGTCACCAATATCCATGGCAACTGACCTCTCAGATGGGATATCTCGCATACATTCCTGCACTCACTCTGTGTCCCTGTCCTAATGTTATGTAGAAAATGTGTATATGAAGGCACATAGCTTAGTGGTTAGA
>OZ024741.1:142856486-142893986 GCA_964016885.1 Eledone cirrhosa | reverse complement strand
TTTTTTTTTTTTTTTAAACCATATTGTAGTGATTCTGTTTGGATTTCAATGTTTTCAAATTTCAAATCATCCAAATGCCCCAATAAATCATTGACATAAATTAAAAAATATATCTGGTTAACCCATAACACCCTGCAATGATTTAGCAGAAAATAGCTAAAAACGGTTTGTTGACTCAAATGTTTATATTATATTTACTGGTGAGCAGATTGTCGTGAAAATTTGCAGTAAAGACTTCAGTTTATGTGATTCAGTCATGGTACTGTTTTGTATTTTTCAAGAATGTCTTAACCCTTTAGCATTTAAACCAGCCAGAATTCTCTCGCCTCTCTCTGTTCAAACTGGCTGCTTATATTTATGTTAATATTTATTTTGAGAGCAATAGCTTATCAAAATCTCAGATTCAGTATTATGTGAGATAGAGCCTTTTCCGTGAAAATACAACAGTATATATAGAATAATGTAAATGCTAAAGGGTTAATGCAGTTTCAAGCAGTACAGGACATTGAAATAGTTTAATCTTGGTCTTTAACAACCATAATTATATCAAATATTTCTCTCCCTATCATTTGCCTCCTTCTCTTTCTCTCTCTCTCTCATTGTAGTAGCTAAAAGAAACAAGATTTTTTTTCTCTTCTTCCTTTATATGTTCCTGCAATCTTTATCAGTACAATTTTTAAATGCAGAGGATATGTGAAGGCTTGAGAGAAATGAAGTGGGCATGCTTTGGTGGATGTGCATGAACATCAATGTATGGGAAAATTGAGGAAGACCTGATCAGAGGTGATGATAGCGGATCTGAAAACACTTATACTCATAGAGGAAATGACAAGAGAACACAAGGAGAGAAGCTATACTGGAAAAAAAACTGTCCAACCCATGCTAGCCTGGGGGAAAAAAACTGACAAAAGGATGGTACAAAATTTTACTAAACAGCAATTCTGTATTTATTTTATACCCAATGCAATGTTTCCAGCTTTCCACCCTGCCCAACCCTATAAACTTCATCTTGCTATTTGTGGTCACTTAAATAACACGGTGTCCTTTCACTTCATGTTTAGCCACACACTGATAAATGTTCATATATTTTACACTATCCCTTTTCCATCCACTCACATGACCTGTTTATACATTGTTTTTTTTTTTTTTATTATTTGTACTAATCTTAGTGTGTCAATATCACACAACACGCGCCAGTGTGTCAATATCACACAACACATTCTAGTGTGTCAGTATCACAAAACACACTCCACTCATTATATTCCTTCATTTGTGTGAGCTTCAGTGATTTGAGATTACCTCTCACCACCTCTGCCCAAGTCTTCTACTGCAACTTCCTTCCACTGGAATTTCTTGGCATATCTTCTAACAATCATCATCCTGTATGTAATGTGTATTTTTGTTCTCTAATCCCCACCCACCTGGTCTCCATCTCAAAAATGGACAAATTACCAGAAAGAAAACTGCTTCCTTCACAGCGCTATGTTGATTTGGTACTATTTTTTTTTCATTTAATTTTTTTTTTTTTTTTTTTTTTTGCTAGTACATTTTTTAGTTGTTTTATTTTTTAGTATTCTGTTGCAGCTTTGGCTACCTCAATTATAACTTTCCAAAGATCCAGCCTGTGTTCCTATATATGTTCATTAAAAGTTAGGTCACCATTGTAGGGAGTCAACAGGATGAGTAAGCAACAAAGTATTTGTTAGGTAGGAAAGCTGGAGGTACAGGTGAGTTTTATTTAGCTAGATGTCTGGTGGTAAAGGATACTTAGCTTGTCTTGTGATGAGGGCTACAACAGTACCAAACCTGGGTTTTATTTATCTAGGTGTAGTGTGATAAAGGATATCTATCTTGTAGTAAAGGCTACAGTAGGGTTGATGGGAAGAAACAATTCCAAGCCTTGTCCTTTATCTAATATTCTTAGCAGCATAGATAGATAACCTAAACTATATCCTACCCACAAAGGTCAACTGTCACGTTTACAACCATGACATTTGACCCTTTTGAATCTCACCTACCTGAAATTGCTCTTGGTTAGATGATGAGAAAATGTTTGTTTTAAAGCATTCATGTTTAAATATAAACCTTGCGTTTTTATGAGAATATTTTCTTAAGTTATTTTCTAAATACTGGCATAATAACATGGTAACAACTGTTATAATAAAAGTGCCTTAAGTACCAAAAGTGTGCTCAAACATTGTTACCCTAATGATGCAGGTTTGGATGGTGTTGGGGAATGTGAGAGCCAAGGTGCAGTTTGCTTCATGGTCCCAGCAGACAATGGAGAAGATGTGGGTGGCCAACTCTGCTCAGTAGTAGTGGATGAGGTCTGGGCAGCAAGAATGCAGATGTGATGACAAATTTATCAGCGAGCAACTTGCAATCTTCAGCTTTATGGGCAGCGAAGTCTGGGTCTGTTGCTGAATTCACCAGATTGCCACAGGTGTCACTGCTTGTATCCCAGATAAGGGGTTTAGTACCATGGACTGGGAAGATGCTGTCTGGCCTTATGCTCTCCCCTCTGTCCAATGCTGATGGCTGAAATACTGGGTAAAACATTACTTTGTTTTGTTTTATTTGCCCTTTGTATTTTTCTACCACATTATACTGGCTTTTTGAAACTTATTGATCTTTTATTGCATATCTCACTGCTTCATATTAACTATACTATTTTATCAGAATCGAATTTGCAAATGCATTTAGGAACTGTAAATGGGTGAGACCTAGCCACTAATTTAGTATTCCATTTAAACTTGTGAAGACAAGGCAACAAAAAGGAATGCTCATCAGAACAATTTCTATGAAAATATCTATAGAAGAGGCAACGTTTCAACTGTGTGATAGTGACTGAAGCTCACATGATAAATCAGGTCAAATAATGTTGATTTTTTTTTTTTTTTTTTATTTTTTTTTATCTTATCCAGACTCTGAAGGTGTACAGCAGAAGCAACAGAACTTAAAGCAAAGATCAATGGTAGATTTATGAAAATATAAAATATTTTTAGGTGTGACAAAGCAAATTAACTTTCTGGGTAGCAAGCAGACTTGGCAGTCAACATGGTATAGTCATTCCAGCTAAAATGAATGGGAAAATGTCAGACTTAGGTGTTAAGTGTTGCTTTCTTGGAGGATATGATCAGCTAAACTAATGGAGGGAAAGGTGGTTTTCTATGGTGATTAAAAGATAGCAATTTAATCATAGATTCATTAAAGATAACAAGCCATATCTTACTCCACTCAACATCAGTATTTTCTTTTCAGCAGTTCAACATTGATATTAACTTTAACCCTCCACCCACCAGCTGTTATTTTAAGCCCATCTCATGTTTGTCGGTATGTTAAGGGTAGCATAGCTAGCCAAGAAATTGTGGCTCAAATTTTATCTCTGATTATACACATCTCCATTTCCTAGTCACTACAATCCATTTTTGCTGGACCAATATAACCCCCACCAACACTGTCTCTGTAAGCCAACAAAATAACCACTAGGTTGTCACTAGAAATAACAGCCAAATATCTCTCAAATCATGCTTGCCTTAACTCTTTAAAAAGGGATGGACAATGTAGTGCTAGAGAGGTAAAAATACAGTCACTACTGGAATGTATTCGTATAATAGGTTTACTTGATCAAGGATGAGGTGAGTCTTCTTTAACAGCACCTTACCAAGTTCCACTTTTACTTGAGTGAATAACTGTATATGGACATTCTATTGTAAATAACAAAATGCACAGTCCACTCTGTAAAGTGAATAGTGGTGAGAAGACCATCCAACCACAAAAAGAAAAAAAGGAGACATGTACTCTATATTCCACAATAAATAAAAACTGACAGCATAATAGGTCCACTTTGGACACTTTAATGTTAACCAACAACCTCTCTAATGGCAATCTCGCAATAGAATGTCCTCAAAGTTGTACAGTGCCTGATCAGAGAGGACACAGTTGTTAAAAAGGAAGAAGAAATGCAGGAGTCATGGACTCCAGAAACCACAGCAAAGAAGAACTAATGCTGAACAGAAAAAATTGATACGGGGTCGAGCAGACAGTTTTATCCCAACAGAGAACCTTTGTAGTGACGGTGACACAATAAAATACACCCAGTCTACGGTGTAAAGTGGTTGGCAATACAAAAGTCATCCAACTGTACAAATCATGCATCCTCTCATTTCTCCCTACCCTCACCCATCCATGCATGTCATGCAACACAACAGAAATTGGCAGCTTTTTCTTGTTTGTCAAATAATGAAAGAAAGTAGTAGTTAACTCTTAACGCCCTCTATCACATGAAATGGCAGTAGCAAGACAGTTTTAAAAAATAGGAAACAACACTGATTGCATCACATTAAAATTGAAGTCTTTACTCTAATATTGCAAATCTTCAGAAAAATCTGTTCCATAGAAAAGATTCTATTAACAAGCATGAATTATTATATCTGTAACTCCTGGGGAAGTCATAGGGGTGCTGTTTTGATATATGGCATTTCTTAGGGCATTTTAAAACCTGGTGGAGCCCATTTCCTTTCCAGGTCTGAATACATCAGATTTCTTCCAGAGAAGGATAGTGAGTGAGAAAGAGATATAGAGGAAGAATCAACCCCAGTACTAGACTCTTACTTTTTTTTATCGACCTCGAAAGGATGAAAGGCAAAGTTGACCTCAGTGGGGTTTGAACTCAGAGAGCTGAGAGCCGGAACAAATACCACAAGGCATTCTATCCGATGTTTTAACGATTCTGCCAATTCATCACAGTTACTTTCTGCTAAATCATTACAGAATGTTAAGAGTTAAATCAATAAATAATAATTTCTAATTTAGGCACAAGGCCAGCAATTTGTGGGGAGGTGAAAGTTGATTATATTGACCCGCAATACTTTACTTTATTTGCCTTGAATGGATGAAAGGTAAAGTTGACCTCAACAGCATTTGAACACGGAATGTAAAGAGCTAGAGTAACTACTGCCAAGCATTTCTCTGATGCTCCGCCGACTTTGCCAATTCCTTGCCCTTAGTTAAAGCAATGATAATGATATATCTGAGACTTGGCTTCCTCCTGAGAAGCGGTAAATATTGTCACTGAAAGGTTAGAGATATATAGGAAACAAGTAATTCCTGTTATTTAGATGAATCTCAGTATAATCCTATAGCAAATAAACCAGCTATATACAGTACATAAGACAAACTACCCACTCAGCTCCCAGTTGACATTGCTCTATGGTTAGATAGGGGGTAGTGGGTCTTTTTGACAGAATTAGGTAACCTGCTACATCACATATATATATAGATTTATTTGTATTACAAGTGATTTCAGGACACCCACCAGTTGGTTGATGGAATCAGAGATGAAAACTAAAATAGGTGTGAGTTTAAATAAATTAATTAGTCAGAAACAACAAGACACAGCTCATGACATTTACATTGCCTTGCCAGACTGGTTAAATGGATGTGGCTGTTGTTTAATTTGAACTTCACTGTTGATGTAAGCAGATGTCTGTTGAAAATAGAATAAGAATGTGGGCAGGTATAAATCTGCACTGGTCAGACAAGCATCTAGAACCTACTGACGTCATATTTTTCCCCATTGAGAATCATGGATATACAGCATCATATAAATGTGCATTGGTGCAATTTTGCATGGTCCCTGACCCCCAGCAATGGGGATGAGAAGAGTCCAGACTATATAAATCTCCTCACTGAGAGCTGACTGTATATATATATATATATATATATATATATATATATCAATAATATTAATAAATGGAAACTATCTTTATAAAACCATATTTATTTTATTATGCAGTATCGGTAGAGGGTCAGACGCCATGCTTTGCAGCACAGTTAAGTCCCTTTACGAACTGAGTTCAAATCCCGCCGAGGTTAACTTTGCCTTTCATCCTTATGGGGTCGATAAAATAAAGTACCAGTAATGTACTGGGTAATTGCTGGCCTTGTGCCTAAAGTAGAAACAATTATATATATTTTAAGGGTTCCAAAATTTTTGGTTCGCATTCATCAGATAAAATATAAAAGTTGTTTTATAGATAGTGACATATCCCAAAACAAGAACTTATCATTTTAAGTTCTGTTTGAATAGTGAAAGAAATTCAAATCTTAGGATGAATATGTTAATGAGGATAACGTAAAGTTGAAAAAGATCGTTATATTTAGACGCTAGGTAAATTTAAATAATTATTAGGATTATTTTTTAAGGGAAGAAGAGGGAGAGTTTAATATTAATATTAGGGTGTAAGAAAATTTAAGGAAAGAATATAAGAAAAAAGTATATTATAGTTAGAAATAGACTATTATTATTAATATATAATTGTATGGATTGTATTAGTGATGGCGTAAAGAGGGTGAAATAATTATATTTAATTAAATAATTATATATTTTGGTAGTATTTATAATATAATATGAGAATTATAAATGTGTTGAAGTGGTAGAATATCAATTTTTAAAAAATGAGAGATACTACTAATTATTGGGTCTATTCTAGTAGTGAGTTTTAATTTATAAGTATATTTTATGAAGAATTAGGGTTGTAAGTATATTTTATTTTATTTTATTATATTCATTAACATATTCATCCTAAGATTTGAATTTCTTTCACTATTCAAACAGAACTTAAAACAATAAGTTCTTGTTTTTGGATATGTCACTATCTATAAAACTACTTTTGTATTTTATCTGAAGAGTGCATACCAAAAATTTTGGTACCCTTGAAATATATATAATAAAATAAATATGGTTTTATATAGATAGTTTCCATTTATTAATATTATTGATATTATACTCCAGAAGAAATCTGTAGAGTGCTTCAAAACTGTTTAAATAAATTTGTTGAATAACCAACAAATTAAATAACACTTTGCTTATATATATATATATATATATATATATATATATATATATAACGAAGGAAATGTGGTAAGGAACCAAAGTACTCAATACTTAGGGTAGTAGAGTGGGTAATAGGAACGAGTAGGACCCCGACGGCTGAGCTCAGCCGTCGGGGTCCTACTCGTTCCTATATATATATATATATATAAGCAAATATATATATATATATATATATATATATATATGAAAAGTTATGGAATCTGCGGAGTCAGCAGACCAAGAAAAACCTGTGACAAGGTGATAAAAACTCACCTTGCCCACCTACACCTCCCTAAGACAATGACACTAGATCGAGACCTTGATGCCATGCAGTTGTACAGAAGACCCGACTACCATTTCATACAAACCTACAGTCAGTACACCCCACCACCACACCCTACCCCGCCCTCCCTCTCCTGTTCCGTCCACTGTGTTGATGACACAACAGTCTACACTGTAAGGTGGCCGTGTAGGAGACACGGTAAAAAGGCTCCCAGTCCACACTGTAAATGTGGTTGGTATTAGGAAGGGCATCCAGCTGTAAAAAGAACCTGCCAGAGACGCTTCTGTGCGAGCGAGACATGGTCTCCCGACCATTCCCACATCAAATGGAACAAAACCGTCTAACCATGCTGGCGTGGAAGATGGACGTTAAACGATGATGATGATATATATATATATATATATATATATATATATATATATATATATGGCCCGTCTAAGTTGTCAGTAGCTCTGATGTAGTGTTGCCAACATAAAATCACAATTTTAGGCTAAATTTCATAAGAAAAAATGCTAAAATATGCTATATAAGAAAAAAGAATGCTAAAATCAAATTATATTAAAAACTTGATTTTTTATTTACATTCCTTAATTACATTCAACATTGAGAAATAATTTCTTCAATTTCCCTAATTTGTTTACTTTCAGCTGCAGTCTCTAGGTCTTGACATTTGTATACATCCAAGGTCCCAATCTTGTTGAATATAGGTTTTAGAATGTCAACATTTTTTGAATTTGCCATATCTTTTTAAGCCATATTTTACAGAAAATATCAACCCTTGCATAGGAAACTGCATTTTGTTTTTCATTTAATTCTACTCATACTTTGGCAAATTCTGCAACAACTCTAAAGGGATTTCTTCCAATGGCATCTTTTTAATCCATAACTTTTAATCAGAATTCCTCAGTATTGAACTTGTAGCCTAAATTTGATTTAGGATAAAGAAATTCTTTAATATAAGCAAGAGGATCCATTCTACTTGTTGGCAATACTATCATATTAGCAATAGATTTGATCAAATTTGAAATATCTTCAAGTAATTTTGTTTTGTCAACAGTGTTTGATTCAAACAGCTTATTCACTTCCTGAATGTTTTAGAATTGGATGCAAAAATAAAAGGAAAGTTCATTCCTAGAATCACAAAACATTTTGTGTAGCATTTGAGCTGTAAAGCACTTTTATTTTGTATTTATAGTTTGGAAATAAGTTTGTAATTCAAACTATTAACTTAAAATTTTACTTCAGTTTGTTCAATTGACAGCCACCTACTTTCACAAGAAAGCTGCTTGTAGGTTCTTTGTCTAGTTGAAGAGTGAGAGAACCATTTATAGGTTTCAGATACTAAAAATTCGAAGTTTCTGGGCAGGCATTCAGGACAAGTGTAGGATACTGCCAACTATAAAGAATGACATACACATCTAAATAGAAGTAATGATGGAACTACCTCTTTTAATTTCTGAAAAACACCATTCTTGACTCCTATCATTACACTTGCCTCTTCCTATAGCCAACAGATTTTTTTAATATCTAATTTCTTTTTCACTAATTCATTTTTTAAGGCATCTACAATGTCATCTGCATCACATGTTTGTAAAGTTACTATACTGGATATGTATGAACAACTTTTTTTGTGATTTTCACTGTAATATATAACAATTCCTAACAATTTATTCATAGAACTGTCATTAGATTCATCTAATAACAAGCTAAATTTTCTATCTCCTATATTAGAAATCTAATCTTCATCAAAATATGGAGTTAGAACATTTCTTTCAATTTTTGCACATTTTGTACAATGCAACTTCACTTTGGATATAATATCCCTATCTGACACAATTCTTACACGAGTCTACTAAGTGATCACAGATATTAAATGATGAATGGTAACAAATAAACATTGTTAAATTTGCTTCAAGCATAGATGTCTTATCATCTTTGGTGTTAATAAAATTGGTAAGAGAAATAATTTGCTGTGGAATCAATGTCTTATGTTACTTAGTTTCACAGTGGCTTACTAAAAGAGAATATTTTGCCAAAATATCTCATCTACAATATTTGCAATGTGCTTTAGTAAATGCTAGCAACGTAAGCCATTCCTTTTGGAATTTTTGTTGTTACAGCTTTCTATTTTTTGCTCATTGTAATATAGAGGGAAGCAAAAAAATAAATTGAATGATTAATAAAAAATAAAAAAAATTGAAAACACAACTTATCTGTTTGCTACTAACAAATCATCCATCCATTTGCTGCTAACAAATCTTGAGGTTAAGAATATTGATTTAGGATGCAGGGTTGTCAACTTATAAATGGAGGATGAAAATCTGCAGAAATCCTAAGACTGTATTCCAATAAACCTGGGAACATCAAATTTTGTTTTCAATCTTTCATTTCACATCTATTGCTGAAACTACAGTATAGTCAACTGAAAATGAGTACCAGCAGTAGCTGGGGCTTTAACCCAGCAATGGACTGGCGTCTTGCCCAGGAGGGAGTCTTGTACTCTCAGTTGCTTAATACCATGAAAACCGGGATAGGTACCAGCCTGATGAGCCTTTGGGCTTGAGAAAGACATTAGACTTTAGGTGGGAAGCTCAGGTGCTGACATGGTATCTCCCACCTCTCCTCACCCGTCCAAGCCTGAAAGGGTAACAATGAAATACTTGATAACCTTTTATTTGGCGTATCATTGAACTGAAAGAAAAAAAAAATTAAATTCGACTAAAATACTTTAAAAAAAAAAAGAAAAAAGAGAAATAGAAAAATAAAGTAGAACAGAAAAAAATGAGAAAAAATAGAGTAACTATTGTGGAAACACCATGATCAGAGAAACATGCTAAAAGAATGCTAAATAAATTTTGCAAAGTTATATTTTCTCTGCTAAATGCTAGATTCAAAATTTTCCTGCTGATCGCTGAGAAAAAAATGCTAGGTCTAACATTAAAAATACTAAAGTGGCAACACTACTCCGATTAAGTCTCAACTAAATCCCATATAAAATAAAGCCTTTATTAGCACAGTTGTAAGGGAATTAACTGAAAAAGAATACTGTTGTGAGTTGTCTTTCTTGAAACGTAGTTTGTAAAGTTTTAAGTGAATTTTGAAAGGATTCCGTGGAAATTAAATGATTTGTACTACTGTGAAAAATAGTCTAACCATTTAAATTCGTTATTTTATTTAAATTGGTTTTGTTACCTGATCGTAGACTGCACACTATAATACCAAAGTGTCAACCAAAGAATTCACAGCATAAGGATCTGATTACAGATTAAATACTCAATTAGCAAAAAAAAAAAACATTAAAATAATTTGTTGCATTTTCTTCTGAATATCAAAACGATAGCCTGTGCAAACTCAATTGCATGGTTAATATGGTAAGAATATCTTTTGGGAGATCAACTTTAAAAACGACGGAGTGTCTATTCTTATCAGATTTGAATATGGCGTTTATAAATTATTTCAGGGGAAGTAACTTTGTTAATAACAATAAACAAGCACCAACCGTAATAATTGTTTCTACTTTTGACACAAGGCCAGCAATTACCCAGTGATATTACTGGTACTTTATTTTATCGACCCCGTAAGGATGAAAGGCAAAGTTAACCTCGGCGGGATTTGAACTCAGACCGTAAAGGGACGTAACTATGTTGGAAAGCATGTCCGACTCTCTACCAATACTGCCAATTGACCGCCCTCCACTAACCGTAATAATAAGCCATATTTGTTTGTATGTTCATATATATTTCCATCAGTAACACTTTATAATTTGCTCACATGCGCGCGCACGCACAAACAAGTACATACAATTCATTTTCTATTTTAGTCATACGTTAAGAAATTCCCTTTTCTATCACAAAGACCTAGATGTAAATAGTCATTTCTATGAAGTTATACATGAATAATCATGTTTGTACATATATGCGGATCATTTATGTAATTATATTCTAGAAATAAATTATTAAAATATTTTTAGATTTACTCTCTTCCATGGCATTGTTTGGCGCCGGGTGGTAGAAGGATCATTTGTTTAAATCTAGTGGTCAAAGCTGCCACTCGCGCAAAGAAGGAAGCTTACAAAGCTTAGCTTGGAAATAAGTCCAACTTCTTGCACATGCGGTACAGGCAGGCGCAAAAAGTTGTAGCAGAGACAGTAAAGGCGTCCAAACTTAAGTCATATGAGGACTTTGGGGTTAAGCAGGAATCCGACTTCAGATCACAATGCATCCCAGCTATTTCAAATAACCCTAATGCTAAGCCTAACTTTCTCTTAAACCTGTCAATCATTTATTTACTTGCTTCTGATGAAATTCCATATGCCACACCGAGTAAGATTTTATTGGGGCTTTTGTTTTTTCTGTGCTATGAAAATAGCTACATGCGCTAATGGGAGCTTATTTTGACCTCCTTTTACATATAAACTCTTCTAACTCTATTGCAATCGATATTTATAGCAACTATAATAACATTTCTGCCTCTACTCACCAGATTCGATTTTAGAGAGAAATTAAGTAGGTTAATAGAATTCTACACCAATAAATAATTCGTGTCATGCACACACAGCTTCCATGGGTGGCCTTGTGACAACCATCTGTGAAGCGTGCGTAAAAGGTTGATACACAATAAATACATAAATACATGTAAACGAAACTTTTCTTTATTATTTACAACCTGCTTGTGCATCGAGTGTTCATGTTGGTACCACCACTAGTAATTCACTGAATCACACACACACACTATATATATATATATATATATATATATATATATGAATGAAAAGATTCAGGGCGGACCCTGGCGGCTGAGCTCCAGCCGTTTCGGATCTAGCTGTCGAAACGGCCGGAGCTCAGCCGTCGGGGTTCTGAATCTTTTCATATTACCCACTCTACTACCCCAAGTATCGAGTACTCTGTTGCGTTATGGTCCAACTGGTATCCTACCACACCCTCTTTGTTATATATATATATATATAATAGGCATACGTCAAAACGGCCGGCCTCAAAAGTGAAACTAATTACGTACACGTTATAAGAGTTATTTAAATTTATATATATAAAATAAAGGAGCAAATAAGAGCATGATATGAAGTCAGTCATGTGTGTGTGTGTGTGTAAACGAATGTAAAAGAATATATGTAGGGCATAGATAAGGTTTCCTAGAATTTTACACACACACACATATATACACACACACGTGTATATATTATAGTGTGTATGTGTGCATATATAAGTGTATATGTGTGTGTACTTTTACATTCGTTTACACACACACACACACACATATATATACACACACACATGACTGACTTCATATCATGCTCTTATTTGCTCCTTTATTTTATATATATAAATTTAAATAACTCTTATAACGTGTACGTAACTGTCAAAATTTAGTTTCACTTTTGAGACCGGCCGTTTTGACGTATGCCTATATATGTGTGTGTGTAGCGAAATCTGTCCACGCCTTGAACCTTGGGTGACACCTAAAGGTCAAACTCTAGGTCACCACCCTTTTGGTGTGAACAGGTTCATGCGTGGGCTATCCCCTCGAGGTGGGAGACAGAAAGCGACAGGTATATAAAGCTTGTATATTCCCCGGATTTACACAGAGAGATCGGAGCATTACGCTAGCAACAAGCTATGTAAAGATCACCGCTATCTACAGGCCACAGTGGTCTACAGTCAACTACAGACCATTACTCTCTCTCTCACTCTGGTTTCAGACTACACCAGGCTCATGAACCAACAACAAAAATAACATTGTCAACCTTCGCAACTCATGGTAATTTGTTTATTGTTCTTTTTGATTGAAGTGAAGTAAACTTTTATATATAAAGTAAATCGGTCATTCTTGTTATTTAATCTAATAACAACTACTAAAACCTTCGTTAAATTGGTGAACCCGACGTGATAAAAAAAAAAAAAAATGAAATGGTATTTAAAAAAAAAAAAGGAAACAACACGCAAACTTTTTTTCAACATGGCCTACATCAATTACTTTCTCAACATCATCTTTCTCAGCAATATATAATTACCAAGCTTCTCATCTATATGGTACGATATGATAAAACTTCATTTCAAATTATTCACCACAAACTTCCATTCTACGGAATATTTACAGTAACTTCGCTTTGATGTTTCGATTCATTACCAAACATTTCATCACGTGCTTCGTAATCTCCAACAACAACAGACAATACTACTAGCTTCCTAGCAAGAAAACGATCACATAAAGAAGATAAAACTGAACTTTTTGTAAAGAACAATTATATAATTTTTTTTTTTTTTTCTACAGGTTATATATGAACGTTCATTGTTATTTTTTTTTTACTGTATTATATGCCTGTATGAACATAGACGTTTTGCATCAAACACACATCATTTTCTTTGTCACACACCAACATATTTTTGTCTATGGTATATTCTGGATTCAGTTGGGTCTCTGCAAGATCACTTTTCAACTGGTCGAGGTTCGGCAACAGCTATTAAACACATGAGAATCAACCCACGGGTACTACTAGCCTGGACTCACTCAGGCACGCAACTCAAAATTGCACACACTCGTGTCATAGCATAAACCTCGACTCACTGGAAAAGCATCTTACGTATGATAATACATCGATATTCAACGGGTCGAGGTTCGGCAACAGCTATTAAACACATGATAAACAACCCACGGGTACTACACGCCTGGACTCACTCAGGCACGCAACTCAAAATTGCACACACTCATGTCATAGCGTAAACCTCGACTCACTGGAAGAGAATCTTACGTATGATGATACATCGAGAGAAATAGTCATCTGTGTTATCATATCGTAATCCGATACCGTAACCCCAACGTTCAGCCATCCATACACAACAGTTCGAAATACATGATCACAACTTTGTATATTTACAGTTTCTTCTAAATGTTACACACACACACACATGCATACACAGTAATACAATTTTTTTTTTCTCTCTCCAAATTTCTCTGCACTCGAAATACGGGCGCAGTACCCACATTTTGTGTGTTTTGGGACACGCTTCTGGAATCAGATTTCGCTACCCCTTTTATAATCGATCGCTGCTCCTGCATCGATCTGGGTAGGGAACTAATGTAGCGAAATCTGTCCACGCTTTGAACCTTGGGTGACACCTAAAGGTCAAACTCTAGGTTACCACCCTTTTGGTGTGAACAGGTGGGAGACAGAAAGCGACAGGTATATAAAGCTTTATTTTCCCCGGGTTTACAGAGAGAGATCGGAGCATTACGCTAGCAAAAAGCTATGTAAAGATCACCGCTATCTACAGGCCACAGTGGCATACAGTCAACTACAGACCATTACTCTCTCTCTCTCTCTCTCTCTCTCTCTCTCTCTCTCTCTCTCTCTCTCTCTCTCTCTTACTATGGTTTCAGACTACACCAGGCTCATGAACCAACAACAAAAATAACATTGTCAACCTTCGCAACTCGTGGTAATATGTTTATTGTTCTTTTTGATTGAAGTGAAGTAAACCTTTATATATAAAGTAAATCGGCCATTCTTGTTATTACGTCTAACAACCATGTTAATCCATCTAACAACTAACTACTAAAATGCCCTTCGTTAAATATATATATATATCGACAGTCGATCGACTTTCGTCAAATCGGACCAAGGAAACAATGTTTCCATTGGTCTTTCCAATTTCTCATACTATCTATCGGTCGCAACTCCAGGTAGAAAGAGCAACGTGAAATAAAGTGTCTTATCCAAGGACATAACGCATCGCCTGGTCCAGGAATCGAACTCACAATCTCACGATTGCGAATTCAATTCTCTAACCATTCAGCCACGAGGTGTGTCAGAAAAATAACAGGACTTAGTGTGCTGTATGAGCTATGAGTGGGGTAGGGATTAGCGGGTTGCGTCATCGTGTAACGTAATATCCGGGGAGTATATAACTGCGATCACAGCTCTCTGCAGCCATTGTATGTTTTCTCGCGTGTTTTTGTTGACAGCTCCTCTATTTTAGGCCGTCGAGCGATGGTCACAGAGCAACGAACCAACTTGAAGTTTCTGGTCCGGCTGGGGAAAACTCCGTCAGAAGCACTCGGAATACTGCAGCAAGTGCACAAAGATGAGACGATGTCCCGCTCGTGGGTTTTTCGAGTGGCATAAAATGTTCAAAGAGGGACGCAAATACGAAGAAGATGACCCCAGGTGCGAAAGGCCTTCAAAAGCAGGACTGAAGCCAACATTGAACACGTGAGATAGGTGGTGCGTGGCGATCGTCGGTTGATTGTTCGACTGATCGCAAGTGAGCTAGGCATGAACCGTGGAAACGTTTAGAAGATTATCACTGAATATTTGGGCATGCAGAAGATCTGCGCGATGATGGTGCCAAAACTGTTGAATGATGACCAGAAGGAGCGTCTTGAAACCGAACCAAACATGCTGGAGAGAGTCATCACCGGTGATGAGTCATGCATCTTCAATTATGACCCGGAAAAAACTTGTAAATCCGATTACTTCGTTTCAGTATTATTATTATCACTGGTCGAGTGCTTCTTAGCTCATTTTTTCTTTGTTCATTTTGAAAAAATATACCAGTGTGGTCTTTGAAATAGTACGTGCCTGCTTACCTCTACATCACTGTCACACGACACTGAGAGTGGAGATTACTACTGTAATGCAATCTCAAACCAAGACAGTAGTCAAGCACTAACCTGTTCAGAAGAGGCTAATTTTCGTCGCTGATGAAGCTACTCTTAGCCGAATTACGTAATACGTAATAGCTTTACCTAATTTTCTGTGAACGCTAGCTCTATATGGACTGTCGTCAGCAGATGGAGTAGGGAAAACGATCGAAGATTTTTCGGTCCTATCCGATGATTTCGTTTCAGTATTATATATATATATATATATATATATATATATATATATATATATATATATATATATATATATATATATACTTATGACCTTAGAGCCCAAAACCTAGATAACATTATCTTATAGCTGGCTCACAGTGTTTGAATGTCCGAAGAGCCGAAGAGAGGACAGTTGAACACGCCATCTGTTTAATGTTTCCGAGCAATCTATATCTTATATATACAAGAGATTTTGACCACCAGAGATAGTCCGATTTTAGATTCTGCGACAGATAGTCTGATTTCGACTTTGCAACAAACAGTTTGGTCAATCTTGTAATGTAACCACATACACAGAGACACACGTATTAATGAGGAAAGAATTTTTATAAGTAAATTCCAACTGAAACTCAATTTTTTACACATTTAAAAATAAGTCTGAATTACGTCCCTTGTAATGAACCGCATTCTCCTCGATATAAGCGACAAAGATAAAACCAGCTGCACCCATTGGGTTCAACAGGAACACAGTGACCAACCACATGAGATAAACGTAAACAAAAAACATTTTTCGAAAGACTAACGAAAATCTTTTTGAAAAGGCTGTAAACACAGCTTAAACCGGTAAAAGTAAACAAAAAATATACAAATAATCATCAAATTACTTGGCACATTAATACAGAAATCTTCTAAATAACCAAAAGGTCA
Organism: Eledone cirrhosa; assembly: GCA_964016885.1. NCBI lineage: Eukaryota > Metazoa > Mollusca > Cephalopoda > Octopoda > Eledonidae > Eledone > Eledone cirrhosa. The sequence continues at coordinate 142,877,286 of OZ024741.1, read as the reverse complement.
GTCATTACATTCTCCAAACCCTTTTCCCCTATAACACGTAATTTGTAAAGAAACCCCTAACTTTTTTATTTTTTCACTATATATATATATATAGCCTAGTCACCAGAACACTGCTTTACCTCACTTCATTGTATTCTGTTTTGGATTTAAGGTGTTTGTTGCAGACTGCCTCTGTGGAGAGATCCTCTATGCGTGTATTTGGAAACCTAGTGTTATGTCGCCTAATACTTGGAACTGGAACCAATGGATAGAGGGTGGTGGCCGGACATGGAGAAATCAACCTGTTACAAGGCGATACCACTGGAGTGCACCATCTTTCCTATAAACAATCCTGCCTGTAAAGCTGCACCACAGCTAACCAACTTTTATGTTTACTGACTCCTGCTTACAAGCTTTCATACTCTGCCTGTAAATCATGTACTTGCACTGCTTGTGAATTGATGTATCTATGCTTGGTTTGTTTTTTGATCATACTGAGTAACACCCTCATTCATTTCTTGCGCTCCTCTCTCAACCTCCTTAAGATCTATTGCACCATTTATATGATAAACTTTTGATGTAATTTTTTATGATGTAATTTTTTATGACATTATATATATCATGTATTGTGTGCCCCCCTACTTGTCCTTCTTCCTTGTTCTGGTGATTAGGCTCGTTGGAGCCTGCAACCTTTAATACACTTTTGTTTATAGGCTCCGATGATTCCTGCCCTAGGGTATGGATGAAACACTGTTAGCAAATAAAACAATGTATTTCTAAGCACTCTTTGGTTATTCCTAAACTTATAACGGCTCTGTAGTATACTAGTTATCCTACTTTGAGCCAAAACCACACTGTCATACCAAGGACAATATATCTGTGTGTCTGTGCACATTAGTATAATTGTCAACGAAACTATATATATATAGTTCAAGGAAACGAAAAAAGAGAGATACAAAAAGTCTTATTAGTTTCACGTTTTATATGGAAAAGGGGATGTGTGTGTGTGTGTGTGTGTGTGTGTGTGTGTGTGTGTGTGTGTGTGTGTGTGTGTGTGTGTGTGTGTGTGTGTGTGTGTGTGTGTGTGTGTGTGTGTGTGTGTGTGTGTGTGTGTGTGTGTGTGTGTGTGTGTGTGTTTATGTATTTATGTATTTATACATCATTTTCCAATTAAAAGTAAACATTTTCCAACGGAAAGTAGAACATTTTTTGGTTTTAAAACCATCACCACCACCACTACTCGGTGCTGTTTTTGTTGGTGGCGGTGTTGCCGTTTGCAGTGGTCTTATTAGTGGTGGTGGTGGTAGTTTTGGTGGAGGTTGTGTTGATGGTAGATAGAGATAGAGAGAGAGGGAGAGGATTACACTCTTAAACAACCCTTTCGTGATTTCTTTATATTAATAAGAATGAACAATGAATAGGAATTATTCATCGGTGAATTTAATCCGATGAGAAAAACGTACATACATATCTCATTCACCTCATATATGCAACACAACTCGGCACGAACAATCAGGCATGCATACACACACACACACACACACACACACACACACACACACACACACACACACACACACACACACACACACACACACACACACACACACACACACACACACACACACACACACACACACTCACACACACACACACACACACACACACACACACACACACACATATATATATATATATATATATATATTTATATATATATACACACATACACATTCGTGTGAGAGAGAAAGAAAAAGAAGGAAAGAGAAATAGAAAAATAAAGAGAGAAAACTGTGCTGACATAAAAACAATCAGGATCTCACCTGTCTTTTTTCACACGCATTTTGGTATTTACTTGATTGTTATTGAAACGTGAACAGTTTTTCAGTCAGTCGACATCTGGAGAATGTATGAACGGACGTGGGAAGAAGAAAAAAAGAAAAAGAATCAGAACAGATAACATGTGACGATATGGAAATGGAGAAGTCAGACGATAGGTAGTAAATGGAAAAGACAAACGATAGGTGAATGGAGAAAGCAGGGATAGGGTAAAGAAGAAGGCAGACAATAGGGAAATAAAGGGCATAGACGATAGGTAAATGAAGAACGCAGACGATAGGCAAATGGAGAAAGTAGACGATAGGTAAACGAAAGCAGACGATAGGGAAATGGAGAAAGCAGACGATAGATACAGGAAGAAGGCAGATGATAGGTAACTGCAACCTGACTTTGCATATTATTTTATTAATACGTTTTCGAAGGTATAGATTACGATTGTGTTATTTTTTTTCTATTACGATTATTTGAAAGTGACGAAGTGAATATAATACTTTCATTATTGTAAACTTCGTTAATGTTTTCGAATTTAATCGATGTGACAACACAAATCGAATTAATACCACTTGATTACATTATGTAACAAAGATTTCACATGTTTTTTGTCTTTGGTCAATAAGTGCTATTTCCTGATTTCTTCTGCCTAGAAAGCAGGAAAAGACTATTATTCTCCTCTAACTTTGCTTTTGTAACTTGGACAGCCACAGGTTGATCCCCGGAAGGTATTGTTCCCACCACTTCACTTAAATTTGGGCCTTATGAAACAGTTTGTCACAGCTCTAGATAAGCAGTTGGCAGCCTTCGAGTACCTTTGAGACTTCTTCCCTAAGCTGTCTGAGGCAAAAGGGGAAGCGGATGTCTTGGTCGGACCACAAATAAGGAAGCTCATGGAGTGCAAGGAATTCCCCAAGAAGCTCACTAAAACAGAGGAAGCAACATGGAACAGCTTTGTTGCAGTAGTTCGGGGCTTCCTGGGGAATCACAAGGCCGAACATTATATGGAGCTTGTTGAGACCCTGGTGAAGCACTTCGGCAAAATGAGTTGCAGGATGTCCCCCAAAGTACATATCCTTGAGGCTCATCTTGATAAATTGGCCGATTAAATTTTTGAAGCTGTTGCACCCGCCTCTACTGGGACATGATCCTACATAGTCCCATCCAGTCCCCCACTAAAAGCAAGGAACGAGACGTTCCCAGAAAAGACTCTAGATGCATAAAGAAGTCTGGCCGCGATAGCCCAGTCGGGGCATAAACGGCCACCAGTCTGAAGACTCCACCTCCAACACTGTTCACGTCTAGGACTACTAGTCTACCCTCCGGGTTCAAGTGTACTTGCTGTACTTCGAGGTCCAGGTTTTTCCGAAACATGATAGCCACTTCCCCTCCACCTCCTGGCTTACAGAGAGATGCGTAGATCTCAAAGTCATTGAAGATGAGGGTTAGCTGCTGCCTGTTGTGGATCCTGGACTCGGTGATGGCTATCACATCCATATCGTGTGACCTAAGTTGGGTGGGGTGGGGAAACATTTTAACAGGACGCGGTTGATTAGTTTTTGACAGGGGTTGCCCACGTCCTGCGAAAATTCATTTTTTAGGTCACTATAGGTTTCCATGGAAACCCTTATGAGTTTGAGGTGTGGAGACGATTTCGCTTTCACGAAAGTTTTACCCTCGGTCTCCACCTTGGGGTTTTTGGAGATGACCACCATCAAATTCTTGTTGATGTTGACGTATGCGTATTGTTGTTTGTGTTTTTGTTGTGTTATTTTTGTTTGTTGTTCGTCCGGGAGGTTTCTTTTTATGGTGGGTTCTTGTGTTTGGGGTGGTGTTGGTGTTGGTTTTGCTGGTAGGGGGATGCTTGATTGTGGTGTTGTTTGTGTTATTGTTTGTGTCGGTGGTTGTGTGTTGGTGTTGGTGATTGGTGTTTTTGTGGCTTTGTGGTGCCTATTTTTTTGTTTTTTTTATTCGAGGCTGTGTGTTTGCGGTAGTGTTGGGTGGAGTGGATTGGGGTGGGACTGTGTTTTTCGAGGGAGTTGTCTGTGTTTTTTCTGTTGTTGTTGGTTGAGTGGCTGTTTGTTTTTGGTGTGTTTGCTTGTTTTGTGTGTTGTGGTGGTGGTGGTGGTGGTGGTGGTGGTGGTGGTGGCTGTTTTGGTGTTGATGTTGGTAACACTATTTACTTTAGATTTTTTTTATTAAAGCGTGTCTGTAAAGGGCAGGAGGCCTTTAGATGTGATGTGCTGTTACACCGAAAGCAGTGTGGTCTCCCCCCTTCAACTGAAATGTTTATGGGGCTGTTGTTGTCGACCAAGACTTTTTCGGGTATTTTGGAGATTCTCCCCGGTCTCATTTGCACCAGAATCTTCAAATTTGTACCAGACCACGTGTGTCTGGTTGACTTCTTGATGGAGAGAATGGTGTCCTGTTCCTCATCTAAAAAAACCTGCTAATATCCACCAAATATTAATATTTGGTGGTATGTTGGATATTTTGATCTTCTGAGTTCTTTTTCTCAGGTAAGTAGGGAAAAAGGTGTATTTGTTCGAACTGATCGGCATCACTGAATACTTCTGTGCGAGGGCCTCGCTTTTGAGGAGCGCCGAAATGCTTCCATATTGTTTGGCCCTTTGCTCCTTCAAGGTTGCTTCAATTTCCCCTTGACTGAGGAATGCCGGTTTTCTTGTTTCGTTTGAAACAGTTCTGAAGGTAACTGTCCTTCGAAGTGTTTCAAGACGAATTTCTGGGGGTGAGTTTATTTTAACCCACCGTTTTCTCCGAAAATGATAAACTCCTTTGCTTCAGAGAGCATATGTCTCGCATTGGAGATATCGAGATCCTTGAAATCTTGTTTGTTCATGATTTGTGCAAAAGTTTTTTTTTTTGTGTTGTTGTTGTTGTGGTTGTCGGTTTTTCCGTTTGTAGTTGTATCAATTGTTTTATTTTCTGTTGTTTTTTACGTCTGTTGTACACTGCGTGGTTCAATTTTGTTTTTATTACATAATTCACTTTCGTGAAACAAAACTTTGTTGCCCTTATTGGCTTCCATAGTGACACCGATACATGCAGAGCTTGAAGCAACGTTAAAGTTTACTTCATTTGTGACTGTTTCTGTAAAAGTGACTTTTTTGGTGTTTTGTTGTTGTTGTTGTGGTTGTCATTTTCTCCGTTTGTAGTTGTGTCAATTGTTTTATTTTCTGTTGTTTTTTATGTATGTTGTACACTGTGTGGTTCAATTTTGTTTTAATTGCCAATTTCACTTTCGTGAAACAAAACTGTGTTGTCCTTATTAGTTGTTTCATTGATACAGGCAGAGCTCGTAGCAACGTTAAAGTCTATTCCTTTCTTTCTTTTTTCTTTCTCAACGCTCGCTAGCGTTCCTTCTACACTAGCCATTGCTGATGGCAAAATATTAAACATTTTTTAACAGTTTTTCAAATTAAATGTTCGCCCCTATTGGGGCGAAAAATGAGATTGCCACCCAGCTGACAATTCAGCCTGGGGGTTAATCTACAAAAGAATGTTTTTTTTAAACAAGAATTTCTGTTTTTTATAAATAAATTGACAGAAACTTACCAGCTAAATTGTGTACATCCTACTATCGATAGATATATTTCTTTATTAGTCACAAGAAAAGGGGACAATACAAAGACATGCCGGGGATTTTACATACAGTCGTGTAAAAAATATAAAAACAAACAATTACAACAATCGAAATCCCCAATAGGGGGAAGCACCACAAATGGGTTGTTTAATACCCCGTCGATAGAACAACCCTCAACTTCAGGAGCGTGTTGTGCAAGTGCTCCTTTCTTCCTTTTGCTCTCTTTAAACTACAGGCTTATAAACAGAGAAGGCCCAATAACTCGGGCTATTTTCGCTTCATTCACCCACCTTTCAGTAAATTTACTAGTGTACAGTGCCTCTCTCCACTCTGATTCTTCTTCTAAAGTGATACTTAAAGAAGGGAATCAATTGTTGTCCGGAGAGAAAGGCATCTGTCCTCAGTCCTCTCAACCTCGTCCACCATATAACTTCTTTCATCATAGCCACTGTACAGAGGAAATCCGCCTCTCTTTCGTCTTTGAAAGAGGTTGGCGGTTTGATCCTTACTATGGACTCGGTAGTCAACTGGATTTGTCCCATACGCGACAGCAGTTGTTCTGCATAGTTCCACAGGTCGGTTACGCCCGTGCAGTGTAGAATTGCGTGCAGGACTGTTTCAATGTTCTGCGCGCATCTTGGACACGCCCTCTTGGAAGGATCCCTGCCGGGGCGTCCGTGCCTGTAGATCTTGTCACGAACCGGTAGAGCTCCTCGGTAGCACTGCCACACCAGGGACCTCTGGAAGTTGTCCATAGGTCCCGGGCGGAAAGTCCTACCAAACAGACTGGTGAGTTCGTTGTCTTCGACGCCTAGAGTCTCTCCGAGCACGTCGTCGCCCTTGTAACGTACAATCCTTCTATAGAATGTCGAAGTGGAGTCTCCGCTGATTGCTGTGTCCGCTTGCCAGAGGACTGTGAGCGCCTGAGCGCATTCAATGTGCCAGGCGCCCATCGTTTTCGGTCTTTTCTTGACCCAGGACTGCAGCTCCGTCAGCGAGACGAGCTGTGGGAAAGCCTGTCTCACAAACGGTGCCCACACCGGTTGGGGGTCGGTGAGGAATACCTGGAGATGCCGCAGCTCCAGCGCATGTTTGGCATCATCAGACACGGCATTTCCAGCCCTCCGTTGGAAGGGTGCTGACAGCAGACGGATCTCCCCACCAGCGGAGCCTGCTTCTTCCACAGAAACTGGAAGAGCATGCGTTCCATCTTGGCGAGGTGTTCACGGGGACAAGGCACGACAGTCAAGCGGTAGTAGATGACGGACGCTATGAAAGTGTTCGCCACCTCCGCTCGTCCTTTCAAGGACAGTTTGCACTCTGCCCACTTCTGGGTGAGCGCAAACACCTTGGCCGTGACCTCGTTTCTCCACCTGGAGGTCTGGACCGAACCAGACCCCGAGCAATTTCACCGGTCCGTCCGTCCAGCGTCCAACGACGCTGTCGGACGTCATCGGTTTGCCTCTCCACGTACCGAGTTGCAAACCGACAGACTTGTCCGGGTTTAGTTTTGCCCCCGTCAGCGTTTCGTATTCTTTCAGTAAGTTGCCGATTACCCCGATTTCCGAGGTGCTCGACACCATTACCGTCACGTCGTCGGCATAAGCCGACGCCGTTTTGCGCAGTCCCGGTTCTAGAGGGATACCCTGCAACAGCTCCAATTTCCGCAGTAGTGGCTCTAAAGTCAATACATACAGAATGGAGGAGAGAGGGCACCCCTGTCGAATGGAACGCGTGATTGCGAATGGCTCCGATAGGTAGCCGTTCACCTTGACCCTCAAGCAGATGCTGGTGTGCATCGCCTCGATCCAGCCTCTGAAAACGGGACCGAAACCGGCCGCCTTGAAAACCGCTTCCAAGTATCGATGGTCGACCCTATCGAATGCCTTAGACTGATCCAAATTGATCAGAGCCCCACCGAAGCCGGGTTTACTGCCCACCCTCCCTATGATGTATCGCATGAGGTAGAGGTTGTCGTGTATGGACCTGGTCGGGATTGCACACTACTAGATTGCAAACTACTAGGTTCTCGAGGAAAAGCGCCAACCTCGTCGCTAGCACCTTGGCCAAAATCTTTAACTCTGTATTGAGCATATGGGCCTGAAGTTGTTAATTTCGTCCCCCTCGTTCTCGTCTTTCCTGATCCGCGTTACTTCGCCCTTGCCTGCAGAACTGGGAATTCTCCCATTCTGCTGCCAATTGCAGTAGACGGCTTCGAGGACGCCAGAGAACAAGTCCGGCATGCCTATGTAAAATTCGTAGGGTAGACCATCTAGACCGGGTGACTTGCGTTTCCCGCAGCGGCCCAGAGCGTCCCGTATCTCAGTGTCCGTGACCGGTCTTTCGCAGAACTCGGCGTCCGTGTTCGAGAGACGCGGCAGGCCGTCGAGGTATGAACTAATGTCCATTGCCCCGTTCGGCTCACCGTCGTTCTACTCAAACAGTCGCGCAAAGTGCTGCTAAAAGGCAACGCACATTTGCTTGGGGTCAAGTAGCACGCGTCCGTTTTGGTCTTTCAAAGACCGAATCGTGGACTTGTTGCCACTTTTTGCCTCCGCCACTCGGGCCCAGCTGACAGCTTTCGCTCCTTCGTTTCCTAGAGCACGTGTTTTGCTTCTGACCACGCAGCCTTCGTGTTTCGCATCGAAGAACTGGTCCAGTGCCGTTCTCGACGCTAACACTCTAGCCGCGTTGCCACTTCTAAGTGCCTCCTCTACCTTGGCTACTAGTTCTCTTTCTATTCTGTTTTTCTCTAAGGCTAACTCTCTTCTATACCCTATCGATTCTATTCTAATTGCTTTCTTGAGAAAGCACCACCATCTATTGTTGACGATGGCTCCCGTTAACTGTTGCTTGACTAGTCTACTTATCTGTTCACTGTAAGCTTTACGTGCCGGCAACGACACGTTCAGCTTCCAGTATCCGGGTCCCTGTCTATGTGTTCTATCACGGTTGACTAAGCAGACGACTAATTTGTGATCTGAATAGGCAACCATGTGCATTCGTGGACTGCTTAACATCTCCTTGTCCCTCTCTCTAATGAAGAACCTATCTAAATACGATCTAGATGTCCCGCTACGGTTTGCCCACGTCCACTATGGTGCAGTCGGGAAATCCAGTCGATACCTATCGGCCGATACTTACCTTGGTCGATTAAAGTTTTGAGGCTGTTGCACCTCCCTCTACTGGGACATGCTCCCACATAGTCCCATCGTGCATCTAGGATACCATTCCAGTCCCCCACTAAAAGTAAGGAGCGAGACGTTCCCAGAAAAGACTCTAGACGCTTAAAGAAGTCTGGCCGTGATTGCGATTGCCCGGTCGGGGCATAAACGGCCACCAGTCTGAAGGCTCCACCTCCAATACTGTTCACGTCTAGAACTATCAGTCTACCATCCGGGTCCAAGTGTACTTGCTGTACTTCGACGTCCAGATTCTTCCGAAACATGACAGCAACTCCCCCTCCACCTCCTGGCTGACAGAGAGATGCGTAGATCTCAAAGTCGTCGAAGATGGGGGTTACTTGCTGCCTGTTGTGGATCCTGGACTCGGTGATGGTTATCACATCCATACTGTGTGACCTAAGGTCGTTTAAAAGTTGGCCCTGCTTCCAGGGCATCCCTAGGCCACGCATATTCACGCTTCCAACTCGTAAACTAGCCATGTTGGTGAAGAAAAATTGGAGAAAAAGGACGAAAAGGTGCACTTACCATTTCGTTACCTGGAGATCGGGTTGTTCAATCTCCATTTGGGTGCTGGATGGGGTGTTGGGTTGGGTGGGGAAACATTTTAACAGGACGCGGTTGATGGGTTTCTAGCAGGGGTTACCCACGTCCTATGAAAATTTATTTTTTAGGTCACTATAGGTCTCCATAGAAACCCTTATAAGTTTAAGGTGTGGAGACGATTCTGCTTTGACGAAAGTTTTGTCCTCCGTCTCCACCTTGGGGTTTTGGGAGATGACCTCCATCAAACTCTTGTTGTTTGTGTTGATGTATGCGTATTGTTGTTTGTGTTTTTTGTTGTGTTGTTTTAATTTGTTGTTCGTCCGGGAGTTTTCTTTTTACGTTGGGTGCTTGTGTTTGGGGTGGTGTTGGTGTTGGTTTTGCTGGTAGGTGGATGTTTGACTGTGGTGTTGTTTGTGTTGTTGTTTGTGTCTGTGGTTGTGTGTTGGTGATTGGAGTTTTGGGGGTTTTGTGATGTCTCTTTTTTTTGTTTTTTAGATTTCCGCGGTTCTCCCTCTTCTTTACTTAAAGAAGGAGAAGCAACTTCAACCGTCGATGAATAATCATCGTCAGGTGTGTGGGGTAGGGGTATGTTGTCTGATGGTGGTGTTTCGGTGTGTGTGTTTGTGGTAGTGTTTGATGCAGTGGGGCTGTGTTCTTCAGGGGTGTTCTCTGTTTTTTCTGTTATTGTTGGTTGAGTGTCTGTTTGTTTTGGTGTGGTTGCCCGTTTCGTCAGTCGTTGTACTTGTGGTGGTGGTGGTTGCTTTGGTGTTGGTGTTGGTAAGTGTTTTCTTTTGTATTGTTTTGGTTGAGCGTGTTTGTAAAGGGCAGGAGGCCTTTAGGTGTGTGGTGCTATTGCAACGAAAGCAATGTGGTTTTCGTCCCTCAACTACAATGTTTATGTGGCTGTTGTTGTCCACCATCACTTTTTCTGGTATTTTGGAGATTCTTTCCGGGCTCATTTGCACCAGAATCTCCAAATTTGTACCAGACCAGGTGTGTCTGGTGGACTTTTTGATGGAGGGAATAGTGTCTTTTCTCTCCTCTAAAAATCCTGCCAATATCCACCAAATATTAATATTTGGTGGTATGTTTGAAACTCTAATTTTTTGTGTCCTTTTTCCCAGGTATGTAGGGAAAAAGGTGTATTTTTGTGACAGTATTGGCGTCACTGAATATCTTTGTGCAAGGGCCTCGCTTTTGAGGAGTACCGAAATACTCCCGTACTGTTTGGCCCTCTGCATAAAGTCAATGTCTGGCAATATATTAAGGTTGCCTCAATTTCCCCTTGACTGAGGAATGCTGGTTTTTTTGTTTCATTTGAAACAATTCTGAAGGTGATTATCCTTCGAAATGTTTCCAGACGAATTTCTGGGGTTGAGTTTATCTGAAATCCCCCGTTTTCACCGAAAGTCAGAAACTCCTTTGCTTCAGAGAGCATCTGTTTCGCATTGGAGATATCGAGATCCGTGAAATCTTGTCTTGGTGACTGTTTGCACAAAAGTTTTTTGGTGTTGTTGTTGTTGTTGTTGTTGTTATTGTTGTTGTGGTTGTCGGGTTTTCCGTTTGTAGTTGTGTCAATGGTTTTATTTTCTGTTGTTTTTTACGTCTGTTGTACTGTGTGTGGTTCGATCTTGTTTTTATTTTTGTTGTTCATATTGGTTTCCAAGGTGACGCCAATACATGCGGAGTTAGAAGTAACGTTATTATTATGATTTGTGACTGTTTCTGTATAAGTTATTTTGTTGTTGTTGTTGTTGTTGTGGTTGTCGGGTTTTCCGTTTGTAGTTGTGTCAATTGTTTTTTCTGTTGATTTTGGTGTGTTGTATACTGTGGTTCACTGTGCGATTCAATTTTGTTTGTGTTGTCTACTTCACTTTCGTTACACAAAGCTTTGTTGTTAACTACCTCGATACAGGCAGAATTTTTAGCAACGTTAAAGTCTATTTCTTTTCTTTTTCCTTCTTCAACGTTCGCTAGCGTTCCTTGAACGCTTGCCATAGCTGATGGCAAAATATTAAACATTTTTAAAGTTTTCAAATTAATTTCAAATTAAATTTTCGCCCCTTTGGGGGCGAAAAATAAGATTGCCACCCAGCTGACAATTCAGCCTGGGGGTTAATCTACAAAATGTTATGTTTTTTCAAACAATTAGTTCGGTTTTTTGTATAGAAATTAACAAAAAAGCATACCGGCGATGTTCCACGCGTCAGACAGAAAGAAAGATAGATAGATATTTTTTCTTTATTAGCCATAGGGGCACAAAAGAATAGGACAAATACAAAGGGGAAGTTTACATACAATAAAAACGTGTAAAATATTATCACAAATGCAATTTAAAAATTAGTCGATTTTTCCCAATAGGGGGAGACAGTTTATATGGGTAACACATACCCCCGAAAAAATGTGCAACCCTCATCTCCAGGAGTACGAAGAGTTTGTACTCCTTTCCTCTCCTCTTCCTTTTCCTCAACCTACAGGCTGATATAGAGAGAAGGCCCATTCACTCGGGCCATTCTCGCCACTTTCACCCACCTTTCATAAAACTTGTTGGGGTACAGCACCTCTCTCTCCATCCTGATTCTTCTTCCAAAGTGGTATTTGAAAAAAAGAATCAGTTGTTGGCCGGAGAGAAAGGTATCTGACCTCAGCCCTTTCAACCTTGTCCACCATACAACCTCTTTCGCCATAGCTATCACACAAAGGAAAACCGCCTCTCCTTCGTTTTTGAAGGAGGGTGGCGGTTTGATCATGACAATGAACTCGGTGGTCAACCGGATTGGTCCCAACCGCGACAATAGTTGTTCTACATAGCCCCACAGATAGATAGATATATTTCTTTATTAGCCACAGGGGCACAAAAGAAGGGGACAAATACAAAGGGGGAAGTTTACATACAATAAAAACGTGTAAAATGTTATCACAGATGGAATTTAAAAGTTAGTCGATTTTCCCCAATAGAGGGAGACAGTTTATATGGGTAACACAGACCCCCGAAAAAAATGTGCAACCCTCATCTCCAGGAGTACGAAGAGCTTGTACTCCTTTCCTCTCCTCCTCCTTTTCCTCAACCTACAGGCTGATATAGAGAGAAGGCCCATTCACTCGGGCCATTCTCGCCACTTTCACCCACCTTTCATAAAACTTGCTGGGGTACAGCACCTCTCTCTCCATCCTGATTCTTCTTCCAAAGTGGTATTTGAAAAAAAGAATCAGTTGTTGGCCGGAGAGAAAGGTATCTGACCTCAGCCCTTTCAACCTTGTCCACCATACAACCTCTTTCGCCATAGCTATCACACAAAGGAAAACCGCCTCTCCTTCGTTTTTGAAGGAGGGTGGCGGTTTGATCATGACAATGAACTCGGTGGTCAACCGGATTGGTCCCAACCGCGACAATAGTTGTTCTACATAGCCCCACAGATAGATAGATAGATAGATAGATAGATAGATAGATAGATAGATATATTTTTTTATATTTCTTTATTAGCCACAGGGGCACAAAAGAAGGGGACAAATACAAAGGGGGAAGTTTACATACAATAAAAACGTGTAAAATGTTATCACAGATGGAATTTAAAAGTTAGTCGATTTTCCCCAATAGAGGGAGACAGTTTATATGGGTAACACAGACCCCCGAAAAAAATGTGCAACCCTCATCTCCAGGAGTACGAAGAGCTTGTACTCCTTTCCTCTCCTCCTTCTTTTCCTCAACCTACAGGCTGATATAGAGAGAAGGCCCATTCACTCGGGCCATTCTCGCCACTTTCACCCACCTTTCATAAAACTTGCTGGGGTACAGCACCTCTCTCTCCATCCTGATTCTTCTTCCAAAGTGGTATTTGAAAAAAAGAATCAGTTGTTGGCCGGAGAGAAAGGTATCTGACCTCAGCCCTTTCAACCTTGTCCACCATACAACCTCTTTCGCCATAGCTATCACACAAAGGAAAACCGCCTCTCCTTCGTTTTTGAAGGAGGGTGGCGGTTTGATCATGACAATGAACTCGGTGGTCAACCGGATTGGTCCCAACCGCGACAATAGTTGTTCTACATAGCCCCACAGATAGATAGATAGATAGATAGATAGATAGATATATTTTTTTTTTTTTTTTTTTTTTTTTTTTTTTTTTATATTTCTTTATTAGCCACAGGGGCACAAAAGAAGGGGACAAATACAAAGGGGGAAGTTTACATACAATAAAAACGTGTAAAATGTTATCACAGATGGAATTTAAAAGTTAGTCGATTTTCCCCAATAGAGGGAGACAGTTTATATGGGTAACACAGACCCCCGAAAAAAATGTGCAACCCTCATCTCCAGGAGTACGAAGAGCTTGTACTCCTTTCCTCTCCTCCTCCTTTTCCTCAACCTACAGGCTGATATAGAGAGAAGGCCCATTCACTCGGGCCATTCTCGCCACTTTCACCCACCTTTCATAAAACTTGCTGGGGTACAGCACCTCTCTCTCCATCCTGATTCTTCTTCCAAAGTGGTATTTGAAAAAAAGAATCAGTTGTTGGCCGGAGAGAAAGGTGTCTGACCTCAGCCCTTTCAACCTTGTCCACCATACAACCTCTTTCGCCATAGCTATCACACAAAGGAAAACCGCCTCTCCTTCGTTTTTGAAGGAGGGTGGCGGTTTGATCATGACAATGAACTCGGTGGTCAACCGGATTGGTCCCAACCGCGACAATAGTTGTTCTACATAGCCCCACAGATAGATAGATAGATAGATAGATAGATAGATAGATAGATAGATAGATAGATATATTTCTTTATTAGCCACAGGGGCACAAAAGAAGGGGACAAATACAAAGGGGGAAGTTTACATACAATAAAAACGTGTAAAATGTTATCACAGATGGAATTTAAAAGTTAGTCGATTTTCCCCAATAGAGGGAGACAGTTTATATGGGTAACACAGACCCCCGAAAAAAATGTGCAACCCTCATCTCCAGGAGTACGAAGAGCTTGTACTCCTTTCCTCTCCTCCTCCTTTTCCTCAACCTACAGGCTGATATAGAGAGAAGGCCCATTCACTCGGGCCATTCTCGCCACTTTCACCCACCTTTCATAAAACTTGCTGGGGTACAGCACCTCTCTCTCCATCCTGATTCTTCTTCCAAAGTGGTATTTGAAAAAAAGAATCAGTTGTTGGCCGGAGAGAAAGGTGTCTGACCTCAGCCCTTTCAACCTTGTCCACCATACAACCTCTTTCGCCATAGCTATCACACAAAGGAAAACCGCCTCTCCTTCGTTTTTGAAGGAGGGTGGCGGTTTGATCATGACAATGAACTCGGTGGTCAACCGGATTGGTCCCAACCGCGACAATAGTTGTTCTACATAGCCCCACAGATAGATAGATAGATAGATAGATAGATAGATAGATAGATAGATAGATAGATAGATAGATAGATAGATAGATTTCTATTTATTGCCACGAGGGCGCAAAAGAAGGGGACAAATACAAGGGGGGAGTTTACACAAAAAGGCGAGTAAAGAAAACAAATAACAAATATAAAACAAATAACAAATATAAAATTAACAATAAAGTCCTCAATAGGGAGGAGGCGTTTTGGGAGGTCACACACACACCCGAAAAAAGTGTGCAACCCTTCTCCTCAGGAGCACAGAGAGAAGGTGCTCCCTCGTTCCTTCATCTTTTCCATCTACAGGCTGATGTAGAGAGAAGGCCCATTCACACGGGCCATTCTCACCACTTTCACCCACCTTTCATAAAAACGACTGGGGTGCAGCACCTCTCTCTCTATCCTGATACTTCTTCCGAAATGATATCGGAAGAAACGGATCAGTTGTTGGCCAGAGAGAAAGGTGCCTGACCTCAGTCCTTTTAGACGCGTCCACCATACAACCTCTTTCACGCACAGAAACACCGCTTCTCCTTCATTTTTGAAGGGGGGGGGGGCTTAATCGTTACAATGGCATCGGTGGTCAACCGGATCGGTCCCACCCGTGACAGCAGTCGTTCGACATAGCCCCACAGATCGGCTACGCCCGAGCAGTGTACCAATACGTGTGCAACGGTTTCCTCGTCGCACACGCATCTGGGACAGATCTTTTTGGTGGGGTCCCTACCCGGGCGCCCGTGTCTGTAGAGCTTTTCTCGAACGGGTAGAGCCCCACGGTAGCACTGCCAGGCCAGGGACTTCTGGAAGTTGTCCATAAGACCCGGGCTGAATGTCCTACCGAACAGGCTGGCCAGTTCGTCTTCCTCCATGTCTAGGGCTTCTCCGAGGGCGTCGTCACACCTGCTGAGTACCAGCCCTCTATAGATAGATAGATAGATAGATTTCTTTATTAGCCACAAGGGCGCAACAAGAAAAGGGGACAATACAAAGACATGCCGGGGATTTTACATACAGATAGACAGGCAGAAAGAAAGTAATATTGTATTGTATCAGATGAAAGAATGGTATTTAACTAATGTATTGGTACTCGATGGGGCCCACCCACAGCCTCGGCGGACAGAATGGAGAAGGCGTTTCCCCGAAGGACGGCAAGGGAGACGCGCTGGAAAAGCCACTCCAACTCGCGGGGCTGACACCTGCGGCTGGCCAGCTCAGCGCCTATGGTGGTGAGTAAGGAGGTAGCCCTGGGACCGAGGACACCAGCAGTTTCCACTGCCAGGGGAACGACCGCAAACCTGTCGGAGAACGACCGGTATTTGAGGTGTTTGGCCCCCTCAGCACGGCGTGCAGCAGAACCTGGGTCAGTCGCAGACTGCACCAGGTTGCGGCTGCAGAAAGTGTCGGTGCAAGTGGCATCCCAGACGAGGGGTTTGCCACCGCGGAACGGGAAGATGGTCATGCCATCTGGCCTTTTGCCGTCCCCTCGATCCAGCCCACCGGCTCAAGCTGGGAAGGGAAGCCTGCAGCGTCCAAGCCATGCTTAATGACCTCGTTGAGGGCAGTATGGCGTGGAATGCGGCCGGCACTGGGGCGACAGGAAAGCGGGTGGAGGCCGAAAGAGTCCACGGTGGAACCGCAGCGACATTGGTGTGGCTGGCAGATCCGGAGGCCGAGCCTCAGGGAAACGCCGATTCGCAGGCTATGGTTGTCTAGCTAGGTGCCAGTGGAGAAGGAGGGCAGAGCATGGAGCCAGACACCACTGTGGGGTTTGGAGGCCGCACGAAAACAAGCAAGGCGGAGCTGGTCGAGTTGGCGCGTGAGCCTATCTGAGGCCAGGCTGCACTGGATGGCATCCCAAGTGAGTTGGAGGGACTTGACGTCAACAGGGGGAGAAGGAGGAGGGACGTCTACTGGGCTAAGTCCCAGCCGGTCCCACGTCTCACAGACGGCCTCACGTTCTCTGAACATAGAGGGTTCTGTTGTGTTTTGAAGAACCCTGCTGACGAGGACGCGGCACGAGGTTACCGACGAAAGTTACGCCGGCAAAGCTAGTGAGATTGGGGACCGGAGGCCTAGGCCGCCATACCTGACCGGTAAAGTGGCCTGTTGCCACCCTATGTCGTCAAACTTGACGTTGCATATCCCCTCGGCTGCTGCTCGGATACAAGTATCGAGGTCAGCGAGGAGAGATGCCTGGGTGTAGCATGGAGCGCTGCGGAGTGTATAGAGGAGCTTCGGCATGGCGAAGCAGTTCCTCAGCAGAAAGAGAGCTGGGTGGCCGTCAATCAAGCCCAGTCGGCTCGTGAGAGTCTGGAGCTGTTGAAGCTTGGACCTGATGATGGAGCGGATAGCCGGCGGGTGTTTCGGTAACCCGAGGATGAGGACATCCTCTTTGGGGGTCACCTGAACCTGGCGGAGAATGGACCGCACGTCCAAGACGGAGGCTGCACAGCTCGCAGCATCGAGGCTGACGTTCATCACCTCCGACTTGGCCGAGTTGACCTGGAGGCCGATTCCCGCCAAGGCAGGAATCACCGATTGAAGGTTTTGGCAGACCGTCCGTACGGGCCCGCCCAATGTAGCATCATCCAGATACCAAACGTTGAGAGGGGCCGTGATACTCCAGCCAAAGTAAAAGAAGTGAAGAAAGAGGGAAAGTACGAAAGAAAGACAGAAAGAAGTAAAAAAAGAAAGTGAGAAAAGAAGAACGTTACAATGACAAAACTACAGACGATCACGTCCTATCACGTGACATCGTTAGAACGCCATAGTTTTTTATTTCCTTATATGACAAGGATTTTAGGCTGATTATTACTCCCATTTTCTTGATCTTTCTATATTACACATACATATTTATATGTATGAATGAATGAATGTATGTATGCATGTTTATCTCTTTCTCTTAATTTCGAGTATATTTTTGACCGGCCACCTTCCTGGTGGCAAGGTTGTAAAAGAAAAGAAATTATCATCCCTTGAATCGCAAGAATGTTTTGCAAATTTTGAAGGTGCCAACTATCGCAGCCATTTGTAGACTATGAATTAGGGAGCTGCGCTCTTTGTCCGCAAATCCAAGTTCAGTTATACATTGGTCCAAGCGGGTTGGTATATAACCCGTAGCTCCAATAATGAGGGATATGAAGCTAAAGGTGTATCTTGGATACTGGATTTGTAAACTCCTCATCAATGGTCCGTAGATGTCCTCCTTCTCCTGTATTTTTCTGACAACGTTTACATCAAGTGGGCAGCTGATCTCCACAGCAGAACACGTTTTCAATGTGTGGTCCCAAACAACAATATCAGTCCGGTTGTGCTTTAATTTGGTGGCAGTTTTTATTTTCAGGTTCCACCAGTATTCCTTAGTGCCATCTGTCTCGATATATTCTTCCTCGTTTGTTGTTAATTTTGTTTTCCGAAGTGCGTTCCAGATGGTTCTAACTATCCCATCGTGTCTCATGGGGAGGAAGTAGCGAGATGATATTCTTTCGCAGCTGGCAACAATGTGGCTTACATCTTCGATCTTTGTTTTACATAGCCTACATTTATTGTCAGCTGATGGCCCTCCTCTTTTGTGCAGCAGATATTTGGTAGGGAGTTCTTGTTCTTGTATTGCATAGAGATAGCCCTCAAGGTGTGATGTCATAAACTTGTCGGAACTCCATGCCAGGATTTTGAGTGGTTTATCCCCTCTCTGGTCTGTGTTTTACGTTCCAAGTATGCATGCACCACTTTTTCTGTAAATTGGTCATTTTTTTCATCTTGTTTGAACATTGAATAGGATCTTCCGATTTCTCTGGGTGAGATATTTATATCAGGCTTTATTCCATATCTTTCCTATGTATGTATGTATGTATGTATGTATGTATGTATGTATGTATGTATGTATGTATGTATGTATGTATGTATGTATGTATGTATGTATGTTCTGGTTTTATAATTTCACAAATTTTTTCCCAATAAAGAGAGAGTCGATTTCTAACATAGACACAAGACTCTCTCATTGGAATTTACACCACATTAACTAGGTAGATTATGTATGCATGCATGTGTAGATATGGATGTTATTGTATGTGTGGATGTGGATGTTTTGAGTTGTATGTGTGCATGTGTATATGCTTTGCATCTGTACATGTGTATATGCAGTTATTAGATACAACATTTTTGGAATGTTTTACATATTTTTACTGTTCCATTAATGGATTGTACTTGTAATTTCCTAACTAGTGTTCTTTCTGTTCCTGTGAAGCCTAGCTTCTCAAGATTTGTATTGAGGCAGCTACTAACATACCCCAGTGCCCCAATAATCACAGGCATAAATCTGAAGGTGTAATCAGAGTGGAGTATCTGCAGATTTCTCAACAGTTCTGTATAAATATTCTCCTTTTCGCTAATCTTTGATATTATATTGGCATCTGCTGGGCAGCTAATTTCCACTACTGTGCATGCTTTCTTCTCCATGTCTAATATCATAATATCTGGTCTGTTATGCCTGCATTTTATTGGGGTTTTTACTGGAACATTCCACCAGTACTCTTTCATATTATGTACATGGATATCTTCCACATTGCTGTAGCTTTTAATGTGTATATTATCGGGGCTATCTTTTTTACGAACTGCATTGTACAGTGTTTTGGTCACTACATCATGCCTCATAGGTAGATAGTACCGCGATGACATCTTTGGACAGCTGCTGATGACATGGGTGATATCCTCGATGTTAGTTCTGCAGAGTCTGCACTTGTTATCACATCTAGGTGTTTTGCCTGCATTCCTATCTCTTTTGTGAATCAAGTATTTCGTGTTAATCTCCTGTTCTTGGATTTCAAAAGCGTATCCTTGAAACTTTCCTTATCTATATTACTCTCACTCTGGAGGTTCCTGGCAACATATCCATGCATGATTTTTTGCTGATAAGCATGCAGTTTTTCATCCATGGATTCACTGCGATACTGCTGAGCGACTTCCTTGGGTGTGAGATTTGATTATCACACAGGGAATATCTCTCGAGGAGTTCTTTCCCAACTCTCATGATCTTATCTGTTTCATGCAGATAGACTTACTCGAGAAGCGGACTCCTACGCTTCGAGGTTCGTAGATGTTGTCGGAGAGATATGATGTGACATTCAAATGTTGTCTGGACTGATGTTAGGCCTCTGCCTCCCTGCTTACGTTTCAAGTAAAGGCGGTCTATGTCACTGTTGATGTGGAAGTTTCCGGTGTTGTTTAGTATTTTTCGAGTACCAACATCAACTGCTCGGATTTCGTCTCTAGTCCAATTGAGTATTCCAAACGTTGATGTTAGGATAGACACAGCAAACACATTGTGAGCCACTGTTTTGTTTTGCGCAGAGAGTTCCGATGACCAGATCTTTCTTAATCGGGTGTAGTATTCCCTGGTTACGCGTTCTTTATTACAGATACCATTATAGGATATGTTCTCATCTATCCCCAGGTATCTGTAGCAGTCCTCATCAGATATCGGTGAAACAGTTAGGCCATTGATGACAATGTTGCTAGATTGGGTTGTTGTTTTTCCCCGCTTTACAGTCATGTATGAGCATTTATCTTGGCCAAACTCCATTCCTATATCCTTTGAGAACGTTGTAACCAGGTCAAGATTTTTCTTCATCCTATCCAAGTTCTTGGCATAGAGTTTCAGATCGTCCACAAAGAAGTTATGGGTTAGGTTCGTATTTCTGTCCTCCTGTGAGCCAATGATGTATCCCTCACATTTCTTGAGCAGAAAGGACAAGGGGTTTAATGACAAGATGAATAATATCACAGAGACTGTCCCCCTGAAATATACCCCTGCAATATTTTATTTTATCAGTGAAAATAGAGTCCTCCCTCTCTGTCTTTAACCTTAGGAAAATAGCCCAAGAAGAAGACAGCCTCTCTATGGCTCTGGCAATAATGTCTGGGACTTTAGCAAGTTGGAGAGCCTCTATCATCCAAGAGTGGGGAACAGAATCGAAAGCTTTCCTGTAGTCCAGCCAGACTGTAGCCATATTCCTCCTAAGTTGTCGCACCTCCGACATCGCAGTTTTGTTGATTAGGAGTTGTTCAGCACATCCCCAAACCCTTTTCTTTCCAGCTGCTTGTTCATCTGTGATGATGTTATTATTTTCACAGTGATCTTGGAGGAATAGGTTCAGGCAGGCTGTATACATCTTATATATTAGGTTCTGGCATGCAATGGGTCGGTAGTTTTTTGCCAAGTGGGTGTCTTTGTTCTTGGGGACCAGTAATGTTTGTGCTAATGTCAACCATTCTGGTATAAGTGTATCTCCATTAA
>OZ024741.1:142806486-142851486 GCA_964016885.1 Eledone cirrhosa | reverse complement strand
ACGAGTGCGTGCAGAACGGTTTCGTCGCTCTGCGCGCATCTCGAACAGGTCCGTCTGACAGCACTTCCGTGCCTGTAGAGTTTATCTCGAACCGGCAGTTCCCCCCGGTAGCACTGCCAAGCGAGAGATTTTTGGAAATTATCCATCGTCCCCGGCTCGAAAGTCCTCTGAAACAGACTGGTAAGTTCGACTTTGTCGACTCCCAGAGCCTCTCCGAGTGCGTCGTCACACTTGCCCACCACTAATCCTCTATAGAACTCGAGCGTGGAAATTCCACTGACCACATTGCCCGCCTGGTAGAGGGCAGTGAGTGCCTGGCAACATTCCAGATGCCAGTCACCCAGTCTCGGTCTCTTCTTGACCCAGGACTGCAGCTCAGTCAAAGAAACGAGCTGCGGAAAGGCTCGTCTGACAAACGACGACCATACCTGTTCACCGTTTAGGCAGAATATCTGGAGATGCCGCAGCCTCAGCGAGTGTCTGCGCATCCTTAGCCACGGCATGCCAAGCCCTCCACGTAGAGGGTGCTGGCAGCAGATGGACCGCCTCACCAGCGGAACCTGTCCCCTCCACAAGAATTTGAGGAGGAGCCGCTCCAAGATGGCGAGGCGCGAACGGGGACAAGGGACGACGGTCAGACGGTAGTAGATGTACGTGTTCGCCACCTCCGCCCGACCTTTCAGTGATAGCTTCCTCCCAGCCCATTTCTGGGTGAGACTGGCTACCCTGCCCGTCACCTCGTCCCAATTCTTATCCACCTGGAGGTCTGGCCCGAACCAAACCCGAGCAACTTTACCGGTCCGTCGGTCCAGCGCCTAACGACGCTGTTGGACGGTATGGACTTGCCTCTCCAGGTGCTGAGTTGCAAGCCCACCGACTTTTCCGGGTTAAGTTGGGCTCCCGTCAACCTTTCATATTCCTCCAATAAGTTGCCGACCACCTCGATTTCTGAGGTGTCCGACACCATCACGGTGATGTCGTCCGCATAAGCCGACACAACCTTTCCGCGTCCCGGTTCGAGCGGGATACTCTGCAACAGCTCCAGCTTCCGCAGTAAAGGCTCGAGAGTCAATACGTACAGAAGGGAGGAGAGATGGCACCCTTGACGGACCGATCGGGAGACCTGAAACGGTTTCGAGAGGTGGCCATTAATTTTGACCACCGAGCAGGTGCCGCTGTGCATTGCAGCGATCCAGCTTCTGAAGACGGGGCCGAAGCCAGCCGCCTTGAGGACAGCTTCCAGGTACCGATGGTCGACCCTATCGAATGCTTTCGATTGACCTAAATTGATCAGAGCCCCACCGAAGCCAGGTTTACACCCCACCCTCTCTATAATGTATCGCATTAGGTGGAGGTTGTCGTGTATGGACCTGGTTGGGATTGCGCAAGTTTGCGCCTCCCCAACCAAATCCCCGACGACAAGCGCCAACCTCTTCGCTAACACCCTGGCCAAAATCTTAAACTGTGTTGAGCAGAGTTATGGGCCTGAAATTGTCTAATGTGTCCCTCTTGTTCTCGTCTTTCCTTATCAGCGTCACTACGCCCCGGCTCACAGAACTGGGAATACTCCCGTTTTGCTGCCAGTTGCAGTAGAGGACTTCGAGGAGATTGGAGAACAAGTCTGGCATATTTACGTAAAGCTCGTAGGGCAGACCATCCAAACCGGGTGACTTGCGCCTCATGCAGCCGACAAGGGCATCCTGAATCTCAGCTGAAGTAATTGGCCTTTCGCAGCGCCCAGCGTCAGCCGTCGAGAGTTGCGGCAAGCCATCGAGGTAGGGACTGAAGTCCGCTACCGTCTCTGACCCGCCACTTCCCCCGAACAACCGAGCAAAATGTTGGCGAAAGGCCTCACACATCCGCTTGGAATCGCTCAGCTCGTGTCCGTCTCGGTCCGCCAAAAACCGAATCGTGGTTTTATTACCACGCTGCGCCTCTGCCACGCGGGCCCATCGAACAACTTTGGTTCCCTCGTTTCTCAGAGCAAGCGCCTTAGCTCTGACAATGCAACCTTCGTGTTTCGCATTGAAGAAATGGTCTAATGCCATTCTCGCCGCTAGCACGTCAGTTGCAATGCCACTACCAATAGCCTCGTCTAACTTATCTACCAACTCCCCCTCCTTTCTATTTTTCTCTAACGTTACTTCTTTGCTAAGCTCTATCGACATTACTCTAATCTCTCTTTTGAGAGCCCCCCACCATCTATTGTTGACGCCTCCCCCTGTCAACTTTTTCCTAACTAAATTGTTGACCTGGTCCCTGTAAGCCTTACGTGCCGGAAATGACAGTTCAGCTTCCAGTAACTAGGTCCTAATCTACGCGTCTTATCTAGGTCGACCATACAGATCACAAACTTGTGATCTGAATAGGCAACCGTTTTAAAACGTGGACAGCTTACACTATTTCTGTCTATTTTCCTAATGAATATCCTGTCTATATACGAACTAGATGACCCTATGGGGTTAGTCCAGGTCCACACTGGCGCATTAGGGAAATCTAGTCGGTACCTTTCAGACAGTTGGAACTGGCTGATCATGTTCTTGAGGCTTTTGCACCCCCCGCTCCTATCGGATACTCCCACACAGTCCCAGAGTGCGTCTAAGATGCCGTTCCAGTCCCCCGCTAACAGTAAAGGGCGAGACGTACCCAGAAAGGCTTCCAGGCGTCTAAAGAAGTCCGGCCGTCCTGCCCCAGTAGGGGCATAGACGGCCACCAGTCTAAAGGCACCACCTTCGTTATTGTTCACGTCCAGGACCACCAACTTCCCGTCCGGATCCCGGAAGATCAACCTTACCTCG
The DNA here is from genome assembly GCA_964016885.1 of Eledone cirrhosa. NCBI lineage: Eukaryota > Metazoa > Mollusca > Cephalopoda > Octopoda > Eledonidae > Eledone > Eledone cirrhosa. The sequence goes on along the minus strand of OZ024741.1, from coordinate 142,848,688 downwards.
AGATCCAGGCCTTTCCTAAACAGCACTCCCACCCCGCCTCCCATTCCCGACCGGTTAACAGATGCAAAGATCTGATAGTCGTCGAAAATGGGGGCTGGTGCGCGCGTGTCGGAAATCCTGGTCTCGCTGACGGCAATTACATCCATTTCTAGAGACCTGAGGTCGTTGAGTAGATGACCCTGCTTCCAGGACGATCCCAGGCCTCGAACATTTAAACTTCCTACTCTTAATACGGCCATGTTGGCAGGTTAAAAAGAGAGAGAGGAAAGGTTTACTTACCTTCCGGGCTCTTGTGAAGGTCGGGTGGTTCGACCTCCATAGTTGGTGGGGTTTCTTTTGGGAATCCCTTTAAAAGTCTTGAAGTGGGTTTTACGTTCGGGGTTCCCACGTCCCGTTCTTCTTCTTCTTCTTCTTCTTCTTCTTCTTCTTCAATAATAATAATAATTGTTTCTACTTTTGGCACAAGGCCAGCAATTATCCCGGTGCATTACTGGCACTTTATTTTATTGAAGGATGAAAGGCAAAGTTAAGCTTGGCGGGATTTGAACTGAGAACGCAAAGGGTCATAACTCTATGCTGCAAAGCATAGCGTCCGACCCTCTACCGGATATGACCGTTTTCCCACTCACTCAATGCTTTAATAACTGGCTTACCAAACCATACTCTAACACGTACACATATTCATTCATACAGGTGCATATATATATAAACAAGAAGACTTTTAAGTTTTTATTTTGCTCTGACTGTCTGTCCATATATGGATTGTACCCTTGATAAGTTCGGCTAGATTCCCGCTGTTCGAATACTGGCGCTTCAATTCGGATATAGCTGTCGAAACGACCGGAGCTCAGCCGTCGGGGTTCCTGAATCTTTATATATATATATATATGCGTGTATATATATATATAAAGATTCAGGAACCCCGACGGCTGAGCTCCGGTCGTTTCGACAGCTATATCCGAATTGAAGCGCCAGTATTCGAACAGCGGGAATCTAGCCGAACTTATCAAGGGTACAATCCATATATGGATAGACAGTCAGAGCAAAATAAAATCTTAAAAGTTTTCTTGTTTATATATATATATATATATATATATGTATGTGTGTGTGTGTGTGTGTGTGTGAAAGGTAAACAGAAATAACAACATATATCTATTATTAGTACAGATTAAAGTTTAAGCAAAGATTCGCTGCTTTCGCCCTATTACGGGATCTTCTGAAATTACTATATATATATATACACACACACACAAACACACATAACACACACACGCACACACATACATATATTCTTTCCTTATTTCGCGTTTCGATGGCGGCCAGCGTTTGTCTAGAAATGAAATTGCTGAGGTAATTTCGGCCGCTCACTGTCTTCTCAAGCCATTCCAACTAGGACTCACCACACCAAACCAATGTGGTTACTTTAAGAATATCACCACCACATTCCATACAAAAGCACTACAAAAACAAACGAACGAGAAAAGAATAACGACAGTAAAAAGCAGAACACAAGAAAAACAAGCAAAGAAACTGTAAAATCCAGTAACTATGTTCAATTTTTTTAAGAAACCTCAAGAATCCCAAGTATGGAGCATAAGACAGCCGAGTCAGGTCAAAAGACTACATTTTTTTCTCTGTCCATGTTTTTTGTGTGTATGAGTGTTTGTGCATGCGCGCGTGTGTGTGTGTATGTACATGTGCATGTGTGTAAGTGAGTGCATGTGTCTGTGTGCGCGCATGTGTGTGTGGATGTGTGTCGGTGATCAACTGGGCCAGAGCGGACGAGCGCCTTTGACGTGATATTACTGTTGGTCAATACATTCGAACACAAACAACCAAACACACATGATTCCACTGTTGTCGTTTAAACAGTTTATCTAAAATTTGTCTCAATCCCGGAGGCTTATTAAACCGGTGCTTATCCCGGTTTCCCCGGTGCAACTGAGAGTAAAAGGCTTCCCCACTGGATAAGACGCCAGTCCATCGCAGGGTTAATCATCTTCAGCTGGAACAACGTGAAATTAAATGTTTTGCTCAAGAACACACCACACAACCCGGTACAGGAATTGAATCCACGACATTATGATAGTAAGTCCAACACCTTAACCACTAAGTCACGCGCCTTCAAAACGCTTATCGTACATCAAAAATTGATATAATAAATTTAATTTTTTATGAAGAAAGGGCCATTTACTCGACTACTTCGTTTTGTTTTTTACATAATTTTACTTTAATATTGACACAGCCTGGCCGCATGGTTTAAGAAGGGTTCTTAAACTCAACGAGTCCAAACGGCCATTACGTCTTGGCTGACATCACAATTGACCAAACGTTAGATGATATGAGGGTCGTGATTTCCACAAGTTATAGTGTTAATCTGCAATACAGCCGATATTCTGCTATTTATTTAATTATTTATTTATTTCAACAAAATTAATACGTATATAAATTAGTACAAAATATAGGGGGACAAATTTTCCGTTTCAAATTTTCCTTTATTCTACCGAAGGTCGCGTATTTGGGATTCCTTGTTTAAGAAGTTCGTTTACCATAGCCACGGGTCAACACAAGCATTGTGAACGTAATTAGACAGTTTGGAAGCCCGTTGCCTGAACTCAGCATGTAACTCAAAGGACTGACCTTGTGTGCGCGCATGTGTGTTTATGTATCTGGGCATGCATATGTGTGTGTATATGTTTGTGTGTATATGTGTGTGTGAGTGTCATCATCATCATCATTTAACGTCTATCTTCAACGCTAGCATGGGTTAGACGGGTTTGTCTCATTTGAAGCAAATTTGGTTGGGTGACTGTGTCTCACTCGTATAGGAATGTTTATAAGGCTGGATGCCCTTCCTAACGCCAACCTCATTTACAGTGTGTGCTGGGTGCTTTTTAACGTGTCTCATACACGACCACTTTACAGTGTGGACTGGGTGCTTTTTGGGTGCGTTTTGTCGTGACACCTACACGACCACTTTACAGTGTGGGCTGGATGTTTTGTGGTACCAATATAATTTTACAGAATAAGGGTGGTGTGGGCAGAAGTGAGAGGGAGGTGTGGGGTGTGTGGGATGTAGGGGTGTAGGGAGTATATTGGATTAAGAGGTACCTACAAGGCGGGTCTTCTGTATTACTGCGTAACGCCAAAGATCTCGATCCTGTGTCATTGTCTTAGAGAGGTTCAAGTGTGCAAGGTCAGCTTTTATCACCTCGTCCCAGGTCTTTCTGGGTCTACCTACTCCGCAGCTTCCATCAATTTTGATCGCCCTGCACCTTTTTATACAGTTGCCACGCATCACATGACCATACCAACGCAATCTCCTTTCTAGTAAACTGCATCTGATCCCTCTTATGCCTAATTTCTCACTTAGTTCGTTTATGCTTTAATGTTTGTGTATATTACTATACACAGTATGCATGCTTCGTTTCTTTCCAATCTGCGCAGGTCCTCTGCATACAATGCCCAGGTATCACTACCATGTAACATTGCTGTTCGTATACAAGCATCATACAATCTGCCTTTCATTTTTAGAGAGAAACCTTTTGTGGCCAACAGCGGTATAAGCTCTCTGAACCTTTTCCATCCCATTCTCACTCTGGCTACTGTACTTTGAGAACACCCTCCTCCACTGCTGATTTTGTCACCCAGGTAACAGAAAGTGTCTACTATTTCTATAAAACCATCTGGGCAGTTGAAGGAGCTAGTATTCAGTGGGCACTTGCTACTTACTGCACCTGAGCATCGGCCATTTATAAAACCTACATTCTTTGATAATTTGCATGTGATCCCACTACATATTTTATGGACCCATAGCTTGCATTTGGGACATAGAATGGGATTTCTAGCTACTCCTTTCCTACATACTGAGCATGGCCATTTCCCAGAGGGAACCTGTGCCCTATTTTCCTTTCTACACACTAGAACTTTAGTCTTAGACAAGTTATCTTGGCTTGGATGCTGCAGGCTTCCCCTCCCAGCTCGAACCGGTGGGGCTGGACCGAGGGGACGTCAAAAGGCCAGACAGTATGACCATCATCCCGTTCCGCGGTGGCAAACCCCTCGTCTGGGATGCCACTTGCAGCGACACTTTCTCCAGCCGCAACCTGGTGCAGTCTGCGACTAACCCAGGTTCTGTTGCACGTCGGGCTGAGGAGGCCAAACTCTCCAAGTACCGGTCGCTCTCCGACAGGTTTGCGGTCGTGCTCTTGGCAGTGGAGACTTATGGTGTCCTTGGCCCTAGTGCTACCTCCCTACTCACCACCATAGGCACTGAGTTTGCCAGCCGCAGGTTGAAATGGCTCTTCCAGCGCAGCTCCCTTACCATCCTCCGGGAAAACGCCTTCTCCATTCTGTCTGCCGGTGCTGTGGGGAGGCCAGCACGCGGGACCCCATTTGCTCACCATACAGAGAGATGGGGAGGGCTAGAGAGATGGAGGCGATGGCAGTGGGATTTCGGCCCTTCCACGTTCGGACCACATCTTTGTTTTACTGATTGTGCTTCTCTCCTAGCCACCAGATAGTGTTCTCTACTTCCCCCATTCCGCCATTCTTTCCAAGCATGCCTTTTGGCCTTAATTGTAATATGTGCATAGACATATGAACAAAGACGTGCCAGCCTTGACTATCACGTCCGTTTTATCCAGACGCAGTTCAACTAATGTTCCTGCATTTTTAAAGGTGGTATGGTCTGGAAAATATGTCATCATGATCATCATCGTTTTTTTTTTTTTGTCCACTTTTGAATGCTAGCTTGGGTTGGACGGGACTTTTTGAAGCAATGTTTTACAGCCAGATGCCCTTCATGACACCAACGCTTTAGTCACTTCTTACTACACGCAGGGGTATGATATACCTATTCCAAACTGGATACACCAGTCAAGAGTAAAAAATAAATGATCTGGTAGATCTAGCAACCATCACTGCACCTGCTACTGCCACGACTGCCACCACTACATTTACTACTCCCACCACCACTACAGCTACTACTCCCACCACCATTACACCTACTACTATAACCGCCACTACAACTGTTACTGCCACCACCACTACTGTATCTGCTACTGCCACCACCACTACATCTGTTACTGCCACCACCACTACATCTACTATTATCACTACATCTACCACCCCTACTACATCTGCTACTGCCACCACCACTACATCTGTTACTGCCACCACCACTACATCTACTATTATCACTACATCTACCACCCCTACTACATCTGCTACTGCCACCATCACTACATCTGCTACTGCCACCACCACTACATCTGTTACTGCCACCACCACTACATCTATTACTGCCACCATCACTACATTTACTACTACCACTACCACTACATCTGTTAGTGCCACCACCACTACATCTACTACTACCACTACCACTACATCTGTTACTGCCACCACCACTACATCTACTACTACCACTATCACTACATCTGTTACTGCCACCACCACTATCACTACATCTGCTATTGCTACCATCACTACATCTACTACTACCACTACCACTACATCTGTTACTGCCACTACCACTACATCTGTTACTGCCACCACCACTACATCTACTACTACCACTATCACTACCACTACCACTACATCTGTTACTGCCACTATCACTACATCTGTTACTGCCACCACCACCACATTTGCTACTGCCACCACCACCAGCACCAGCACCACCACCGCCACCACCATTCTAACAGCTACACCCACCACTACTCCCACACATTAGCTGTTATTTACATCAACATTCTTCCAGAATAAAATTGATATGAGGCAAGAAAAGTTGCAGTATTTATGTTATTGTGAAGATTGAGTGGCGGATTGACAAGAGTCGATAGAGTGTCGGACAAGATGCTACAATGCTATATCCAGCAGAACTCTGCCTTTCATTCCCTCAACGTTGCTAAAATAAAGTACCAGTCATGTACTCGGTTTATTGAGCTCCTGTGAAGTTCTCCCGAAATTTGTTTAAAATCCTATTAGTTAGTTAGTTAGTAGTAGTAGTAGTAGTAGTAGCAGCAGCAGCAGCAGCAGCAGCAGCAATAGTAGTAGTAGTAGTAGTAGTAGTAGTAGTTATAGCAGCAGCAGAAGTAGAAGCAGAAGCAGTAGTAGTAGTAGTAGTAGTAGCAGCAGCAGCAGCAGCAGTAGTAGTAGTAGTAGTAGTAGTAGTAGTAGTTATAGCAGCAGCAGCAGTAGTAGAAGCAGAAGCAGTAGTAGTAGTAGTAGTAGTAGTAGTAGGAGCAGCATTGTGATTTGAGGGATATTTTGTGGCTATTTCTATTTTGCCGAACGACCATGTTGAGGCTCCCTCGTTGGTTCGTCCAGATAAGTTGTTCGTCCAGAGACGCCATCGATTGAATCGGAACTTTTCTGTCAGACCGAACCTCATCCCTATATTGGAACGTCAGGACTCAACTCAGACCTTTGTAACTCTAGTTCCGTTTTGTTTCCCATCTTTCCTTCGGTATTTCGAATCAGACACACACACACACACACACACACACACACACTCATTCCAGCCATCTCTTTTCCAGCGTGACATACTTTTCTTCACACAAGTATAGCAGTAGTTATTTAGCCATGTGTCAGCCTGGATCAGGCAAACCTATGATCAAATGTCGTAATCATTCTGCCTTTTAAAATTTTTTTTTATAAATGACTATATTGTCTAATGTGTCCCCTTTTTATTTAAAGCTCTAGTGTGTATTATGGGAGATTTGGTTGTTAGTTATAGCATTCGGTGAAGCAATGTGGAAACTTCCTCGACTTACAACTGTGATATTTTCTGCTATTGTCTTCCACCCAACACAAAAAAAGTAATTAATTGGATAACTTAACTCTTAACCTTTCTTTCTTATTGTTATGTGAAACACGCTGACCCCGTGGAAATTCGCTGGCTTAATTAGAACCAGCTACCAAGAATTAAAGACCAATAAAGCATTTTAAATATTTACACGCAATTATACAATATTTAATAATTGTTTCTACTTTAAGCACGAGGCCAGCAATTATCCCAGTGCATTACTGGTACTTTATTTTATCGACCCCGTAAGGATGAAAGGCAAAGTCAACCTCGGCGGGATTTGAACTCAGATCGTAAAGGGACGTAACTATGCTGGAAAGCATGGCGTCCGACCCTCTACCGATACTGCCAATCCACTGCCCTTAAATAATAATATCTATATAACACAACAAAATAAATCGAATAAATTTACCAAATGACTGAAACTAATAAAATAGAATATTTTACTCATTTATACTTTAAAGCTAAAAAGTCTTCTTCTTCGCCCAATTATTGCCGAGAGAGTCGTGGAGCAGACTCCTGAAACTCCCCTTCCAGCGGGTCCTTTCAGAAGGAACCGTCTCAAACTGATCCGGCTGGATCCACAAGCGAAACCAGCCAAGCTCATGGATGTTAATCAACCATCCGCTCGGGGTCTACTCCTGGGTCTCCTGCCAGTTGGTTTTGCCCGTAATTTCTGTCCAACGATTCTTTCTTTAGACATTCTAAGCACATGCCCATAGTATCGGAGCTGTGGTTTCTTAATCCGGAGAAGTAGCGGCTCTACCTGGCGTGACTCTCTGATCTCCGAGCTATGCACGCTATCGTGTGACGTTATACCAAAGATCCTCCAGAGGAACCCCATTTCGACCACTTGTATTCGCGATCGTATTCTTTCGGTCATTATTCAATATCCATGACTATAGTAAGGGTTGGCACGAACACCGTATTAAAAATAGCGAGTTTGGCTTTTACGCATACCCCACTTCTTCTGATTGCTGAATGCTGAAGCTGGCGCATTACTGCAGCAGCCCCTGCCTTCCATCACTCGTGAACACGTACTCAAGATACTTGAACTTCTCTACCTGCTTCAGTGGAACTCCATTCACATGTCGAGTTAAGTAACACCATGTCGTTTGCAAATTCCAGCCGACTGATTTTACACCCGCCAGCCATGATACCACTTCCAACCCGGTTGCGCATGTCAATCCTGTTAAAAAAATAATGAACAGGAGAGGTTGAAGTGAAGTTAGTTGGTTGTAGTTGAAGATGAATAAACACTACAAATACAATAATTTGGGTTAGAGTAATAACTTTACTTCACTTATTTATACAGGAAAACGAATATGTGTTTATTAGGCTACGTTCAATTACAAAGTGACAAGTTGTTTCAGGATGTATATACCAGTATAGGTAGCAGTAATCTCGCAGTGCAAAGGAGCTGTATGATTCTCTGTGTGTAGTTGAAACGCTGATGGAAGAACTGCTGTTGGGGCATTGTCGACAGGACCAAAGTTTTTTTCTTTTTGCTACGTGCTACATCTCGCTAATGATGCTTCTCTTCTGAGTTACCAGAATCGACTGGGACAAAAGTGTAGCGAAATTTGTCCCACCCCTTGACCCCTCATTTAACGGTCTCTTTTTGGCGTAAACAAGTCTGTGCGTGTGCGATCACCCCGGTAGTTCTCAAGGCAGGGGACAGAGGAAGCGACAGATATAAATCGACCAACAAATAATTGCTATAAAAGAACTTATCTTGATTCCGCTACATTAGTTCCCCGCTCAGATCGATGCAGGAGCGGTGATCGATAACCAAAAAAGTAGCGAAATTTGATTGCAAGAGAATGTCCTGAAACGCGCGAAATCGAGGTGGTTGACTGTGTGAGTCTAAGGAGCAGTGAGTCGCTTGGAGTAGCTGAACAGCCGATATTCCACAGTGAGTTGGGAATAGGATTTGAAGCTAGTTTTGCCGTAAAAAGCAAAGGCGGGTTTGTGCATAATATGCAGTCGCACCTATGTCGAGGTAGTTATGCCGAAAAGCTTATTCCCTAACGACGGAACCAGTTCAGTAAGGGAAAAAAGGAAAAATATCTTGTGAATTCCATATAAATCATGGACATAGCTCCTGTGCTCAATGTGCAGAGAACTTTCGGAAAATCGTGTAACTATGTGAATGCATGTGTGTGTAAACATTTAGATTGGGCTGTAAGTATACGGAGTTGTCAGCAACTCGGCGTATGTTAAGCCGATAGAGTTAGTGAAATATCAGGACACGACTTGAAAAACAAAAACAAAAAAAAAAAAATGTATGGAATCGAGATTTATGCTGGCTTTAGTTATATGGAGCAGTAAGTCACTCAACATATATTGAAAAAAACCAAAGTGCATTCCACAGTGAGTTGGGAATGTGTGAATAGATTGACATAAAGCTATTGGTAATGTATTGTAATTGCAATCAGCGAATGCATCTGTTTATTCGTTTAAATTTGCAAGCCTCTTTCAGTCTAGGCTGTGTTGCAGTCCGGAAGCTATTCCGTTACGTCAACTAGTTGAGTTAGAAAATCTCACAATATCCCTGAATCAAGGTTGTGTGTGTGTGCATGCAAACATTTAAAACAGGTTGGGTAAAAAAATGTAAAATATGAATGTACATTCAGGCATTTAATACAGTACAGTCAACATTTAGATACAACATAAAAAAGAAGAAATAATTGTTCTAAACAAAAAACTCAGTTCTTTGTGCGTCAGTGCTTTCCCTCTTTTTTTTTCTTTTGCATTATTGGTGTATGTTGTCATCTCCTATTTGAAAACTGGTCACCGGAGCTGCTAAATAGGCCCTGGCCAGATGTGAAATGATGAACCCAACATTCTCCACCCACCAGGGCCTATGAGAGGGGCGTCCAACGGGTACTTTATTTCGAGACCCAAGAGTTAAGCAGGCCCCACAACAACCATGCAACATCCATTTTGAGAAAATCGTTGCCTGTTTCAGGCCCCAAAGAGGTCTTGTACTGCCTTGCAAAATTTCTCTTGGAGGCCCTGCCACCCACCCACTATCTAAGTTGGTAAATAGGCTGAAAGCTAGATGTGAAATGTAAGCTTCATTTCAAATTATTCATTTAGTATTCTAGTAACCAATGCTATAAAATACGTATGATTTATGTATGAGCTACAAGCAAGCACATGCACATGTAAATGATGTATTTGTGAAAGCGCGTTTCTTAGTGGTTAGGGTGTTCAGCTCACGATCGTAATGTCATGTGTTCGATTTCCAGCGATGCGTTGTGTCCTTGAGCAAGAGAATGCATTTCATATTGCTCCAGTCCACTCAGCTGGCAAAAAAATGATTTGTATCAGAAACTAATCTATTTAAATTCATGCCATTGGTGTACTTGAGTTATTTCCCTTAGCTCATATTTAATTACAATACTACTACTACTGCTACTACTACTACTACTACTACTACTACTACTACTATTAACCAAAGAGAGCCCGCACGTTGTTGCTTAACCTACTACTACTACTGCTGCTGCTACTGCTGCTGCTGCTGCTGCTGCTACTACTACTACTACTACTACTACTACTAACCAAAGAGAGCCCTCACGTTATTGCTTGACCTGTTAGAAATAGCAACCAGTATCTCCTTCAATTCACACCAAAGCGTGGGGGGAAAAGGAACGCAGATTGAACAATGTAGCCATAGATATCCCTACAAAGAAGGCCCTTGGCCAAAGCTGGAAGGCTTTTGGTCATCGGACTGTTCGATCAAGGCTGACGTAGGGTTCAACAACAACTACTACTACTAACCAACAAAGCATACGTTACATGTTAGCTCGACATGTTAAAAATAGCAGCAAAGTCTTCCTCCACTCCGTCTTAAAAAAGGAAGGGCACGTTGAACAATGTAGTTAGTTCTAGATACTCCCAAAAAGAAAGTATGATGAAGGCTGGAACACCTTTGATCATACGTCTGCTTGATCGAGTACTGAATTTTAGAACTTAAACAATAACTTACTGAATAACTTACTACTACTGTTCGTTATCATCAGTGACAGAAGAAAGACTAAGTAGGCGAATAGAAACCGTGATGTTAATAGTGATGCCAGCGAAAGTGGTGGTGGCAGTTATAGTGGTGATGATGGTGGCAGTGGCAGTTATAGTGGTGATGGCAGCGACAGTGAAGTGATAGTGTTGGTGGTGGTGATGACGACAGTGAAGTGATAGTGTTGGTGATGGCGGCGACAGTGAAGTGATAGTATTGGTGGTGATGGCGGCGACAGTGAAGCGATAGTGGTGGTGGTGGTGACAGTTGGTAAAGTTGCATGGTACTTAACGTTGGAAAACATACATATGTATATATGAATGCTAATTTTATAAATAGCGTAATACACACACACATACATATATAATGTGTCATATGCTAGACATTTAGGAAAACATAGACACGTACACAAATACATCCTAAAATAATAACGTATAATAAACACACACGTAGGTTTATACGCAGTCGGTTAAGCCATCATTGTTAAAGTGAAGAACTTGAAGAGGAGACATACAATATCAGAGTTTATCAGAAAACGAGGAATTACAGTGAGTGGAATTTTTCACTCATACACACACACACATATATATATACTCCGATATTTACAACGTACTCTTCTCAAATTTTTATTGATAAAATCCTCCAGTCCCTGGACTTTGATATAATTATATATATATCTATTAATAACATAAAAGTAAGTAGAACGGTGTATGTTTGTAATTTGTTTTTAAGTTACGTGGACTTTTTTAGAATTTTGTTTTAACAAGGTCTCTTTTTGGGTACAATTCTTAAGCAGATATACAAATACATATTTCGTAAACAAAATATATGTAGATGTACAATATCGAAAGTAAATGATCACAAAATATTAAAAACCTTGAATAACTGTACTTAAAAACTACATAGTCTGTCACGTTATGTATGAATATATTGCATATATATATATATATATATATATATATATCTGATGAAAACACAAATATTATTGCATGATGATGTTTGTTTTTGAAATGCGCATAAATAAATACATGGAACTCCTTTAACCATCTTTTGATCTTATATTATATATATATATATATATATATATATATATATATATGCAAAAGTTCTAATTAAATTGTTGGGATACAACAAGTATTTGGAGTAGATATTCGATATTAACAAATGGAAACTATATTTATAAAACCATATTTATTTCATTATACATATTTAAAGGATACCAAGTTAAATTATGGTATGCCTTCATCAGACAAAATACAAGAAGACATCAGGATATCCTGATGTCTTCCAAAAGTAACGGTCGCATTTTGAAAGGGTACGTCAATGTTTATTTATAAAACTGGTATATATTGTATTTTGTTTAAATATAGTTTGTTAAATTATGGCACTTACTTTCTCCTTAATGGGGAAATTCTAGACGAATCTCCTTATATATGAAATCTTTGATTCCCTTATTTTTTGAAATCACTATTTATTACATGTTATGTTTCTCCGACCCCGCAAACCTTCACGAAGTCTTCTCGTTATAGCAGGTGGGTAATGGGGATCGTGCTGCTTTGTTGTAAACATATTCCGTAAACAGTTCTCTATAAAGTAAAGTGTGCCTTTTATCTCTGACTTTCCTCGTGGTATTCGTGTACATGAAAAAAAAACCTTATACATGATCAAAAAAGTACATTACTAGAAATCTTACGTTATAAAATAGGATGGGTTGGGGGTCTCAATATGTAAACTAAACGACTAATTCTGGTTTTAAAAAATATCAACGGAGATAACCTAGAAAAATACCGATCCCCTCTATTATTTGGGACCCGAGAATAGGTGAAATATGTGTGTGTACTTGTTTGTGTGTGTATGTATGTATATATATACACACTTATAAAACACGATAGCACACGAAAAAACGAGGGAAATTTTTTTTTTTTCCCCTCTGAAATCGAATGGGGGTGTTTTATAAATTTACTATATATATGTGTGTATGTATATATAAAAGTATGTGTGTGTATATAATATATATAAATATGTATGTGTGTGTGTATATATATATATATGAGTATGTATATATATAAATGTTTGTGTGTGTATATATATAAATATGTATGTGTATATATATAAATATGTATGTGTGTGTATATATATATACGAGTATGTATATATATATATATATACGAGTATGTATATATATATATATACGAGTATGTGTATATATATATATATATATATATATATACGAGTATGTGTATATATATATATATATATACGAGTATGTATGTATATATATATATATATATATATATACGAGTATGTATATATATGAGTATGTATGTATATATATATATATATATATATATATATGAGTATGTATATATATATATATATATATGAGTATGTATATATATATATATATATACGAGTATGTATATATATATATGAGTATGTATATATATATATGAGTATGTATATATATATATACGAGTATGTATATATATATACGAGTATGTATATATATATATACGAGTATGTATGTATATATATATGTATATATATATACGAGTATGTATATATATATATACGAGTATGTATGTATATATATATATATATATATATACGAGTATGTATATATATATATATATATACGAGTATGTATATATATATATATATATATATATATACGAGTATGTATATATGTATATATATATATATATATATATATATACGAGTATGTATATATGTATATATATATATATATATATATATATATACGAGTATGTATATATATATATATATATATATATATATACGAGTATGTATATATATATATATATATACGAGTATGTATATATATATATATATATATATATATATATACGAGTATGTGTATATATATATATATATATACGAGTATGTATATATATATGTATATATATATATATATACGAGTATGTATATATATATATATATATATATATACGAGTATGTATATATATATGTATATATATATATATATACGAGTATGTATATATATATATATATATATATATACGAGTATGTATATATATATATATATATATATATATATATATATACGAGTATGTATATATATATGTATATATATATATATATACGAGTATGTATATATATATATATATATATATACGAGTATGTATATATATATATATATATAATATATATATATATATATATATATATATACGAGTATGTATATATATATATATATATATATATATATATATATACGAGTATGTATATATATATATATATATATATATATATATATATACACGAGTATGTATATATATATATATATATATACGAGTATGTATATATGTATATATATATATATATATATATACGAGTATGTATATATATATATATATATATACGAGTATGTATATATATATATATATATATATATATATACGAGTATGTATATATATATATATATATATATATATATACGAGTATGTATATATATATATATATATATATACGAGTATGTGTATATATATATATATACGAGTATGTGTATATATATATATATATATATATATACACGAGTATGTGTATATATATATATATATACGAGTATGTATATATATATATATATATATATACGAGTATGTATATATATATATATACGAGTATGTATATATATATATATACGAGTATGTATATATATATATATACGAGTATGTATATATATATATACGAGTATGTGTATATATATATATATATATATGTATGTATATATATATATACGAGTATGTGTATATATATATATATATATATATATATATATATATATATACACGAGTATGTATATATATATATATATATATACACGAGTATGTATATATATATATATATATATATACACGAGTATGTATATATATATATATATATATACGAGTATGTATATATATATATATATACGAGTATGTATATATATATATATATATATACGAGTATGTATATATATATATATATACACGAGTATGTATATATATATATATATACACGAGTATGTATATATATATATATATACACGAGTATGTATATATATATATATATATACGAGTATGTATATATATATATATATACACGAGTATGTATATATATATATATATACACGAGTATGTATATATATATATATATATATACGAGTATGTATATATATATATATATATACGAGTATGTATATATATATATATATATATACGAGTATGTATATATATATATATACGAGTATGTATATATATATATATACGAGTATGTATATATATATATATATATACGAGTATGTATATATATATATATATACGAGTATGTATATATATATTTATATACGAGTATGTATATATATATATACGAGTATGTATGTATATATATATATATATACGAGTATGTATATATATATATATATATATACGAGTATGTATATATATATATATATATATATACGAGTATGTATATATATATATATATACGAGTATGTATATATATATATATATATATACGAGTATGTATATATATATATATATATACACGAGTATGTATATATATATATATATACACGAGTATGTATGTATATATATATATATATATACGAGTATGTATATATATATATATATATACGAGTATGTATATATATATATATATATGAGTGTATGTATATATATATATATATGAGTATGTATATATATATATGAGTATGTATGTATATATATATATGAGTATGTATGTATATATATATATATGAGTATGTATGTATATATATATATGAGTATGTATGTATATATATATATATGAGTATGTATGTATATATATATATATGAGTATGTATGTATATATATATATATGAGTATGTATGTATATATATATATATGAGTATGTATGTATATATATATATATATGAGTATGTATGTATATATATATATATATGAGTATGTATGTATATATATATATATATATGAGTATGTATGTATATATATATATATATATGAGTATGTATGTATATATATATATATATATGAGTATGTATGTATATATATATATATATATGAGTATGTATGTATATATATATATATATGAGTATGTATGTATATATATATATATATATGAGTATGTATGTATATATATATATATATGAGTATGTATGTATATATATATATATATGAGTATGTATGTATATATATATATATGAGTATGTATGTATATATATATATATATGAGTATGTATGTATATATATATATATATGAGTATGTATGTATGTATATATATATATATATGAGTATGTATGTATATATATATATGAGTATGTATGTATATATATATATGAGTATGTATGTATATATATAGTATGTATGTATATATATATGAGTATGTATGTATATATATATGAGTATGTATGTATATATATATATATATATGAGTATGTATATATATATATATATGAGTATGTATGTATATATATATGAGTATGTATGTATATATATATGAGTATGTATGTATATATATATGAGTATGTATGTATATATATATGAGTATGTATGTATATATATATGAGTATGTATGTATATATATATATGAGTATGTATATATATATGAGTATGTATGTATATATATATGAGTATGTATGTATATATATATATATATGAGTATGTATGTATATATATATATATATATGAGTATGTATGTATATATATATATATATATGAGTATGTATGTATATATATATATATATATGAGTATGTATGTATATATATATATATATATGAGTATGTATGTATATATATATATATATGAGTATGTATGTATATATATATATATATGAGTATGTATGTATATATATATATATATGAGTATGTATGTATATATATATATATATGAGTATGTATGTATATATATATATATATGAGTATGTATGTATATATATATATATATGAGTATGTATGTATATATATATATATATGAGTATGTATGTATATATATATATATATGAGTATGTATGTATATATATATATATATGAGTATGTATGTATATATATATATATATGAGTATGTATGTATATATATATATATATGAGTATGTATGTATATATATATATATATGAGTATGTATGTATATATATATATATGAGTATGTATGTATATATATATATATGAGTATGTATGTATATATATATATATATGAGTATGTATATATATATATATATATATATATATATATGAGTATGTATATATATATATATATATATATATATATATGAGTATGTATATATATATATATATATATATATATATATGAGTATGTATGTATATATATATATATATATATATATATTGAGTATGTATGTATATATATATATATATATATAAATGAGTATGTATATATATATATATATATATATGAGTATGTATGTATATATATATATATATATATATATATGAGTATGTATGTATATATATATATATATATATAAATGAGTATGTATATATATATATATATATATATGAGTATATATATATATATATATATGAGTATGTATATATATATATGAGTATGTATATATATATATATATGAGTATGTATATATATATATATATATATATGAGTATGTATATATATATATATATATATGAGTATATATATATATATATATATGAGTATGTATATATATATATATATATATATATGAGTATGTATATATATATATATGAGTATGTATATATATATATATATGAGTATGTATATATATATATATATGAGTATGTTATATATATATATATATATATATGAGTATGTATATATATATATATGTGTATATATATATATATATGAGTATGTATATATATATATATATATATATGAGTATGTATATATATATATATATATATATGAGTATGTATATATATATATATATGAGTATGTATATATATATATATATATATGAGTATGTATATATATATATATATATATATGAGTATGTATATATATATATATATATATGAGTATGTATATATATATATATATATATGAGTATGTATATATATATATATATATATATATGTATATATATATATATATATGTATATATATATATATATATATATGAGTATGTATATATATATATATATGAGTATGTATATATATATATATATGAGTATGTATATATATATATATATGAGTATGTATATATATATATATATGAGTATGTATATATATATATATATGAGTATGTATATATATATATATATGAGTATGTATATATATATATATATGAGTATGTATATATATATATATATGAGTATGTATATATATATATATTAGAGTATGTATATATATAATATATGAGTATGTATATATATATATATATGAGTATGTATATATATATATATGAGTATATATATATATATATATATGAGTATGTATATATATATATATATATATGAGTATGTATATATATATATATATATGAGTATGTATATATATATATATATATATGAGTATGTATATATATATATATATATGAGTATGTATATATATATATATATATATATGAGTATGTATATATATATATATATATATGAGTATGTATATATATATATATATATATGAGTATGTATATATATATATATATATATGAGTATGTATATATATATATATATATATGAGTATGTATATATATATATATATATATATATGAGTATGTATATATATATATATATATATGAGTATGTATATATATATATATATATATGAGTATGTATATATATATATATATATATATGAGTATGTATATATATATATATATATATATGAGTATGTATATATATATATATATATGAGTATGTATATATATATATATATATATGAGTATGAATATATATATATATATATATGAGTATGTATATATATATATATATATATGAGTATGTATATATATATATATATATATGAGTATGTATATATATATATATATATATATGAGTATGTATATATATATATATATATATATGAGTATGTATATATATATATATATATATATGAGTATGTATATATATATATATATATATATGAGTATGTGTATATATATATATATATATGAGTATGTATATATATATATATATATATATGAGTATGTGTATATATATATATATATATATGAGTATGTGTATATATATATATATATATGAGTATGTGTATATATATATATATATATATGAGTATGTATATATATATATATATGAGTATGTATATATATAAATATATATATGAGTATGTATATATATATATATATATATGAGTATGTATATATATTATATATGAGTATGTATATATATATATATATATATGAGTATGTATATATATATATATATATATATGAGTATGTATATATATATATATATATATATATGAGTATGTATATATATATATGAGTATGTATGTATGTATATATATATATATATATATATGAGTATGTATATATATATATATGAGTATGTATATATATATATATATATATATGAGTATGTATATATATATATATATATGAGTATGTATATATATATATATATATGAGTATGTATATATATATATTATATGAGTATGTATATATATATATATATATGAGTATGTATATATATATATTATATATATATGAGTATGTATATATATATATATATATGAGTATGTATATATATATATATATATATATGAGTATGTATATATATATATATATATATATGAGTATGTATATATATATATATATATATATGAGTATGTATATATATATATATATATATGAGTATGTATATATATATATATATATATGAGTATGTATATATATATATATATATGAGTATGTATATATATATATATATATATATATGAGTATGTATATATATATATATATATGAGTATGTATATATATATATATATATATATATGAGTATGTATATATATATATATATGAGTATGTATATATATATATATATATATATATGAGTATGTATATATATATATATATATATGAGTATGTATATATATATATATATATATGAGTATGTATATATATATATATATATATGAGTATGTATATATATATATATATATATGAGTATGTATATATATATATATATATATGAGTATGTATATATATATATATATATATGAGTATGTATAGTATATATATAATATATATAGTATATATATGAGTATGTATATATATATATATATATATGAGTATATATATATATATATATATATGAGTATGTATATATATATATATATATATATGAGTATGTATATATATATATATATATATATGAGTATGTATATATATATATATATATATATGAGTATGTATATATATATATATATATATATGAGTATGTATATATATATATATATATATATGAGTATGTATATATATATATATATATATATGAGTATGTATATATATATATATATATATATGAGTATGTATATATATATATATATATATGAGTATGTATATATATATATATATGAGTATGTATATATATATATATATATATATGAGTATGTATATATATATATATATATGAGTATGTATATATATATATATATATGAGTATGTATATATATATATGAGTATGTATATATATATATATATATATGAGTATGTATATATATATATATATATTATATATATATATATGAGTGTATATATATATATATATATATGAGTATGTATATATATATATATATATATATATGAGTATGTATATATATATATGAGTATGTATATATATATATATATATATGAGTATGTATATATATATATATATGAGTATGTATATATATATATATATATATGAGTATGTATATATATATATATATGAGTATGTATATATATATATATATGTATATATATATGAGTATGTATATATATATATATATGAGTATGTATATATATATATATATATGTATATATATATGAGTATGTATATATATATATATATGAGTATGTATATATATATATATATATGAATATGTATATATATATGAATATGTATATATATATATGAATATGTATGTATATATATGAATGTGTGTATATATATATATATGTGTATATATATACATGTATGTATATATGTGTGTATATATATATGTATGTATATATGTGTGTATATATATATGTGTGTATGTATGTATGTATGTATGTATGTGTATGTATGTGTATGTATGTATGTATGTATGTATATTATATATATATAGACACACACATACATACATATATGTATTGGTGTGTATCGCTTTTATATATTTAAACACTCGTGACTTGTCTTTACTTGAATTTGATACAATTTCTGCCATAAAACATATGTGCGTGTGAGAGGAGGTTGGTGGCTTGAGCTGCATTACGTGTTTGAATCTCTTCGTGTATGTGAGGAGTACACCCCCCCCCCTCTCTGATAACTTCATTATGGTCGTATGCAACATTAACGTCACAGGAATATCAAGTTCGCTGCTTCCACTGTCTGGAGTTGACTTTGGCTTTTGATCTTCTGTTTGTTTAAAAAAGTTTTAATTAATTAATTTACCAAACCGTTTGAAGTAATTACTTGTGTGGCATTTCATTTTACTAACGTTCACTTTGTAGTGTCAAAAACAGGAACAAAATATAATATATATTCTATTTCATAGAAATGTGTCTACAAATGTAGAGTACAAAAAACACGGAAAAAAAAAAAAAGGGAATAAGGGAGAGAAGAAAAGGTGGGGTAGAATACGCGCGCATTTCAATTACACAATACAAGTTTTCCGATTCGTGTTTATCAAATATGGATTCTTTGGTCTCTAAGTGTGTTGTGTATCTATCTAAATTTGTAAATATTTAAGTGTATGATGACATGCACGAATTTAGTGAAACAGCAGGATCATATTATATGTATGTATGTATGTGATTATGAAAATATGTGGCTATACTTTCGAGTGTTCTTTTTAATGAAAGTTAAAGTGATTGAAGACGGGGTTTGACTGCTATTTCTAGCAGGCCGACAACCATATGTACTCCTTCGTAAAAGTTATTTTGCATCGTTTTTTTTTTTTCACTACTAACAGAAATACCATTCTGGATGTTTTTTTTCTGTTTGTGTGTGTGTTTCGTAATGTATCAATATATACAAATGTATGAAAAGTTGGAGGAAATCACATTGTTGACATGCAAATGATATGAACCAGTAATAAGTAAATGTATGATTGAAACAGCCTATCATATTGAACCCCAAACAAATCAATTGCGAGCTTGTTGGAGGTCAGATTAGATGATAGCACACGAAAAAAGAGAGGGGAAAAAATTACCTACTGAAATGTCTAACTCAGGAATTGACCAAACATAACAATTCATGTTCTATAAGTCTGGTAGCTTTCTCTGAGACCGTGTAGCCTAACAATTTTTGTGTTTCTATGTTCTTAACGGGGCTGAATTAACTATTAAGCAAAGACCAAATGCTCGAGGCATCAAGGGAAGTACAGTAATTTCATTCAATTTATAAAAATTAGCGAAGTGCTGGGAGAGTTAGAAATTTGAAAATATGAGTGTTTTCAGCGGAGAAAATAACAAAGTCGATCACTATAAATAATAGTTAGGAAAATAAATGACAGAAAAACGTGGACAGTTGCACAGTATTCGAGAGAGATGGGGTTTGTCTCCTCGGTGTACTTTTTCCTATCTCTGTGTGAATAAATCCAATTTTCTCAGCCATTATTTATAGTGATTGACTGTTATTTTCTGCGTTTGAGCCTTTCACATTTTCATTTATTTATTTATTTATTTATTGCTTCAGATTTTATAAATTGAATGGGAAGCCACAATACTCTTTTAAGATCTTAATTCGCCCCTGGTTTTTAATGATGTATACGTACAAGTGAAACTTCACTTTCTTTCGTTTATCATGTTAAGCCTCCATCACTAACTAAACGGTTTCCTTGTATGCTCTTTCATTTTTGTTTCGACAGTGTTGAATTAATATTTTCTTTCGTTTTGATTTTATATATGTTATTTTATCTAGTGTTAAGTTGTATGTAGAGCAATTTCCTTCTCTTTTACATTTTCTGATTACTTTCGTAAGACACTAACATTTAACACTAAATTTAATAATCACTGGATTTCGTCATCAAAATCCGTTACATACACACTTTTGACATTCCAAAAATGTCACATTTGTAATCTCTCTTTCCGATTCTCCCGTATCTAATATATCTCACTTTTTTGTGTCATGGCGGTGTGTGCGTCTGTAATCCCACCACTTATCTCACTATTTCATTTAATGTCATTTAATTCTAACCCCCCCCCCCACAAAAAAAAAAAAACCTACCTAATCTGCTGTCTCTCAAGAAAATGGAACATTCTTGAAGCCTTATCATCTTCTAAGTCTGTAAACCAGGCAACTATTCACAACAGTAATCAATCATAATACGTCATGTATGTGTGTATATATATTATATATATATATATGTAGGAAGTGAGTTTTATTGTAGCACAATAAAGCAATGCAAATATCGGATAAGTAGCACTCAACAGTTTATAGGACTGGAGTATAAATAATATAAAATCAAAAGATGGTTAAAAGAGTTCCATGTATTTTATTATGCGCATTTCAAAAACAAATATCATCATGGCATGATATTTGCGTTCTCATCAGATAAAATAGGGAGACACGATATGAAGCTTAAACACTTGCGAGCAGTGAAGTGTTGATTTGACACTTCACTGCTCGCAAGTGTTTTTTAAGCTTCATATCGTGTCTCCCTATTTTATCTGATGAGAACGCAAATATCATGCCATGATGATATTTGTTTTTGAAATGCGCATAATAAAATACATGGAACTCTTTTAACCATCTTTTGATTTTATATTATATATATATATATTTATTTATTTATACACGCGCGCTTGGTGCAAAATATATATATATATTTTTTTACTTCTTAGATGCTTTGCAACCTCCCTCACCAGGGGGGAGGTGTTAAGGTTTCCGTTTTCCGGGAAAACAGTCGATTGCAAGCATCTAAGAGGTTCAGAAAAAAACAAGGAAAGATAATTATTTCCCGCCAAATGCGAGATGTGTGTAGATCTGCAAAACACCAGTGGTCTTTTCGCCCCATTTCGCTCTACTTTCTACAAATCTAGTCGTTTCCAAGTGGTTTGGAGGTCCTAGTCGTTGATAACACGTGGGGGAAAAATTGTAGAGAAAACTCCGAGGAGAGGAGGGGGCACTACACCCTCTCCGATGTCCGAGGAAAAAAGTCGATTGCCATCAACTTTAATGTTAGATTAGTTGATAGCACACGAAAAATAAACGAGAAAAACATTCTTTCCCACTGAAATTGAGTGGGGTAATCTATAAATTTATTAAAACACAAATTTGCTACTATATAACACCTTCCTATATTATAAATAAAAGATCACATTTAACAACGTAGCTTCAGATAAACTGAGAAAAATATGGACTGGATGGTCATGACTGGAACGCCTTGCAGCTACCCAAATCAAGGTTGACTTAAAGCTAAGCATATGGACAAATTTAGTGTGTATTGTTGTTTAACCCCAGGACAGCTCTGTTTGAGCAGACGTCTGATCGGCGTTCCAGCCATGACCATCACACATGCACACCCGTATTGGTTTTTAAAAAAATCTTGTATTTAATTTAATGTTAATTCTAACAGTTTTTGCAACTGGTTATACTAGGACTCCTTCGTTTTCTGGCGTCGAAGATATTTTAAAACATCTACGACATAAATCTATTAAATATATCTTCAAACATCCTCGTGTGACGCACACTATAAAACAGGGTTGGTTTTATCGTTCCGATGACAAATCTTTTAAATATTTCAGTATATACATGTTTGTGAGGAAATATAAGCTAGACCAGGGTTTCCCAAACTTTTTCAAATGCGGAACCCTTTTTGGTTCAGAAACTTTTGGAGGAACCCCAAAGTCTAATACTATTATATGGTCGTAATATAGATATACTCCTCTACCTTTTTTCACTGAATTCACTTTGGGAATCACTGAGCTAGACAAACTAAAGTAAATCTGCTTCACTTAAATAAGGTCCCCAACTGCAGTTTCTTGAATATTATCTCAATAAATTAAGACAACTATTTTTGTTATCAGGGGACAATCTTTGGAAGTAGAGAAAATATTGAATAGATGGCATACAATAGCACCATTTAGCTACTAAATGAATGTAAATATTTTGGCTTAACCCTTTAGCATTCACATTACTCTATATATACTATTATATTTTCATGGTAAAGGCTTTACCTCACATAATTATCTCATATAATATCGAATCTGAGATTTTGAAAGTATTTATTTTGAGAACAATACCATAACATCAGTTTGAGCAACCAGTTACAGCCAGTTTCAACAAAAAGAGGTAGAGAATTCTGGCTGGTTTGAACATTAAAGGGTTGTTATATTTGGGGATGGTCATTTTGCCAATAAAAACACACTCATTAGTTGACTTTCACTTCAGCTTTATTATTAGTTATTGGTTATTTTTGTCAAAGCTCTTACATTACAAATTCTGTTACCTTCTCAACAGCTTTCTGTTCTCTGTCTCCTTTTCTTTCTGGTCTTATCCTGTCTTATCAGACAGACGCAGACATAAAAACAATAGCAGTCTAACAGGAAGCAAAAGAAACCAAAGTTGTTTTTAAAAAGTAAAAAAGGGCAGCTGAAAGTTTCTGTTGAATCTTTTCATAGCTTCCTTGTACTGAAAGATTTTAAGTCAGTCCCAAGCCCAGTGGCTCCTATGGCTGGAGCTTATTCCAGTTTCATTGGTGTTAAGCAACTGCAAATACATGACCTTCTCACTGTCGGAATGCCAATTCATTTCAGGGTTAACTCTCCAAGCTGTTGCTGCTCAATCCTTCAGCTAAGTGGACTGGAGCAAACATGAAATGAAGTGTGTAGCTTCACACAACAGGCTGCCTAGTCTAAGAATGAAAACCTTATGATTGTAAGTGCAATACCCTAACCATTAGGCTATGCAGCATCACCTTCTCTGATTGAGAGCTGTTGAAAGGTAATCCTACACCTTCAGCCTCATGAATCCCTAAATATTGAGGGCTGTTGAAAGGTAGTCCCACAGCTTAAGCTATAATGTAATCCTTAAATATAGTCACAAATAATTATTTGATTATAATCAAGAAACTGGAGGTATTTAGTAATATTCTAGTAAACATTCTCATTATGCTGGTAAAAGTGTTGAATTGGCAGAATTGGTTGGGTATCGGATAAAATGCCATTCTGTTATTTGTTCCAGCTCTTTATATTCTGAGTTCAAAGTACCGGTAAAATACTTGGGTTGATATAACTGACTTTCCCTGTCCCACAAATCGTTGGTCTTGTGCCTAAATCAGAAACCATTATCAAGTTGGTGTTTGGAATATAACCTAACAAAGGTTCTTACATAAAATTACATTGGAAGATTTTTTTATAAATATAAACACTTTAAAACACACCTTTTATTGTAGAACCAGGATGTTTGATATGAAAAGGGTGTTAATATAGTTGGATGTGACTGGAGAGAAGCTTGGCAAGTATTTGTTATAGTTAGTAACCTCATAGAATCTTCCTTTGCTGGCTGGTTATGGTTGGTGAGGTGTGTATCTGACTGGTCACCGAGTGGTATTATAAGGCTACTGTGTTTCATATGAACTGAATAGGATGATCAGTATGGCAATAACTTTGATTAAGCCTCTTACTGAAAAGTTTCAGGTTTTCTCATGATATATGTATGTATAGATAGATTGCTATATGTATGTATGCATGTGTATATATATGTATGCATATATATATATGCATACATATGTATATATATATATTAAAATAACAGATTAAAGTTTAAGCAAAGATTTTTTGCTTAAACTTTAATCTGTTATTTTAATATATATTTGCTCTACGGTTGTGTGTATATATATATGTATATATATATATATATATATATATATACAAATAAATAATCGAGAATCGGAATCTCGGCCCACGAAATCACGAAACACAATCTTCGAAATGTGTGGCAGAGGGCTCAATAGTTTGGGTAAACCAGAGCTATAACTATCGTTTAAATACCAACACATAGAGACAATGCTTAAAATCATTCGCACAGCTGAAAAAACGACCAGGAAAATTCGGGTCACACAAATAATAAATTAATAAATTAAATGAATGTAAAATCTTAACCGGACCCGCTAGAAAGATGTTAAAATCTAGCTTTATGGGTTTCTGCAGTTCCTTAATCAATTACCGTCGGCCCACATAAAAATTATATCTGACTTCTGGTAAAGAGATGAACGAGGAAGCTGCTTTCTCAACAGGCATTTCGTTCAGAAATATAGAGACACCCAACCCGTTACTAAACGCACATGGAGTCCAGCAAGGGAGGGAACCCCATATTAGGCGAATGAATTCAGTAAAGTGTATATTTTTGTAAAAATACAAGATATCACATATCGAATTAGAGTTCTCAACAGACGTGTTAAAATTAACAAGAGCTATTCATCAGTCAATAAGATTAACTAAAAAATCAATAAAATTAATATATATATATGTAGGAGGTGAGTTTTATTTATCTCCTCCTCTTTTTCATCCTTTCCAACCTCCCGCCCCCCCTCAAAAATGTTTTCCCAATATCACACATCAATCTAAAACTACTTTTCATATGTTGATTTAAAACTGCACTATTCACAAGTGTTTTTTAACCTTCATATCATGTCTTCCTATTTTATCTGATGAAAACACAAATGTTATTGCATGATGATATTTGTTTTTGAAATGCGCATAATAAAATACATGGAACTCTTTTAACCATCTTTTGATTATATATATATATATATATATATATATATATGTGTGTGTATATATGTATGTATGTATGTATGTATGTATGCTAACATCTCTGCTGATACATGGGAAAATATTGCTGCTGATCGTAATAAATGGAGAAAGACTGTATATGAGGTAAAAGTTGCCTTTGAGGCATCTCGAATTGCATACGAGAAAGTAAAGCGGGATGTGAGGAAGGGCATTGCTGTTGCACTTCCAGACGGCGAGGCTCCTCCTATGGTGCTGACATGCAGCGTCTGTGCGAGACTCTGCCTAAGCAAAGCTGGACTCGAAAGTCATCTTCGCAGTCATAAAGTAAGACCAGTGGTTGACTACCAGGCTGCTGTTGGAGATGCTACTCATCATGCTTGCCAAACATGTGGTAGAGAATGTAAATCAGCAGGAGGGCTCAAGCGACATGCAAAAGTACATGAACTCCAACCACAGCCGACTATTCCCAGTGAATGTTTTGGTTGCCGACTCTGTGCAAGACATTTTAGATCATTGGCTGGGCTAAAAAGCCACATTCGATCGCAGCACTGTTAGTTGCTATCGTGTGTGTGTATAGATATGTTTGTGTGTGTGTATATATGTATGTATGTTTGTTGTTGTTGTTGTTGTTATTATTGTTATTAATGTGTGTGTGTATATGTATGTGTGTGTGTATATATATATATATATATTTTTTTTTCTCCTCGTGCAATGGCCATACTCGATAACGAGGGGGCAGCCATCATGTATGTATGTGTGTGTGTGTGTGTATTGAGAACTTCAATTTAAAACATCAGTTTGTTTTGATATACATCCATATACACATATGTACAATGTAATACCACAAATACACACACACATACTCTTCTCTTGCTCCTTTCTGTACCATGTCTTGGAAAGATTTAAATGGATTATGTGTGTTGTACATGCATTTTTATAATTCACTGCAGTTTCTGATGCATTGCATTTTGATCTGATCATTTGTGTTAGGGTCGTTTGCATTACTAATGCATATGTATACATACATGTGTATGTCTTTGTGTGTGTGTATATATATATATATATATTTATAAGCAGAAAATGCACACACTTACATAAGACAGCCACTTTGCTAGCAGTGCAGTTTTCTGCATTAAGGTGGTACTGCACTTGAGATGCCAGTTTGTGCAATAGATTGGATAACCACTCAGTATGATGCATGTAAAATGATATCAAACAAGTATCGAGTGAAATACATAGCACTATTTTGCTACAGCTCTCTATGTTCCAGTTTCAAATCCAGCTGAGATCAACTTTGCTATTCATCCTTTTAGGGTCAATAAAATACTAGTACCAGTTAAGTACTGAGGTTGACATTATCAACTCTTCGCTTTCTGTAAATTGCTGGCCTTGTATCAAAATTGAAATCTTTATTAAGTTGGGAAAGAGGAAAGTCAATAGACCTCAGTGCTTAACTGCTACTTTATTTTATCGACCCTAGAAGGATGAAAGGCAAAGCTAACCTCGGTGGAATTTGAACTTAGAACATAAAGGGCCATAACTAAATACTGCAAAACATTTTGTCCAATGCTCAGCAAGTACTGCCAAGTCACTGCTCAAGGTATTAATTAATAGCTGCATGATATAACCGTTTATCATTTTACACCTGTTTTTTATTGCTTATATAGTTTGGATGTGTCTCCTTCCAGTACAAAATACTACCAATTTTGCCCCCCCCCCCCCGTATCTCTTTTGTGAGGTTCGGTCATCCTGAGATCAGCCTTGACTTCTGTCCATTACCATGGTCTTCCCCTTCCACAGCTTCTTTCCACTTGGACTTTCTTTACTAAGCTGTCTGACTCCATATGTACCACGTCTGTATTAAGTTTTTTCCCCTCTCCATTTTTATGAATATTTTCTTAAGAATTATTTTGATGAGCTTTCCTCTTTGTTGCCTCATCTTCACAAGTTTAAACGGAGCACCAGATTGGTGACTAGGTCTCATCCATTTACAGTTAAAGTTCCTAAATGTAATTGCAAATTCTATTCTGATAGTTTCTTCGCTCACACATCTTTCCTATGTAATTCTATTCCATCTTCTTGCTTTCCTGACCACTACAATTTGAAAAAATTCAAAAGCAACATCAATCACCATTGTCTCTCTCCTTAAATTATGCTTTGTCTGTCCCTTTCCTTTCTCAGTAACTCCTTGCATTGTAGTAGCTTTATTCACTTGCTTGAAGTGAGCAAAAAAAAAACACTTCTGAGTCTTCTTATTGCCTAGAGAAACTACTTCTAAGAAGCCTAGAAAACTAAAATAAACAGGTGGGGGTGGATGAGATGATGCCTTGATAGATATCTACTTGTATGCTAAACTCCTCACTGGTTTTATTACTAACTCTCACCTTGTACATGGCATGCACTGCTCTCACAAGCCAATTATCTTCTATTTTTCTCAGCAGCCACCAGACTACAGCCATGATATTCTGTCAAAAGCTTTCTCTTGTGTGTGTGCATGAATCTATTAATGGTTTTACATTTGTTTTTTCATGCTGACATGTGTTGGATGAGACGTTTTTTTAAGAAATGTTCTATGGTTGGCTGTTCTCCATGATGCTCTTTGTACTCTAAAATTCTTATGTTCGTCAATAATTCACGTACTCTCAGGTCTTGAGAGTACGGTCTGAGTTCAAATCCCACCGTGGTTAGCTTGCCTTTCATCCTTATGGGGTCGATAACATAAAGTACCAGGAATGTACTGGCGTTGTTTTAATCAACTTTTCCCGTCCCCCAAATTAACCATTATTCTAAATAATTTTAGAATCTTCATTTCAAACATCCACTTAATAATGAGAATGTTGTATTACTAAATCCTGCCAAGTTCATGATTATTTTCAAAATTAATTGAAAATCATAGGTAGTGTATTTTTCATAAGAAATATGGAAAGGTATTTTCACTGTAAAGGCTTAATTATCTCACATGCTATCAAATCTGAGATTTTGACATTATTTTGAGAACAATACCTTAACATCAGTATGATTGGCCTGTTACAGCCAGTTTGAACAGAAAGAAGTGAGAGAATTGTGGCTGGGTGCAGCCAGTTTAAATGCTAAAGGGTTAAACAGCACCTTCATGTTATTGTTGGATGTCTTCAGTGAAGTTCATTCTGTTGCATTTGATGTATGGGGAGAGGTCTTTTGTCTGAGGATAACTTCTTTCCTTTCTTCTGTGAGTTTCAGAGCTCCTAAAAAAAATAGCCATGAGAACAGCCCTTCCTCCTGATGAAGCCAAAGAAAAGAATCACTACTTTTTATACTTATGGTTTGGAAAAGGATTGGAAAAACAACAATACCCTGGTCTATTAATTGGACTCTTGATTTCAAGTGACTCAGTCACCCTGTTATACTGTATATACGCACTCCAGATGCTATTGGCATTGGCAGCACTGGGAGAACATTGAAACTCGGCAAGAAGGGCTTGCCTCAGATATAGCACTACTACTACTGCAAACACTGGGTCCTGTCAGAAGCAACAGACTCAGTATATATATATATATATATATATATATAGGAACCAGTAAGACCCCGACAGCTGAGCTCAAGCCGTTTCGACGGCTAATTCTGAGAATTAGCTGTCGAAACGGCTTGAGCTCAGCTGTCGGGGTCTTACTGGTTCCTATTACCCACTCTACTACCTCAAGTATTGAGTACTTTGGTGCGTTATGGTCCACCTGGTTCCTTACCACATTTCCTTCGTTTTATATATATATATATATATATATATATCCATCCCTCCCTCCTTCTTACCCTACTACACTGACCCTTTCTTCTCCTCCTCTTCCAGATTTTGCTTTGCCTTGACTTTACCACTACCCTGTCCATTTCACCTGTCATTAACTTTTCTTTAAGACTATTGTACTTTCTGACACACACACACACACTGATAATATGGTGGGCAAACACCTCACCTACCCACCCAACCATTGCATCCACCATCACCTTCATATGATGGCTAGCAAACATTTCTACTTACCTACCCATACAGGCAACAATTCCACTCTACACCTCTTGATGACACACACACACATGGCAGTATCATGGCAGTATCATGGCAGTATCAGTAGAGTGTTGGACAAAATGCTTTGTGGTATTTTCAGATTTTCTATGTTCTGAGTTCAAATCCTGCTGAAGTTAGCTTTACCTTTCTTCTTTATGGGTTCAATAAAATAAAGTACGCAATGGGATCGATTTAATTAACTTTCCCCTTCTCTTCAAAATTTCTGGCTTTGTGCGAAATGTAGGGGCATTATTAGTAGGATGGGGATTGGCAGAATTGTTAGTCTCAAAGAAAATGCTTTAATGTATTTAGTTACGGCCCTTTATGTTCTGAGTTCACAGCTCACCATATCAACTTTGCCTTTCATCCTTATGTGGTTAAGATAAAGTACCAGCCAAATGCTGTGATTGATATAACTTTCGCTTCCCTACAAATTGCTAGCCTTGTGCCTAAAGTAGAAATCTTAATTATCAAGAGTGTTCAGGTTTGCATGAAGCATTGTGGAATAAGAAAAATAGTTTGTTTGGAAGCCTCTACAATGCAGATAGGTAAATCTTCTGGCAACAAAATTCAGTGGCAATAGAAGGAAAAGAAAAACAAACGGAAATAAACGTAAAAGGCATAAGGAGAAAAGAGGAAAAAGAAGAATACCAGAGTCCCTATATTTCAGATTTGCATCCATCAACAAGGGTGGTTTTCTGAAGGGAAAATAAAAACGTCATTTTCCCGAGAAACAGCTGATGGTATTTACGAGGCGTTCAATAACATGGAGAAGAACATCGACTTCTGTATAGAGCACCCTAGCGACGACAGTTTCCTTGCCCTCTTGATTTTCGTCTTAACATCACAGAACACGGAGGGATCCACACAGACTTCTACCACAAGGCAGCCTGCTGGGACCTGTTATTCCACTTCAAGTCTACTCTTCCTGAGAGCACCAAAAAAGATACATCACAAATGAGATCAAGTAGATAAAAGACAGATGCAGTGATATTGTGAGTGGTGCCACCCACACCAAGCAATTCCACAGTGTGTTGGAGGTCAATGGACATCCAACATCTTTCACCAACAGAATAAGGAACCCCAGGCGCAGGAGGCAACAAAACACGAGAGATAAACATACCTGGGCGAGAAAACCACCAGCGCTATCCGCAGAGCCATACGAAGAGAGGGTCTTGACATCTAGTTGGCCCACTCAGGACCCTCCCTGTGGAGATGCCTTTCCCCAAAAAACACATCTTAACACCGGAAATGAGTGCTTCCTCAGCAATTGCCCAATATGCCATACAAACTGTTGCTTACTCATACATCGTGTACAAGATCGAATGCGACAGGTGCAAGGAATTTTACATTGGCAGCACTCTCCGACCGCTGCATATACGTATTAAGGAGCACGTCAGCAACAGAACCTTGTCCTTCAGGAAGCACATTGATAAGTGTGGAAACAAGGGCAAGACATTCACTGTCACAGTGACACTCTAAGGGTAAATGAAGCTCTCTGGATAAATTGATTAGAGACTCTAATAAACAGCAGATCCGAGAGAGGCAGGCTATGGTTGGTGTGATATTGGCTAAGACGTGTGCACACAGTTACAGCAGCAATATCTAGAACGAACTTTATATAGGCAAACACCTTGTCTGTATCATCATCATCATCGTAAAACGTCCATTTTCCACGCTAGCATGGGTTAGACGGATTGTACCATTAGAGGTAAGTTGGGTCAGGTGACCATGTCCTGCTCATGCAGAACTGTTTCTGGCTAGATTTCTACAGCTGGATGCCCTTCCTAATGCCAACCACATTTCCACTGTGTGCTAGGTGCTTTTGGTTGTGATACCTACACAACCACTTTAGTTTCGGCTGGGTGCTTTTTGTATATATGTATGCAAGCGTGGAAAAGTGGACATAAAAACGATGACGATGAAAGTGTCAATGCTCTACTTTAATACAGAATGTATCTATATATTCAAACCAACACTGCATGTGTAGACAGATATACACACCTTGTCTGTATATATACATTGTTTCACTACTATACTGTACTATAAAATATATCTGTCCATTGTAGCCAACACTATGTAAACAGCCTGTTTATATATATACAATCTTTGTGGGCAGAAAAAGAGGGATCAGCCAGGCTAGTTTCAATATAGTATTAGGATTTCATCAGTGACTGATGAAATAGAATACAAACGTTAATTATATAAACAGAATTCCTTTCTCGTCACTAGTTTCATGTCGCTGCAATGATCAGTATTGCTAAAACCTCCCCAAAACCATATGGTACTTTGAAACCGGTTAATTTAATCAATTAACACTCCCTCTCTCTCTCTTTGTCTCAGTCTCTCTCTCTCTGTCTTGATTAACGATCCACCATGTTTAATCCTACCATCTGACACCTTGCTGCCATTTCAGCAGCCGACTCTTGTAGTTTTTCCTGAAGACATTAGCCATATCAGTCTCACTATTCTACTGGTGACGGTGATATGGCAGTGGCAGCAGCAGTGCCGATGTGATGTGCTTTTTCTCTTTCCTTTGTCTGACTATCTTATGAAAAGAAATCTGGATAAAAAAAAAAACGCACGCATGTCTGTGCGATTTAAGTTTGCTTCAAAACCACTTAGTTTTGGGTTCTGTCTCGCAGCATGACCCCTTTGGCTTATCCCCTTTTCTAGTCCTAGGCTGAGCAATGTATTGCGGTGAATTTGGTTGACTGCACAAAGCCCATCATACATGTATCTCTCTCTCTTATACAGGTAATGATATCCATCTCTGCATTTCCATGTAAACATATATCCTGTTGCTCACCAGTTAGATATATGAAGATTCGTCCTACCTTTGATACTAATCTGCCTGAAATAGCCCCTGGTTTTATGATATAATGGTGTTTATTTTAAAGTGTTTCTATTAGATATTTATCTAAAATACTTCCTACATAATTTTATATAAGAACCTTTAAGTTGTGTTCCAAACACCAGCTTAATAAGTAGAAAGTTATATAGCCTTGATATTCATGATTATTTTCCAAATTATTTAAAAATCACAAGCAGTTTTTCATTAGAAATATGGTAAGGAAAGGGTTAAACAGGCAAAAATGAGTGGTGCTGAGAGTGGCTTCTGGTCATAGAATTCTGCTTCAAAAATCTCTCCACCTGATGCCAACAAGAAAAAGAATAGAATGATGTATGTGAAGTGAGCTAAGGAGAAATAACTCCAGTGGGAGCAATGGCAGGAATTTCAATAATTTGGATACTAAGTGAAACAGAAAGTTCTAGAATTTGAATTTACCTCATTTATTTATTCATTTTTGTTGGGTGAGGAAGAATACTTCTTCGCCCACTTATTCCTGAGAGGGTGTTGGGGAAGAGTCCTCAAATACTCCCTCCAGCAGGTCCTGTCAGAAGCAGTTGTTGCCAACTGATCCGGCTGGATTTTCAATCAAAAGCAGCCAAGCTCATGGATTTTATACAACCATCTTGCTCGGGGTCTGCCCCTGGGTCTCTCTCCAGTTGGTTTTGCTCGTAAAATCTGTCCAATGATTCTTTCCTTAGACATTCTAAGCACATATCTGTTAATATTGGAGCTGTGATCTCACAATTCGGAGAAGTAGCGGCTCTACGTGAAGTGACTCTCTGATCTCTGAGCTATGCACTTTATGGAGTAACATTACTCCAAAGACCCTTCAGAGGAACCCCATTTCGTCCTTGTATTTGTGATCATATTCTTTCGGTCATTACCCAAGATTCATGACTATAGGTAAGGGTTGGTATGAATACCCTTTATTTCTCAATTTCTGAGTTAATGGGTCTGTTTTAGTTGTGCGTGGGAGTTTGTTTTACTGTTTGACATTAAATGTAGATTGTTTGTATCCGTAATGTGTCTATCAAACATATTCTAGATATTACAGACATCTGGTTGTGATGGTGAAATGTTAAAAACGATCTTTCTCGCATTCTTTTCTTCTCTCTTGTTTGTTTAGTAAGAAAAAAATGTATCGTGTGTGTGTGTGTGCAAAATGTATGTGTGTATCTACATATGTGTGTGTGTGTGGTGGAATCAATAAAGTCTAGAATGGTGAAAACT
Source organism: Eledone cirrhosa (assembly GCA_964016885.1). Lineage (NCBI taxonomy): Eukaryota > Metazoa > Mollusca > Cephalopoda > Octopoda > Eledonidae > Eledone > Eledone cirrhosa. The sequence goes on along the minus strand of OZ024741.1, from coordinate 142,812,837 downwards.
TATGTGTTTCTGTAAAACCAATGTTTGTGTGATTATATGTGAGTGTGTATGTGTGTGTATAACCTTGAATGACTGCTTATATTGTTTTTGATTGTGTTTGTGTGTGTGTATTAATGCACATCTATGTTTACAAATTTATAACATCTGTTTATGTAATACAATCTATGTATAATCTATATATATAAAACTGAGGATGTCTGTGTGTGTGTTTGAATCCCTAAAACTCGAGAACCACTCAACCGACTTTTCAAACTTTACACGTGTAATACTTATGTTTCAGGGAGTGTTCTGAGCAAAAAGAATTTCAAATTTTCAATGCCCTAGGGACCGCATTAGGCGATTTAGCGATCCCTCTCTATAATTCTTAGTCTTTCTCTTTTTAGATAGATAGATACATACATATAACGTCGCGCCCTTATAATATGTCTGTATGTCTGGCTGTCTGCATTACGTCACTTCCCTGAGGATGTCTGTGTGTGTCTGTGAGTTTGAATCCCTAAAACTCGAAGTACCCAACCGACTTTTTTCAAACTTTACATGTGTATTACTTATGTTTCAGGGAGTGTTATGCACATAAAAAAATTCAACATTTTGATCGCCTAGGGCTCGCATTAGTTGAAAAACTGCGTTTTTTTTCAGGTTTTTAGGGCTTTTTGAGTCGTTACGTCAGACTGATTTCCTTGAAATTGTAACTATTATCAGTCTTTACACCGTGACAAAGAAAATCCAACTTTTTTACCTGCATTAGGTGAAAAACTTCATTTTTTTTTTCAGAAAAAATTCATTTTCTTGATCCCCTAGGTGAAAACCTGCATTTTTCCTGCTTCATCGAGGAAAATCTTAAAGATTATCCAGCCATCAGAGTATTCAATTTATTTTCTTTACATATTGTCCACGCATGCAGTTTTTCCACGATTAGGTCTGTTGGCGGCCTGCGTTACAAAATACCTTATCCCGTGCAACGCCGGGTACCACTGCTAGTATAATATATATATTATGTTTGCTTATTGCTTTACAGTTAGTCTTTCTTCTTGTGTTGTGACTTCTGGGATTTGGGGAATTTTGAGAGGATTGACTCAGCTTCTGACATTCAACTGAACCTTTTACTCACCTCAATGTAATTTCCATCAAGATAGTGTGCGCGCGCGCGCGCACCTCTACCTTTGTGGTGGTAATAGTGATGTTGGTGTGGTCTAATGCTAGCAATGAGAGTGGTGCTGTTGGTGATGATCAATCAGCATATAAGAGGAGGGAAGGGCTGTGATGTTACTGCTGCATTGAGCCGGATGTAAGCTAACCTAAATAGTTTGTCTTGGTTTTGTTGTTTACTCCCAGATCAACTCTGATTGGACTCGACATACAATAAGTATTTCAGCAGCGACCATCCAGTCTTTTTAGGGGTGTCTAGGACCATGGGGACACAGCATGGCCAAATGGATAGGGGGTTTGCTTTGCAATCATTAGGTCCTGGGTTCGGTCTCGCTGTGTGATATCTTGAGCAACTGTCATTTACCATAGCCACAGATCAACCCATACCTTGTGAGTGAAATTGTTACTGAAAAATGGAAACTGTTTGGAAGCCTGTTGGATGGGCTGTACCTGTAATTCAGAACGCCAACTTTGTTATAAACTGTTGCATACCCGAATCTCTGACGTGTCTGGAGAATGCTCAGCTATTTACACGTTAATTTCATGAGCAGGCTCTTAATTGTAACAGGTTGAGCGCTCACATAGATGCTCACTTACTGGCCAGTCTCAAAGGGACAGTGGCATAGAGTTGAAATTCTTCATGATCACCAGTAAGTACTTAACTTTAGATGATAGTATCCCCTCACTCAACATCTCATGTTGGCACTGACATCATGACATGGAAAGGAGTGATAGGCAGGAATGGTGAACCTGATCTAAATATGAATGGCGAGGCCTTATTATACCTCTGTTATAGCAATGGACTCTATATTTTGAACACCTTCCAGCACAGCGACATCCATAAATATACATGGTATAATGTAAATCTGGGACAGAGATCAATAATCAATTTTCTTATTGTCTCTGATCTCTTCAATTTTGTGCTGGAAGTTCATGTTAAGAAAAGGGCTGAGCTGTCAACTGATCACTATCTAGTTATCTGCAATTTAAGAAGCCCCAAAATCAAGCAGGTCCTGGGTGACCAACAGGATAAAGTGAGAAGGATTTGTGGATAGGGAAGTCATGACCAGGTATGCAGATACTATTGCATCCAAATTCAGAGAACTCCTGAGGACATTGAGACAACAGAGATTGTTCAGCTCAGCAGTTTCTGCTTCAGTTGTTAAATGCTGCGGGCAAAAGTGGCTTGGTATGGTGCTGGATAAGAAGAGGATCCCTTTGTTCAATCAAGATGTCAAAAATACCATCTGAGCAAAGGAGGCCTACAAAGCTTGGCTTGAAAATAAGTGCTCCTTCTTTCACATGCGGTACAATCAGGCACAAAGAATCACAGCAGAGACAGTAAAGGCATCCAAAGTTAAGACATGGGAGGACTTTGTGATTAAGCTGGAATCTGACTTCAGATCAGCAAATAAAGTATTCTGGCAGACCATTAGCCGATTTTGTAATGAGAAGTCCTCCTCCACACCTGCTATCAGGAATGCGTCTGGGGGTTCTTCTCTCTTCAGAGAGGTGCATCCTCGCGAGGTGGAAAGAATAATTTGCTGATCTCCTAAACCTGATCACAACAAAATCTCGTGTACAGGAGGTGCATCTGGGAACAGTGACTAATCTCTTGGAGGTTGAGGTCACAAAAGCAGGTAGTAACCAAAAAAAGACCATGGCGAATACAGGTGGCTGCAGTGGGGTTTCTCTGGTAGGTTTTTGCAGTAATGTCATTTGATAGTTTGGAGATCGGAGAGTCACTCCAAGTAGAGCTGCTACTTCTCCGAATTGAGATATCACAGCTCTGATACTATGGGCATGTGGTTAGAATGTCTTTGGAAAGAATCACTGAACAGATTTTTCGGTCAAAAACAACCGGCAGGAAACTCAGGGGTATACCCCAAGTCAGATGGTTAAATAACATCCATGAGCTTGGCTGGTCTCTCTTGGGGATCCAGCCAGATCAGTTGGAGATGGTTACTTCTGACAGGACCAGCTGGAAGGGATATTTGAGGACTCTGCCCCCACGACATTCTCAGGAATAAGTGCTCGAAGAAGAAAGCACCAAGTCATGTTATTAAGATGTTCCTGTAAAGCCGACTCATCCTTTCTGACCTTTCTATCTCTCTGTCTGTTATCTCTCTCTTCTTTCTTTCTCTCTCTCTCCTGCTATATTCATTTCGCTTGCATCATCTCTATAAAAGATCAATAACTTGTTTTGTTTTTTTTTGTTTTTTTCCAACACTTTTTAAACACATCTATTTGTATGTGTGTATGTGTTTATGCGGCATTTTTTTAGCATGCTTGTATGTGTGTTTTCATTTATCTTAAGTCAATCACTGGTACTATTTGCTTTTAGGGAAATAAAAGGTAAAGACCTCCTTCGGTCACGAATGACCATGGGTTTTGCACCTAAAAACTTCCCCTCTGAGGCACAAGCCCGAGAAAGGTATTTTTGTAAAGACCAGCTGCTGCCCATGTATGCCAGTGTCTCTTCTCCGTGCCACTGATGTTGTCCCAGGGAAAGGTAGATACAGTTTCGTACCAGTGACGTCATAATTCCTATGTTCACCACATGCATAAATGCTGCTGTGGAGCGGTTAAGTTCGGCCTGCACCCTCTGGCTTTCCATCACAACTGGAGCCAGCAGGACTAGATCGCGGAGATGGCAAGCACCCCGATGGAATCGCCCTCTTCCCATTGAAAGGAGGTAGATCCCTCATCTGGGACGCCACCTGCTGCGGACACGTTCTCTGCCTCCAACTTAGTCGCTTCGGCCACAAACACCAGCATCGCAGCCTGCCTAGCAGGAAAACGTAAAATAAGCAAATACTGGGGTTTTTCCGGCCGCTTCCTCTTCGCACTGGTCACCGTCGAGATCTCTGACCCCGTACTGCTGAGCTCCTCCGCAAGTTCAGAGCGTCGGTGGCCCATCTGAGGAGGAAGTCTCACGGGGTTGGGTGGCTATTGTAGCAGGTGCCACTGGCCATCGTCCGGGGAAGTGCTTTTGCCGTCTTGTCCACGGGGCGCAGCACTCCTGCTCTGTTGCCCTAGGCTCAAATCCCAATCACCCCTCACCCCTCACCCTCTCTTCTGCGACACCAGAGCTCTTGTCATCCCCTCCCTTTCCCGTTCTTTTACTTTCTTTACTTTTGTTTCCCCTTTTTTAATTTGTTCATACCAAATGTTCATACCAAAGGCCAATACAGCTTGGCCCAAGTGACGTCGCAACTCATTTTTTCCCAGCTGAGTGAACTGGAGCGACGTGAAATAAAGGACACAACCGCTCAGTCAGTGTTCCCATGTCATTAATAATAGCAACAATAGCTTTAACTATTTAATTTTGGGAGTTCAGGATTGGTATATGTGTGTGTGTGTGTATATATATATATATATATATATATATATATACACACACAACCGGTCCTGGCATTGATAAATATTGTGGGTCCGTTAACTCCTTATATATATATATATATATATATATATATATATAATGCGCGTGTGTGTGTGTGTATATGCACGTGGCATATTATTATAGTTTTAATAAGGTCTATTTATGTTCAGATCACGTTAAGGTCTACTTTGATTTTCATATTTCCGGAATCTGCAATCAATTTAATCGATTGCTCAATGATTAACAGTCTAGATTTAACCCTCTGCTTCATCCTCATAAAGTGGGGGAGGATCTGGGCATCGCCGACATGCATCAGCTTGGTCTTCGCTTAACTCACCTGAAGGCCAAGCTTTGCTGACTCCTCTCGGTATATGGCCAGTGCGTCTCTGAGCTGATCGATTGAGTTGCTGAATAGGGTAGTGTCATCCGTGTACTCCAGGCCGGTAAGGTGGTAGTTCCCGAAGGTAACGCCAAAAATATTCGCCCACAGGTCGATGACACAGATGAAGAGGTCGAGGACAGCCATGTAGCCCTGTCTGATCACGCTGTCGATTGGGCATTGGTCCGTGTCCTTTCCGTTTACCCTCACACATCACTCGACACTGCGATAGAGCCGTTTGAACAGGGTGATCTTGGGAGGCGCAACGGTGAGCTGTAGAATTTTCCAGAGGGATGTGTGGTCAACCGTGTCGAAAGTCGTTTTGAGGTTGTCGAAGGTGCCGTAGTGGCGACGATCTCTGCAGAAATGTAGTAAGCGGTAGATCGAGTTGGCATGAATCTGGCTTGTGAGCGAAGTGTGCTTCTAATGGCGGAAAGAGCACGGCTGAGGAAGATCTTGGTGAAAAGTTAGCTTGGGATGGAGAGGAGGGTGATGCCCCTTTGGCTGCTGCAGATGAGTTTGTCACCCTTCTGTTTCCAGAAGAGGAGGACTATGCCCTGTGTCCAGTCATTTAGGAGCCGCTCTAATATCCATACATGGTTGATGATGCGGGTGAGCCACTAGATCATGTTATCTCCGCCTGCCTTTAACATCTTCACGGTGATAGGGCTTTCTGGTTGTTGAGCTTCTTCGGGGCGTCTGACTTCATTGGGGCTGACAGGATCGAGTCTGCCAGTGTCGTTGGCTACAGCTGTGTCTGCGGTGGTGGTGGTGGTTGGGTAGGGATCGATTGGGACGGGTGGATGGGGTGTAGAAATGGATAAGAAGAGATAGAAAGGGAAAAGAGATAGATGGAAGCATGGAAATAAACGATGAATGAGATGGTGGGTAAGGTTATCTACACGCACGTGCATAGAATTTTTCAAAACTCTGGTAGGCTAGAGTTAAGCCAAGCTGTTAATAAATAAATAAATACTGAACTTTAACCTGATGTTTTGTTTGTAGCCGCGCTCTCTCTCTCTCTCTCTCTCTCTCTATCTCTCTATCTCTCTCTCTCGCTCTCTCTCTCTCTTTCTTTCTCTCTCTTTCTTTCTCTCTTTCTTTCTCTCTTTCTCTCTCTCTCTCTCTCTCAAGTATCTAAGCTTAATGCATCTTCTAAAGTCTTGTTACTTTAGACGTACAATCTGGTTAGTTCGATTCCATTTCTCCATCCCACCACGGAACTTTGGCACCCAACCATGTTTAATTCTGTTGTTTCGATCATTGAACGGTAGTTATCAGAGTAGTGCCAAAATACGATTGTTGCACCATTCTTCCACCCCGCAACGCCCAGTCCTTATCCCCTACACCGCCCCCCTGATCGTACCTATCTATCGTCATCTCCCGCGGAGATTGAACTCATAAAATTGAGAGCAGATCAATACATTTTAAAGCTCTAAAT
>OZ024741.1:142758688-142783688 GCA_964016885.1 Eledone cirrhosa | reverse complement strand
CTACCTCCCCGTGCCAGGATTGGGTAATTTGCGTGCCTGCTGCCTTCCTTGGATGTGGTAGCTGTTTCGCATGCTCCCTCTCCGGAATCAAACCCCGATTCCCCGTCACCCGTTGTGCAATGGCACATGATCGATTGTTATGCACTATGTGCACGAGATGAAGAAAACATCTAGTGGTCTCTAGTATGTACCACTTCTCCCCCTCCCCTTCCACACACCTCCCATGTCATAACACTTGACTTTTCATCAGCTAATTACCTTACCCTAGACCTACCTCTTCAATCCTCACCCTATATACACACACCTCACTGCGCGCACTCCCACTTTCCACATCTGATGCACCTTTCCTGACCAACCCATGCATACAAGCATGGAAACCTGAACATGCTCCCCCACAATGCTGCTAAAATGGTTAAAAGCTCTGTCCACCCTGTTAGGTGTTCATGTTGTGTCATGACAAAAGAGCACCTAGCTTTCTTTGCAAGATGGTTATGCTGGTCACATGACAAATAGGCACCAAGTCCACCCTGTAAGGTGGTCATATTGGTGACATGACAGCAGGTGCCTTACGGAGTGTTTGGGGTGGTGACACAATAATATACAGTCAGTCCACACTGTAGAGTGGTTGTGTTGGTAGTGCCAGTCCAACCTGTAGAGTGATTGTGTTGGTGACAACAAAAAGCGCCAATCAACACTGTAAAGTGGGCGTTTTGGTGCCACAACAAAAAATGCACAGTCCAACTTGTAAACTAGTCATGTTGGTGCCATGATACAAAGTGCCCAGTCCACACTGTAAATGTGGCTGGTGTTAGGAAGGGCATCCAGCCATAGAAACCAGGACAGAAACATTTCTGTATGAGCAAGGCACAGCCATCTAATCTGTCTTATCTCAATGGGACAACTCATCTAACCCATGCTAGTGTGGAAAATAGACACTAAATAATTATGATATATATATACACGTATACAGCATTTTTTTCTTTATCAAAACTTCTTTCTTTCAAAGCTCATATTTTGTGCTTCTTGTTGAGGTCAGCCCTGATCGAGCAATCCTATGATCAAAAGTCTTCTGGTATTAGCCTGCTATATTTTTCAGACATAGTATACTTAGAACAACATTATTCAACCTAATATGTCTTTCCTTCTATTAAGACACAGTTGCATGGCAGTGAAGGCGTAAGTGGTAAATACAGAAGATATGTGGAGGCTGGAGAGAAATGAAGCAAGTATGCTCTATTGGATGTGAAATGTTAGTGTGTATGAATGATTGGGTCTGGATGAACTGAGAGAAAAACTGAGTGTAAGAAGAATCAGATGTAACATGCAAGACTGTGCTGGTATGGTTATGTGATGTGTTTGGATGATGAACACTAGATGAAGAAATGTCAGAGGCAGTAGAAGAAGACCAAAAAAAACCTGGACAGATGTGGTTCTTTATTTTATTGACCTCCAAAAGATAAAGGGCAAAGTTAACTTCAGCAGGATTTGAATTCAGAACTTAAATAGCCAGAACAAATAATGCTAAGCATTTATCTGGTGCTCAAATTACTCAGCCAATCCATTGCTCTGTTATCTGTTACACAGTTGTTTCAAATGCAGTACTGCATGGAAAATAAATTCATCTTTCACTCTGTGTAAACAGTTTCTGAGCAAAATATTTAATCAACATAGAAACCACTAAAACATAACATAGTGATTTCTAAATTAGGCACAAAGCCAACAACGACATGTTTGACTATGGAAAAAAAAAAAAAATAATAACAACATAGAAAAATTGTAAAAAATAACAGAAAAAGACCATTTAGTGTATGGGACTTTATCTAGTCTAATACATCTGATTGAAGGTATTATAAAGGTTAAGCCAACAATTATGAAAACAGGGCAGGTATATTGTCAAATGACTTGTTTTATTAAAATGTGTGCGTGTGCGTGTGCGTGCGTGCGTGCGTGCGTGTGTGCGCGCGTGTGTGTGCGCGCAAATTAATGGGTGTGAATATAAATACAGCCAGGACATTCAAAAGGTTCATGGAAAATTTATTTTATGGAACACTATGCAAATATTTTGCTACTTGTTTGCATCAACTGAGTTGCAGTTTCATAGAGAAAGAGTATGAATATTGCCTGTACAGGTAATCAAAGTTGTTGCTACCTAATTGACACTCTCGACCATACTTAAATATGGAATGATACGCGATGCCCCACCCACCCCCGGCTGGCCAGCTCAGCGCCTAAGGTATGAGTAGGGAGGTAGCCCTAGGGCCGAGGACACCAGAAGTCTCCACTGCCAAGGGTACAACCGCAAACCTCTCAGAGAGCAACCAGTATTTGAGGAGTTTAGCCTCCTCAATCCGACGTGCAGCAGAACCCGGGTTAGTCGCAGACTGCACCAGGTTGCGGCTGCAGAAAGTGTCGGTGCAAGTGGCATCCCAGACGAGGGGTTTTTAACTGCAGAATGGGAAGATGGTCATGCCATCTGGCCTTTTGCCGTCCCCTCGGTCCAGCCCCACCGGCTCGAGCTGGGAAGGGAAGCCTGCAGCGTCCAATCCATGCTTTATGACCTCGTTGAGGGCAGTATGGCGTGGAAGGCGGCTGGCACTGTGGTGACAGGAAAGTGGGTGGAGGCTGAAAGAGTCCACGGTGGATCCGCAGCGACATTGGTGTGGCTCGCAGATCTGGAGGCCGAGCCTCAAGGAAACACAGATGCACAGCAGGCTATTGTTGTCTAGCTGCGTGCCAGTGGAGAAGGAGGGCAGGGCATGGAGCCTGTGGGGTTTGGAGGCCGCATGAAAACAGGCAAGGCAGTGCTGGTCATATATATGTGTGTTCTAATATGTATAATCCAGAAGTAATTTGAAGCAACAGATTGAAATTTATGCCATTTTAAATAGAACCACTCTCAAAGCAACATGTGTTCTGTCAAAACTTAAACAAGAACCAACATCAAATTTATGGTAAAACTTGGTTGGCAGAAAAAGTACATTATTGAAGCTTTGAGAATTCTTTATAGAGACTTCCCTTTAAAAAAATCAGCAATTTATAAATGATGAGATAGAGTTGAAGATAATGCATGAACTGGCAAGCTATCAACATCAGTTTGTGAAAATAAAAATGATACTGTTCAAGATTTAATTGATGGAGACCAATGATTAACACAGAAAAAATATCTCCACACCCTTAACATCTGTTGGTTTTGTTCACACTTTTAAATGATAAATTAAAACTGAGAGCCAAGACTGTTGAGCCTGGATCAACATCAAACGAGAGTAGAACTTTCTTTAGAAATTTTAAACAAATAGGTTTAAAATCCAGAAAGCTTTCTGAGGTGAATTATGACTGGAGATAAAATGTAGCTTTACCAGTACCCAAAAGTGGAGAGGGTCTGGTCAAGGCAAGAATGAACAGTTCAGGAGGAAAGGTTATGGCAACAGTCTTTTGTGATATTGAGGGCATTTTGTTAATTGACTTCTTAGAGGGAAGAAAAACAGTAACATCTGCTTATTATGAAAAACTTTTGAGAATATTAGCCAGAAATTTAGCAAAATAGCTCCCTGGAGAACTTCATCAGAGAGTTCTTTTCCATTTCCCATTCCTCTCATTGAACAAGGGGAACTTTGCAGGAATTTTGATGGGAAATTATTAGACATATTCATTCTCAGGACCCTCAGTTCTATCAGGGCAGTATAAATGGCAGGTATCATCTCTTACAAAACTGCCTTGATGTTGATGGTGCTTTTGTGGAGAAATAAAGCTTTTACATAAATGTTTTCTTTTCATTCCATTTTTCCACAAACTTTTTTAATGCCCCTCACACATATATATATCATCATCATCACACACATATATGTACATAATATATATGGCTGAACCACATGGCTGCAAAGTAAGTTTTTTTAACTGATGAGCAGCCATACCTATACCTACACCTGTGTGTGTTGGACCTCAGTCAGGTTCAATGATGAATATTCCAGTTATTTGAGCAAAGATATAGCTTTCAAATGAAATTAATGTGCAAGTGGCTAAGCATCCCACAGACACATGTACTCTTAACATAATTCTCAAGGAGATTCAACTGGCCCTTGGAATTACAGATACAACACATTTTCACCAGCTGAGTGGGTTGGAGCAACATGAAATAAAGTGTCTTGCTCAAGAACACAATATATCGCTGGAAATTGTACACATGACCTTACAATTGTAAGCTGAACACTCTAACCAGCAGCTATACTTACACATCCACCACATACACACACACATATAAACATGCAGAATGCCAGAATACAAAACCACACAAAATATATACATAAATAGTGGTTAGAATTTTCCACAAATCACTTCATACTTACAAAGCAAAGAATGCCTTTTCTGTCAAACCAGTCAAGCATGAAAGCATTGCCATTACTAAGATACCCATTCCAAAGTATGTGTGGAATGGCATCAACTTGTCTTTCCACTGGTATCTGATGTTAGGCCACATGAAACTAACAAAGCCAATGAACCACTGAAATGAAAGAAGAACAGTAAAAAAACAACAGGAAAGCTGATTTAAACTGAACACTGCAGCTGTTATTATTGTTTAGCACAGTCATCCTTGATTGAGAAAATGGCTCTATGATTAATTGTTAACACCCTGTAATGATTTAGTAGCAAATCTCTAAAAATAGGGTCTCTAAATTCAAACGTTTATAGTTTCTTTACTAGTGGAAAGATTGTTGGGAAAATCTATGGTAAAATAAACTAAAGTCTTTAATTTTTAATGTGATGCAGTTGATCATGATGCTGCCTTGTACTTTCCAAAAATGTCTTGCTACTGGGGTTTTCATGTGATTCGTTAATTCAAATATTTATAGCATCTTTACTAGCTTACAGATCATTGTAAAAATTTGCAGTATTTGAGTAAAAACTAATTTTTAATGTGATGCAGTCATAGTGATGTTTTTATACCTTTCAAAAATGTCTTGCTAATGCAGTTTCATGTGGCACAGGACATTAACAGTTAAAAGATGTTCCAGCCCACAAACAATTATCTATGTGACCAGTTGATCTCCTACCAGGCAAATTATCTCAAATCACGCCCTACTGTCAGCCCTGAATTATGTATGTGATGGAGTCATAGGGGTAGGGGTGCCATATTGTCATGGCACTCTAAATCTGGCAGCGTCAATCTTTCTTCAGGTCTGAACATGGTCAATTTCTTCCAGAGAGAGACAAAGAGATAGAGGGGGGGGGGGGGGCACGAGAAAGAGATATGGAGAATGAATGGACTTCAGTACTAAACCGGAATTTTTTTTTTATCGACTACTGTGGTTGTGTCCTTTGAAAGAATCTAAAGTCTTTTGCTTCCAACACTTCCCTCTCATCCATATTACACCCAATATTTCAGATCCCCCACACTAACCACTACATCCAGCCCTTCTTTCCCAGAACGTCAGTCTTCTGAAATTCTCTATCTACACGCCTTTCCGATTGCATTGCATGAGCCCTTAACTTCTTGCAAAGTTGTAGGGTCATCATGGGGATGATATATGGTATGTCTTGGTTTATTTAAATCTCCCGACAGAACCCATCCCCTCTCTATATATTATTTCTTCCATAGCCAATTTCTTCCAGCAAAAGAGATTCAGTGAGTGATTGAGTGAGAGAGAGAAAGAGAGAGAAAGGAAGAATCAACCCCAGTACTGGACTTACTTTATTTATTGACCTTAAAAGGATGAAAAGTAAAGCTGACCTCACCAGGATATTTACTGAGATAGTGCAGAGAGCCAGAATAAATACCGAAAAGCATTCTATCTCATGTTTTAAGTATTTGAGTAAAGACTAATTTTAATGTGACGCTGTTTTTATGCTTTCCAAGAATGTTTTACCAATGTGGTTTTATGTGGTACAGAAGATTAACAGTTAAAGATACCCCAGTCAAGGAATTATCTATGGGGTCAGTTGTCAGCAGTCAAATTGTCTCAAATCATACTCTGGATTAAGCAAAATAAGCATGGCTTAGGGTCTCGAGTAAACAGCAGGGGCCCCATACAGTCTTTTTCCAGTACAATATATGGGTAGGGTATTTGTTCTATGAACAGTGTATGGGAATACCCAAATCTTTTCAGTGCTTAACCCTTTAACATTTACATTACTCTATATATACTATTGTATTTTTGTGGTAAAGTCTTTATCTTACATAATTATCTCGCATATCAAATCTACGAGATTTTGAGGATATTTATTTTGAGAACTATACCTTAACATCAGTATGAGTGGCTAGTTAAGGCCAGTTTGAATAAAAAGAGGTGAGAGAATTCTGGCCGAATATGGCTGGTATAAATGCTAAAGGAAGAGGGGGAATTTAAAGATCTTAATCTTACTCTGCCTATTATCTTGACATGTGGATAATGTAGTCATGGATGTACAAAAAGATTGGATGGTCACAGATGGAACATCTTTGATCATCAATCTGCTCTAAACATAGTGAAGCTAAACATATTGCATTAATTCTTTTGATACTGTATTTCTAATGAAATGCATTGTATTTGAATTAGTTATTGAAGAATTTGGAGAGGTTTATTCAAATTATTTAATTACTAAGATGGTTATGTCACTCATGTTATACCCAGTTATGCAATTAGTGCTGAAGTCAACTAACAACTATGTACAGCAATGTGACACCATGTGTCACAGTCATCACATGGTAATTATATACAGCAGATGTCACTGTGGCAGGTGTCATAATAATAATTGTTTCTACTTTTGGCACAAGGCCAGCAATTACCCCAGTGCAATACTGGTACTTTATTTTATCGACCTCGTAAGGATGAAAGACAAAGTTAACCTCGGCAGTATTTGAACACAGACGTAAAGGGCCATAACTATGCTGCAAGGCATAGTGTCCGACCCTCTACCGATACTGCCAATCCAACAGGTGTCATGTAATAATGTACAGTAATGTCATACAAGATTATATAAAGACTTCATCATCATTTTATGTCTGCTTTCCATGCTGGCATGGGCTGGACAGGTTGTCATGGTCTGAGATCAGACAGGTCAGCGCAACCAATCTTGCTCATTATGTTCAATATTTGGTCTGGTTTCTATGGTTGGATGCTCTTCCTAATGGCAACCATTTTACAAAGTATACTGGGTGTGCTGTTCATGACAGCAACACTACCACATTACAGAGTGGACTGAGTATATTTTATTGTGGGACCAACACTAACTTTACTGGGTTTACTGAGTATATTTTATTGTGGTCTCAATACTAAGACCTTACAGGGTGTACTAAGTGTATTTTATCGTGATATCAATATTAAGACTTTACAGAATGTAGTAGGTGTATTTTATCGTGGTTCCAATACTAAGACTTTACAGAATGTACTAGGTGTATTTTATCATGGTCCCAACACTAAGACTTTACGGGGTGTACTGAGTATATCTATTGTGGTACTGACACTGACATTACAAAGTTTGCTGGGTGTATTTTATTGTATTTACATCACAAGAGAGTTTGTCACATAAATATATAAATAATAAAAATATGTCCAAAGAAAGAATGTAAACACACTTACACATCTACCCCCATCTCGCATACATATATCCCACCCCCAACATATCTACATGCTCACACATACACACACTCAACAACACACACACACTCAATTACTCACACACACACACAATCTACACACATACTCACGCACACATTTACACATCCAATACTACACTCCACATATTCATACACACACCACACACTCACACACAGACAAAATATAGAGAAAACTAAAATTGTTAACAAACCTGTAAGGCGAACAAGATGGTGGTAGCTAATCCGAGCCAGGAGTGTAAAGAGTAGACGTTAGCTATAGGTTTGGTAGGTAAGTTGTGGGTGTCAAACACTGCTTTGAGTCCAACAATGGCAAAAATTAAAGCAAGAATTTGCATGCCACTGTGTAACACCTTGATGCAGAACTTCTGACTATTTCGGAACACTCGGAAAGACATGATGGCTAGAAAAGGAGAAAATATGTACAAACAAAACAATAGTAGTTAGAAAATGTGTACAAAAATATTTACTATATATATATATATATATATATATATATATATATATATGTATATAAACTTGTGGCTGGAGCAGAGCTCCAACCAGACAGAGTGACCTGGTGGTGGAACAGCACAGTAGATAAGGCCATTAGAGACAAAAGACTAGCATGGAAGACTTGGAAAAAGGGTGGGAGTAGGGAAGGATATACAGCCGCTAAGAGAGAAGCTAAACGTTAGGTGTCCTTAGCACGCAGGGAGGCTGAGAGTAGGAGGTTTGCCAATGTTCTGCGATGAGAAGATCAGAGGCGTGCAGTGTTCCACATTGTAAGGCAGTGTGTCAATGCAAATCAGGATGTTGTTGGAGATAAATGTGTCCGAAATGATGCCGGTGTACTTAGTGTCACGAATGATCAGAAAAAGGAGGCCTGGAAATGTCATTATGAGAGACTGATGAATGTGGAGAACGAATGGGAAAGAGAGGAATTACTCTCAGTAGATCCGACAAAGGGACCAGCTATTGAGATTGACGAATATAGGGTCCAAGAGGCGATTAAGGAAATGAAAAATGGTAAAGCTGCTGGACCATCGGGGATAGTTGCTGAAATGCTGAAGGTATCAGGGGACGTAGGCACTAAACTGGTTGCACGCATCATCAATCAGGCTATATATGGTGGTGTCATACCCAAAGACTGGTGCAGCAGTATTCTCATAAATTGCTACAAAGGTAAAGGGAATGCTCTGGAGAGGAGCAATTATAGGGGTATAAAACTGATAGATCAGATTATGAAAGTGGCAGAAAGGATATTTGCACAACTAATTAGAGAAAGGGGTCAAACTAGATGAGATGCAGTTTGGTTTTGTGCCTAGGAAGAGTACAACAGATGCCCTCTTCTTGGTGAGACAATTACAAGAGAGGTTCTTAGAGAAAAATATGCCACTATACTTAGCCTTTGTTGACCTAGAGAAGGCCTTTGATAGGGTACCCCGATCTGTCATCTGGTGGTCCCTAAGGAAACTAGGTGTTGAGGAATGGCTTGTGAGGACAGTGCAAGCTATGTACAGAGGTACTGTCAGTAAAGTCAGGGTAGGAATGGAGGTGAGGAATTCCAGATACAAGTAGGAGTACATCAGGGTTCGGTCCTCAGCCCGCTCTTGTTCATTATAGTCCTCCAAGCCATAACAGGAGTTTAAGACTGGCTGTCCATGGGAACTTCTCTATGCTGATGATCTGGTTCTTATAGCAGAATCAGTAGAGGAGCTAGAGAATAAATTCTGGCTATGGAAACAGCAGTTGGAAGCAAGAGGACTGAGAGTGAACCTAGCTAAGACAAAAGTGTTGATGAGTAGAAAAGACAAAACTCTGATTCCGTCAGAGAAATGGCCATGTTCGATATGCAGAAAAGGAACTGGCATAAATTCTATAAAATGCACACAATGCAGATCCTGGGTACACAAGAGATGTAGCGGGATAGCAGGCAAACTAACAGGTAGGGAGAAATACATATGCAGTAGATGTACAGGGAAATTAGACAGTAGAAGTCACATTGATAGACACATTTTTCAAATGCAGGCAGGTGCTATAGAAGTGGTGGATAGCTTCCGGTACCTAAGAGATCAGATTAGCATGGGAGGGGGGGTGTTCCGAGGCCATAGTATCTAGAATAAGGACGGGTTGGAAGAAGTTTAGGAAGCTGCTTCCTCTGCTGACGAAGGGTTGCTCTCTGCGTACGAAAGGCCGGTTATATGATGCTTGTGTGAGGAGCGCGATGCTGCATGGTAGTGAGACATGGGTAGCAACTGCAGAGGATATGTGATGACTGGAGAGAAATGAGGCAAGCATGCTCCGTTGGATGTGCAGTGTCAATGTGCGTGAACGACCCAGCATGAATGTGTTGAGAGAGAAACTGTGTCTGAGAGGGATAGAATGTTGTGTGCGAGAGAGGAGACTGAGGTGGTATGGACATGTGATGTGCATGGAGGATGACCGATGGGTGAAGAAGTGCCAGGAAATGCCAGTTGAAGGAAGACGTGGTAGAGGTAGACCACGAAAAACATGGGTGGAGGTGGTGAGAACAGACCTCAGATCGCTGAAGCTCACGGTGGAGATGACGAAGGACTGTGACAAGTGGAGAGATGCTGTGCTGAATAAGACCCGCCCCACTCTTGCAAGCAGGGAAGAGCGGACGTAAAATGATGATGATGTTGATATATATATATATATATATATCAGGTTATATTCGCTATATACACGTGCGTGTACATGTATTAGTATGTGTGTGTGTGTGTGTGTGTGTTGTTCAGTAATTTTGTTGATTACTGCAGTGTGTATATTATGTACGAGATAATGAAGTTTCAATTTAAAACATTAGGTATATAATGCACAGAAATTGTGGTAATCTCCAACAGACAGCTGATGATAAATGGATGTGTCCATGTTTTCCACTGTGTGTGTGTGTGTGGTGTGTGGGTGTGTGTGTTTTTGTACTCATCTGGGCCATAACAGAGGAGTTTAAGTTTGGCTGCCCGTGTGAACTCTTATATGGAGATGACCTAGTTCTCAATACTAAATTCACAGAGGACCTAGAAGAAATTTTAAACTTGGAAGCAAAACCTGGAATCGAAAAGCCTCAAAGTCAACTTAACAGGGACTATAGTTCTAGTAAGCAGAAAAGATGACAGGGCCATGATCCTGTCAAGCAAATGGCTATCTCTCAATATGCAAAAAGGGAGTTGGTATAAATTACAGACATGGTTGTGAGTCATGGACTTTAAAAGCATCTGACTTGAAACGACTAACTGCATTTGAAATGTCATGCTGTAGGCATCCACTTAGAATTAGCATGACAGCTCACAGAACAAATGAATCTGTCCTGGAAGAGGTTGGTGCCAATCAACAGTTGGTTGAAACAATAAGGAAAAGGAAACTTCAGTATTTTGGTCATGTCATCAGTGCCAAAATGTTGACTACCTACATCCTTGAGGGACAAATTCAAGGGAAAAGGGCCAGGGAACAGCAGAAAAGGAGATGGATAGATATTAAGGAATGGACAGAAAGGAGTTTCATGGAATGTACGGCACTGGTAAGAGACAGGAAAAGATGGAAAGTGCTGGTCCATAAGTCCATGACCCCCGACCCTCAAATATGAAAATGGGATGAGAAAACAGTGTACAAAATATTAACCATGGGTAAACAAGAGATGTAGTAGGAACTTGAGCAGGCTAACAACAAAGTTACTGTTTATGTGGTATTAATGTCAAGAGAGAAGAATACAAGCTATCAACTCACCATTTCCATAAATCAGAATAAAACCAATAACCATAAAGAGTGGATGATAATTGAATTCCAAGTGAAGGTTTGACTGCCAAGCGAAGCCCCCACGATAATGACCAAGCCATACAGCTAACATAATCACTAAAGTGAGGCCTAGCATTTGACTGAGGATCACTGACCATGTGAAACCCTTAAGGCTACCTGCCTTATCCCCATCATCGTAGATCTCCATCATCTGAAATATAGATAGGAAAAATAATAAATATTTAATTAACTCTTGATATCAACCCACCCAAAACCACACACACAGATGTGCACATATGCATGCACACACTCAACATGAAACCACCTTAGTTATATGATACAAAACTTCCCATACTTAATATTAAATCCAACCATCATAATTTTATTAAAGAATTTTTTTCTTAAATAATGCTCCAAACATCAGTTTACTTATTAAATTCCTCCAAGTTTTTATTCTTTTCAAAATAAATAACACACAGGCAGTGTCTTTATTTGAAACTAGCAGCAGAACCCAGTGTTGCCTGGGTAGGTAAAATAATATCTGCTTTGATGAAAAGGTGTTGATCTTAGCGACTGCTTCTCGATGATTCATCTATGGCCACACACAGGCCACGCGGGGGGGGGGGGGGGGGGGGGTGATGACCTCTATCACTGAGAAACGCACGAAATTGGTTGAAAAAAAAAATGTGGGAGATAATGATAGGTCGCCGTCCCTGAACAAAAAAGGCAAAGTGTTAAACTACTATAAGATGTGCAATGATAGGTTTCTATTGTAGTATAAAAGTTGAACCAAATAAATTGATTTATGTGTGAGGTGGAGCCGAAGTTTCGAATTTGAACAAAATCGGTTGAAAAATGTAGGAGTTAGAGCCAAAAAGGTGGAAATTTGAGCGAAAAGGTGGTATTTTCGAATATTTAAGCGGCTGCCACGTCGTTCCTGAACAAAATATCCAAAATGTAAAGCCACTTTAAGACGTGAAATAATCAGATCTAGCGTAGTGTAAAATTTGAACAAAATCGGTGGCAAAATGCAAGAGCTAGAGCCAAAAATCTTATTTTTCGATACCTAAAATCACCTAGTTCACTCTGTAAGTTGGTAGTGCTGGTTCCATGAGAATAAACACCCAGGCAACCTTATAAGGTGAACATGCTTATGCCACAAAAAAAGACACCCAGTTTATTCAGTAATATGGTAATGCTGAGGCCTATGATAAAAAAACTCAATGCACTTTGTAAGGTGGTAAGGTTGGTGCCACAACAAAAAACATCATGTCCACTCTGTAAGGGGGTAGTGTAAATGCCACAACAAAAGCACCATGTCCACTTTGTAAGGTGGTCATGCTGGTGTTACAAAAAAAAAAAAAAAAAAAAAAAAACAGCCAGTGCACTGTATAAAGTGATAGTGAAGGTGGTCATGTAGGTGCCACGATATATGTTCCCAGTACATGTTGTAAAATATTTGGCATTAGGAACGACATCCAGTCATAGAAATCATGCCAACAATTGTTTCTTTGTCATTTTCTCTGCAAGTCTCAGCAAACTTGAGATCAGCTCTCATACACTCACATACATATTCATACACACACATACATACACTCACATACACATTCACCAGATCCAATCAATCCTCATTTTCTTTTCTTTCTCTGACCAATCACACCTTTCTCTATTGTCTCACATTATTGAAGCTCACTGTTGAGAGCGGAGAGGGTTTCTCTTTTGTCCACCACTTACTCTTTATTTCACATATATATAAAACAAGTACATGAAATACACTCACAGACACACATATGTGCATGCGCACACGCACACACACATTCACACACGGTCAACACACAAGTATATTCCCACATACACTTCACTACTATTCATCCTGGGTGAACTTGATCAACTACATGCTAGCTAATCCATACACCTGGGTACAGCTAACCAACACACCTGTACTATATCTCAATATTGCTGAGTAAACCTACTCTGAAGAAAGCATAAAAATATTTTTGTTTGTTTTCTCCAATTTCAACATGTTAAAAAATTGTTTCCACCTTATTTGTGGAATGTTGGTTTAGTGTCTGTGACTGTTCTTTGTTTATATATAATACCTAGTTCAGACATTTCAAGGAGGTTTTGTGGCTTTTATAGTGATAATGGCAGTGGTAGTGGTGCTGGTGGTGGTAGTGTTGTGTGTAGAGATGGTGGTGCTGGTGGTGGTAGTGTTGTGTGTAGAGATGGTGGTGGTGGTAGTGATAGTGTTGTGTGAAGTGGTGGTGGTGGTGGTAGTGTGTGTCGTGGAAGCAATGTGTGTATATGATTGGTGGTGGTAGTGTGTGTGTGTGTATGCATTAGTGGTGGCAATGTGTGTGTATGAGTGGTGGTGATGTGACTGTATGTTGTGGTGGTGTGTGTATATGTAGTAGTGGTAATGAGAGTGTGTGTGGGGGGGGGGGGGGGGGGTATGTACGTAGTAGTGGTGGTGGTGGTGGTAGATATAAGTAGATAGATAAACAACAAAACAAAGTCAGCAGCAGCAGTTTGCTTTATCAATAAAACATTGTTCAGTGTCCAGGGTTTGTTAAAAATATTTCATTAATAAAATATCAAGTGGTGGCAGTGATAGTGTTTGTGGTTGTGGTGGTGTACATTGGCAACAAACTTCTTCACTTTTCATTATCAGCTGCACCCCCACCCACCACATCAACTGGCTTTCATTTCCGCTTCTCTCATCTCTAGTCATGTCTTTTTTAGTCTTTTCCTTCCTCTACTTCCTTCCACATTCATTTCCATCACTCCTCTCACCCTGTCACCGTCATCCTTCTACACACCATCCAGCCATCTCATTCCATTTCTCTTCACAACATACATCACTGGTTCTATTTCCATCACTCCGTTCACCTGTCACTTTCATTTTTAACACATGAGCCAATCATCTCATTCCATTTCTCCTCACAATATTCATCAATGACCCTACTCCCAACATCCTATTTAATTCATTGTTTGACTTCCTCTGTCTTAGTGATACTCCATTTATCCACTGAACCATTCTCATTTTTATTCTTTCCAGCCTTCTCTACTGCTCCATGTTCACCATCCATGTTTTACTCTCATGAATCATGGCACTTCTCACACATGCAGCATACATACACCATACATACACCATTCCCTTCAGTTGTGATGATAGATTGCCGTGGGAATATTTTTGTTGCAATGAAAATCAGAAGACAGTGAATTAGCAGTGGACAAAATGCCTTGCCATGTTTATTCCCTTTGCATTTTAATGATTTGAACAATAAAACACACTGTTCTACTTCTAACTACCATATCAGCTACTTTGCAAGGGTTTAGAACCCTGCCAGCTAATTTGTAAGGGAGAGGAACTCACTATAGCCTACCAGTTACCTTGGTAGGGATAGGGACCCCACCATGGCATATCAGTTACCTTGGAAGGGATAAGGACCCCACCATGGCCTACCAGTTACCTTGTAAAGAATAGGGACTCCACTATAGTCTACCAGTTACCTTGTAAAGGATAGGGACCCCACTATAGTCTACCAGCTAGTTTGGAAGGAGTGGGGACATTACCATGTACCCAACATTAGTTAACCATAAATGGTAACATTAACATGGTCCACAGTATTCACCTGCTGAGAACAGACAATACCTGATGATGATTAATCTGATAGCTGGTAGTGATGATTTAACCTGACATCTGGGCGTGATGGTTTATCCTGACATCTGGGACAATGGTTTAACTAGACATCTGGGGGTGATGGTTGACCCGATATCAGATGGTGATGGTTTAACTAAACATCTGGGTGTGATGAGTTAATCTGGTACCTGGTAGTGATGGTTTAACCCAGGAAAGGATTTGAACATAGCATTTTGTCCCATGCTCTATTGATTCTGCTAATCCACAGCCCTGCACCATCTTAATGAGAAAGTTTGTTATATCACTAGATCTTTCTGAACAATTAACTTCTTCCATAAAATTGGACTGATAGCAGCCCATCTGAGGAAGGAGCCTTGTGAGGTGGGCTGGCTATTGCAGCGAGTGTCACTAGACATTGTCCGCAAAAATGCCTTTGCTATTTTGTCCGCAGGACACAGCTGAAACACTGCTATGACCTAAGTGTAGAGTCTGTCACCCTCTCCCTTTCTTTTTTCCTTTGCCTAATAGTCCTTGCTCTTCCCCTCTTTTTCCTCTCATTTATGACATTTATAGTCCTTTCCAATACTACTTTCTTTTTCTGTATTTTTCAATGAATTAAAATATTTTATTTTCAAAATTATTTGAAAATTACAGGCTGTGTCACTGTGTCAATTATAATATGACAATGGAAAGATTAAAAATTTGCAAGTAGGCTGTATATGGGGTGGGTGGAGAGAGGACAATAATGGCAATGGTGATGATGATAATGATGCTGAAGAAAAAGACAACATTTGAGGAAGGATAAAGAAGAGAGTTTTGTTTGTTTTGTATTGTCTTCCATGCCAGTTCATTGGACCAATATAATGCCAGGCAGATGAAACAGCAGTTTTCAAAACACTCAAAGATATTCAATTATAAAGAAAAGTAATAACAGCAGCAACAACAACAGCAACAACAGTAGCAGCAGCAGTAACAGCAACAGCAGTAACAGTGGCAGAACTAGAGAATCACAGAGAATTCACAGAAAAATCTGGAGTAATTAAAACAACTGATTTATTCTGTCATTTTTGTTGTTGTTGGTGTTCTTCTTTTCCTTCTTTATCACCAGCTGTGATGTCTATTTTCTATTCTTGAATTTAATTTTGCTCACTACTTTTGTCACCTTATTCTTCTTCATCACCTTCATTATCACTGTCATTTCAACACCACCAGCATCACCACTACCACCACCACTTACACTATCATCACCATAACCACCATCTTCCTCATCATCACCACCACCACCAGCATTATCATCTTCAACTTCTCTTTCTACTGCACCTAACTTGTCAATTTCCTTTGAAATGGACATTGAATGTAAGTGCATGCATATGCACACACACACGCGCGCATATACAAACAGAATTTCTTCTACAAACAAATTAAATTGCTTCAAAGACTGCAGCAAAAGATTATAAGACAGAAATATATACAAAACTAGATAGACAGAAATACAGGCAGACAGATAGACAACTAGATCTACAGATGTACAAATCCAAACAGATAGGCAGATTGATGGATGAATGGACAGACAGATAGCCAGAGAGACAGACAAACAGACACACATGCAGATAGGTAGATAGATAGATAGACAGGTAGACAGGTAGATAAATGATATGGATAGATAGATAGACAGACAAATAGATAGATAGGTTTCTTTATTTATAGATAGATAAATAGATAAACAGACAGATAGATAGATAGATATGTTTCTTTATTAGCCACAAGGGCACAAAAGAAGGGGACAAATACAAAGGGGGAAGTTTACATACAATAAAAACGTGTAAAATATTATCACAAATGCAATTTAAAAATTAGTCGATTTTCCCCAATAGGGGGAGACGGTTCATATGGGTAACACCCCCGAAAAAATGTGCAAGCCTCATCTCCAGGAGTATGAAGAGTTTGTACTCCTTTCCTCTCTTCCTTTTCCTCAACCTACAGGCTGATATAGAGAGAAGGCCCATTCACTCGGGCCATTCTCGCCACTTTCACCCACCTTTCATAAAACTTGCTGGGGTACAGCACCTCTCTCTCCATCCTGATTCTTCTTCCAAAGTGGTATTTGAAAAAAAGAATCAGTTGTTGGCCGGAGAGAAAGGTGTCTGACCTCAGCCCTTTCAACCTTGTCCACCATACAACCTCTTTCACCATAGCTATCACACAAAGGAAAACTGCCTCTCCTTCGTTTTTGAAGGAGGGTGGTGGTTTGATCATGACAATGGACTCGGTGGTCAACCGGATTGGTCCCAAGATAGATAGATAGATAGATTTCTTTATTTATAGATAGATAGATATAAAAATGTACAAAGCCAAATAGCTGGATAGATGAATAGATAGATACATAGATAAGCTAACTACAGCCAGTACACTACTAATACCTCACAGTAACCACCATCATTAATACCACAGTAATAACTACCACCAACAACCAACATACTATCACCACCACCAACACACTAATAACAAACAACCACATCATTATATTAAAGCCATTTCCTAGGAGACACTACCAGCCAAGATATAGAATGGTGAAATAAATCTTAATTGCCTTGCAGATATATATTTGCTATGTGGAAGCTGGAGAGAAATGAAGTAAGCATGATTCTTGGATGTACAATGCTAATGTGCAGAAATGAAAAAGCATGAATGAACTAAGAGAGAAACTGGGAATAAGAGGAATCAAATGTAGCATGCTAGAGAGGAGACAGCACTGGTATGGATATGTGATTCACATGTTCATAGATGATAATCACTGGGTGAAGAAGTGCTAAGAAATCCCAGTGCAAGGAAGATATAGTAGAGAAAAACCAAGAAAGGACTGGGTGGAGATGAAGGTTGTGAGAGCTGATCTCAAATCTCTGAAGCTCACAGAGGAGATGAGGAAACAACACGATGTGTATAGAGATGCTGTTCTGAAAAAGACCTGCCCACCCACTGCAAGCATGGAAAAGCAGACATAAAACGATGATGATATTTCATTAGACATGAAAGAGTTACTACTACTGTAGGACTGTTGATTATTCTGCCATCTGGTGCAGCAGCATCAAATCCTTTTCATTCCAAATTGCCTGAAACAGTCCCTGCTGCTATGATATGGAATTGTGTCTTTTAAAGTGTTAATCATCATCATCATCCCCCTCCACATCATCATCATCCTTATTTAATGTTCATTTGTCTCTGCTAGCAAGTCAGTACTTAATCAGTGCTACTGATCTCTCAGACATCTCAGAATGAGGAAGGGGTCGCATGTTGCTTACATACATTCTTGTACTCTACAGAGTGCACCAGGAGCATTTTTCATGGCAGCAACACAAGGAAAGTTGTCATGTCTTTGTCACTACTGATGTTCAGCAAGTTTTCTATAGCTGAATACCCTTCCTATCACTAACCATTATACAGAGTGTACTGTGTGTTTTATCATGTCACCAACACTACATTGATTCTTGTCCCCTTGATATAACTGAAGAGTCCTCACTGCATTTTCTTGGCATGGTTTCTACAGTGGGATACCCTTCCTACGACCAACCACCTTACAAGGTGTATAGGGTGCATTTTTCATATTTTACATAATTTTATGTAAGAGCCTTTCAGTTATGCTCTAAACATAAGCTTAATAACAAGGGAGTTAGTTATGACTAAATCCCTCCAAATTCTTGATTATTTTATAAATTATTTCAAAATCGGAGGCAGTCTTTCTTTAGAAATATGGTAATGAAAGGGTTAAAGTGTTGACTGTTGTAGGATGTGTAAAGTGATACCATGGAGCAGACAAATCAAATGTGCACACATCTGTGTGTATAGGTATGCATGTGAGCCTGTGTGTGTGTTTGGGTGTCTGCTTGTATATGTAGTGTGTGTTAATGTGAGCATGTGTGTGCATGTGGTATGTGAGTGTGTGAGTATGTGTGAGAATGTGGAATCTTATTTATTCACTGTCACATGAGAAGATATCAAATATCCAATACGAGATTTGCATTATGTATATACACTCACGTTTCTGTGTGTATATACATATGTATGTATTTGTATATACAAATGTACAAGAAAGAGAGAGAGAGAGAGAAAGAGAGAGAGAGAGAAAGAGAGAGAGATCATTAACATCTATTTTCCTTGCTTGCGTGGGTTAGATGGGTAGTCACATTGTGGAGGCAGATATGTCAGATGACTGTCTTGTTTATACGTTCTATTTTGTTTGGTATGGTTTCTACAGCAGGACGCTCTCCCTAATACCAACCACTTAACATCATGAGCTGGGTATATTTTATTGTCGCACCAGTTCTACCACTTTATAGAGTGGGCTGGGTGTATTTTGACTAGCACTGTGTCATTACATATACATATGTATACACTCACATATAAATACATATGCATATATTTATATATTTTCTTCTTTCACATTTAGTCATGTGAAAGTCATGAGGGTAGAGTCCTCAAGCATGTCTTCCAGCAGGTCCTGTCAAAAGCAATTGTCTCCGATTGATCTGGCTGGATCCCCAAGTGAAACCAGCCGAGCTCATGGATTATATCCAACCATCTTGCTTGGGTCTACCCCTGGGTCTTTTGTGGGTTAGTTTTGCCTGTAAAATATGTCCAGTGATTCTTTCCTGAGACATTCTAACCTCATGACTGTAATATCAGAGTTGTGATCTCTCAATTGGGAGAAGTAGTGGCTCTAGCTGGAGCAACTCTCTGACCTCCTAACTACGCACTCTATTGAATAACATTACACCAAAGATCTTTCTGAGGAACCCCATTTTGGTCGCTTGCATTCACGATCATATTCTTTTGGTCATTACCCAAGATTCATGACAATAGGTAAGGGTTGGCATAAATACTGAATTGAAGATAAGTTTCACTTTTACTTCTACCTTCCTTCTGAAATGCTGAAGCTGATGCATTACTGTAGCAGCTCCTGCAATTCTTGCACTCAATACAGCTTCCTGCTTTCCATCACTCATGGCCCTGTGATACTTGAACTTCTCCACCACTTCAATGGAACTCCATTCACATGTAGAATCAATTGCATAGGCTTCCTTGGGAGGAGGAGTATCTCAGTCTTCACAGCACTGAAGAGCTTGTATCTATGTTGCTTGCCTGTGGGAAGTCCTGGAGAGCCACCTCTCCATCTCACTTCCTGAACACAGCACATATCCACTCCTCGCCTCTCTAGCAACTCCAGTTACACTTGATCTACTTTTCAGTGTGATCATAATGAATGTAGCAACTCTGAGATCAGTTACCTGGTAATGGTGATTGGGTCTTTTTGTAGTTCTTTGTACCCTGAAAGAAATAAGGCTGTGTGATTGTTTAATGACAGCCGAGGGGTTCTTGCACGTGGGTAAGTTAGCCACCCCACTACCGTGTGCAGCACTAACATACGTGTTATGTACCATATTGTGAGCAATTGTCCACCATTTTCTTCTAAACCGCATCGATTTGCTCTTGATCACGCTAAAATTGCTACAGCAGAGTTCAATCATATACTGGAACATCTTGTAGTAGTTGGTCTTCACTTATTCACATGGTTACAAAAAAAAACCTACAAGTGACTGGTGACCTTGTAGCAACTATCAGTTTCTTAATAAACGTATGTAACCCAATAAGTATCCTATGCTTCACATACAGGACTTCTCTGCAACCCTTACATGGTGCTAGAATCTTATAGAAAATCAATCATGTGTGGGTGTACAACCAAATTCCTATTGTACCAGATGACATTCTGGAGACTGCCATTATGACTCCCTATGGCCACAGTTAAACATCCGACTAGTCTTAACTGTCTTGACTCACTGGGATACACACAAGATTCACATGTGAAACATGGTTGAATATTCTGTTGAAATCAAATTATTTTTGATAATAATCAAGAATTTTAAGGGAATTAGTTAAATATAACTTTCTCATTGTCAAGCTGGTGAACAGTGGGTGGTTGGCAGAATCAATACAACCTCAGAAACTAATTTTCCCACAAACTGTTGGCCTTGAGCTTAATTTAGAAACCACTAGCAGAATGGCCCGGCATTACTCGGGCTTCTAAACATAGATTGGCATGTTTATCCTTCCTTTCTGAAACAGTAGAGGGAAGTACGGAATACCTTGGCCTGGAGATGGTGTCTACATTTTGTG
The DNA here is from genome assembly GCA_964016885.1 of Eledone cirrhosa. Lineage (NCBI taxonomy): Eukaryota > Metazoa > Mollusca > Cephalopoda > Octopoda > Eledonidae > Eledone > Eledone cirrhosa. Next base: position 142,762,554 of record OZ024741.1, on the reverse strand, counting down.
CTTATAAAAAAAATTTGTCATAGATTACCAGGGGTTTAACTTAATCGGGTGCCTGAGAGTAAAATGTTCAACCCACAAAAGCCAAGACGATAGGGTTAAGTAAAAAGGCCTTCGACAAACCAAACATGTATTTGTTGTGCTATGGTACAATGAAAGCAATAGTTACAGAGCAGTAAGCATGTGGGACTGCAGTGGTGGAGAGCATGAAGGAATTTAGTTGGATACTTTTAAGGTTACAGGCCCTAACGCAACCAAAATGCTAAAAAAAAATAAACAAAATAAATTAAAAAAAAAAAAAAAAAAAAAAAAAAAAAAAAAAATCGGTTTTTCGCCTAATGCGGTCCCTGGGGCAAAAAATGAGAAAATCTTTTTGCTCAAACACTTTAAACGACATAAGTAATGCAAATTTTGAAGATTATTTTTCCGTTATGCCTCAAAAAAGCCTTTAAAGCCCAAAATATGGGGTTTTTCGCCTAATGCGGTGCCTAGGGCATTGAAAATTGGAAATATCTTTTGCTCAAAACACTCGCACGACCATAAGTATTACATGTGTAAAGTTTGAAAAAAAAAAAATCGGTTGGGTGGTTCTCGAGTTTTAGGGGAACAGACAGACATTCTCTGTTTTAGATATATAGATTATTACTTTGCCTTTCATCCTTGCGGGGTCGATAAAATAAAGTACCAGTCATGCACTGGTTAATTGCTGGCCTTGTGCTTAAAGTAGAAACAATTTTTACACAAATACATGTGTATTTGTGTAATAATTGTTTCTACTTTAAGCACATACATACATAATATTGTTATATTCACTTTTACTGAAATAATAATAATGGTTTCCACTTTAGGCACAAGGCCAGCAACTTGGGGGGAGGGATAGTCGATTAAATCTATCTTGGCTTTTCATCTTTGCGGGGTCGATAAAATAAAGCACCAGTAATGCACTGAGATCAATTTAATTGACTTTCCCCTCCCTCAAAATTGCTGGCCTTGTGCCTAAAGTAGAAAGCATTATTATTATTATTATTATTATTATTTCAGCGGTGGATTGGTAGTATCAATCGAGGGTCGGACGCCAAGCTTTGCAGCAAAGAGTTACGGCCCTTTATGGTCTGAGTTCAAATCCCGCCAAGGTTAACTTTGCTTTTCCTCCTTACGGGGTCGATAAAATAAAGTACCAGTAATGCACTGGGATAATTGCTGGCCTTGTGTCAAAAGTAGAAATAATTATTATTATTATTTCAGTAAAAGTGAATATAACAGTATTATGTATATGTGTATTTGTGTGTGTTTTAATGACTACAGTGGTTACCACTTTATCAATCCTAGGTCAAATCCCTTAAAAGAAAAATACAACTCTATTGTAATAATAGTATTCGCATCTAGGATACTTTACAAGAATATAAACAGGCCATGGTATACGACTAGTACTTTATTTCATTGAAACCCCAACTCACCCAATTTCCAGAAGGATGTAATCAAAGTTGACCTCAGCAAGATTTGAACTCAAGGCTAAAGCTTGAGGAAAGGAGTTCTAACCATGACCATGCCAGTGCCATCCCCACCCCATCCCACACCGAAAATAACTAAATTATCCATCAAGGACAATTAACTGTGAAAGAGAAAGGAGTTTATATGAATATCTGTGCCAGGTTAACCTAGTAGCAAGACTGCCATTTTCTATAGGCTCTACGTTTTCAGAGGCCCCGTGCTAAGTGCTTTATACAATAGAACTTTACTGCCTTTAACATTCATGTCACATTAAAAAAAGGGTTCTTTTATCGTATATACTTTAGCCCCTCCCCTACAAATCTAGGCAAATGTTTACAATTGTACCCATCTCCCTTTGAAAGTGAAATTTATGTTTTTTCTATGCTTTTTGGTGAGTTTTGAACGAATCTGACCTTCAAAGCCGTCGGAAATCATTAGATTTTTAGTTAACACCCACTCCACCCACCACCTCCACAGTCAGTTGGGGGTAGGGAGCATTCTGGTGGAAAAGCAGTTCTCGGTAGGGAAACCTTAAAAAAAAAAGTGTAATTTACGACCGTTTTTGAAGTCAAGGTTCGTTCAAGACAGTAAAACCATAGGACAAACAAATTTCACCGCCAAAGGAAAACGGGTGTAATAGTAAAAATTTTACCCTAATATAGTCCGATACTGGTTTATTGTAATGAACCAGCAAACAACAGCCGATTGTAAACAGAAGTAAAACAATCAACAATAAAAACAAAATTAAACAAACAATTAGATTTTTAAAATTGTAACATATGGTTTCCTTAAATGTAAACAGTGAGAGAAGGAGAGACAATGTGAGAGCAGCGGTGGGAGATGGAGTTATACCATATGTTGTATTGAATGTGTGTTTTAATGAAAACTGAATATATAATGCCCGTGTTGTGTGTGTGTTTAGTTTATGTGTATACGTGTGTGTCTGATGTGTGTTGTATTTGAGTAGAGTGACTATACGGCTGTCATGTGAGTGACTGGATGACTGTATATGCTGTGTGAGGGTATAGCTGAATGTGTTTGCGTGTGTCGATGTATGTATGTTTGAGTACAGTGAATATACGGTTGTCATGTGTGAGTGTAAGACTGTCTGGCTGTATGTGTCTATGTGCGTATGGCGATTTTCCCGAAATTTCAAGGCATATTATGCACATAAAAAAAAAATTTATTTTCTTGATCCCTAGGGCCCCGCATTAGGTGAAAACCTGCATTTTTCCTGTTTCATCGAGGAAAATCTTTAAAATTATACAGCCATGAGAGTATTCGGTTTATTTTCTTTACATATTGTCCTGGCATGCAGTTTTTCCACGATTAGGTCTGTTGGCGGCCCGCGTTCCAAAAGACCGTATCCCGTGCAACGCCGGGTACCACTGCTAGTAAATTATAGATATACTGCTATATATATTTCGGTGACAGCCATCATTGGCTGTGACCTCTTCAAACAGTCCGAATTGGTGTGGGAAAGACAGGTACACATGTTGTTGAAGTGTGTTTTACTCCGTCAATACATCGATATGTCCAGCTCCTGGTTGTGTTGTTTCTAGTTCCTCAGAGAAATAACAACACAACCAGGAGCTGGACATATCGATGTATTGACGGAGTAAAACACACTTCAACAACATGTCTTTCCCACACCAACTCGGACTGTCTGAAGAAGTCACAGCCAATGATGGCTGTCACCGAAATATATATAGCAGTATATCTATCTAATAATCTCCTTGTAATATATAACCAGCAATTTCTCTGTTTGTCTGTCTGTCCAACAGTGGAAACACGTGCGCGCGTGCGAATGTTTTTTGCGCACGCGTAGAGAGAGAGAGTGAGAGTGAAAGAAAGAGACTGCAAGAGGGGGATAGCGGGAGGGAGAGAGGGGGGAATTGAGGAGTGCTACAGAAACATACATACGTGTGTGTGTGTGTGCGTTTTCAAACTTTACACATGTAATACTTATGTTTCAGGGAGTGTTCATTTGTTATTCCATTCATGAATGGAATAACAACAACACCCAAACAAACAACACTGACCTAAGAGAAGTATAAATAAGTAAATAAAATAAGATAAATAAATACATACACAAGCACAATAACAACCAGCACATAAACACACACTAGTCACCCATCACACAGCAAACATAACACTATACACACACGCAAACGCATGCGCAAAGAACACAAAATAAAATAAACAAACAAGCAAATAAATAAATAAATATATAGACAGACTGAATAAAAAAAATGGCGTAGACATACAACACAACAGGAGGAAAATATAACACCACTGATGATGTTGCAGATGTGCAACGAAAGATTTATGATAAACTATATATATGTGTTTGTGTCTATATTGTATCTGTATTATTT
>OZ024741.1:142696188-142756188 GCA_964016885.1 Eledone cirrhosa | reverse complement strand
GTATCTTTTATATCTCCACAGTTAATTCATTCGGGCCTCAATGTTTACCATTGACTGACTAACGGTCAAAAATACAGATATAATATAGATATAAACATATATATATAGTCTAACAAAGTGTTTATATCTATATTATATCTGTATTTTTGACCGTTGGTCAGTCAATGGTAAACATTGAGGCCCGAATGAATTAACTGTGGAGATATAAAAGATACAGAAGCGAAAACCAACCAAACAGTGAGTGTGTTCTGTTATTACAACAATATGACCCTCGCTCAGTATAACAATATTTGTTTCGACACACGATTTCATATCATAAACCTCGCAAAACAAATATATATATATAAGTAGAAGTGGTATTTAATATGTTATATATATATATATATATATATATATATATATATATATATACTTAATACATAAATATATATAGTATGGGTATTGTTTATTTATATATTTTTTTTTTTTTTAATACACACGGAAGAAATGATATAAAAGAAATACTTACAAGTCTTTCCGTATATTCTGTCTCTTTTTACACTTTCCTTTCAAATCTCCGTACACACTTCTCTCTATCTACCAAACACTTCTTTTCTCGTCGTCCGTTTTCGTCGCCTCGGACCAATGACGAAAGCTACAACCAAACTGCAATGACAAGAGGTGACGACTTTCTTTATAAAGAGCAGGTTTTGAGATTCCCCATCTTCTCTTATACTTTAACTCTCTCTCGCTCTACTACTTCTATGCCATTCTCTCTTCCCTGTACTCAAAACCAATTTCTTTTTCTCTCCAACTGATCTACACTCTTCTTTATTTACCTCTCTCTTCCCTCTCTTTTGCTACTCTATCATCTTTATTTCTCTTTCCAGCTAATCTATGCCTGTCTGTCTTCCTCTCCGCAAATCTATCACTCTCTCTCGCTATATCTGTTTTGCTGTAGCCTCTCTCTTTCCTCTCCCCCTTTCTCTCTTTCTATATATATATGTGTGTGTGTGTGTGTTTATCTCTCACTTCTCGGTGAGAGGGTTTATTTTTTAACGGATTTTTTGTTTTTTCGCTTCGCGATCACACAACGTTTCCTTCTATTTCTGTCAACAGATCTCTGAAAGATAGAAACGATTTAATGACACGTATTTCACTACAGAACAGTATTAAATACTGTTGATTTCTATCAATCAAATATGTTTCTATTAGTCTCGCTGTACATTTTTTGTACAAACATCCCTGGGGCCTGACATCGTCATATGGTATGTGGAAGTAAAAATGACCACACTGTATCGTCCTGCACCGTCTTTATTGTTTGCTTAATGTCAGCCCTGTGTGGTTAATAAGGAAACCATTATTCTCTCTCTCTCTACCTACCTAGTAGGCAGTGACTTTCTTTCTCCTTAATTTCTTCTCCATATGTTACGTGTTCTATCTTTGATTTTTTTTTTCTTTACTTCGTGTTGATTTTCCTCTTTCTCCTATTTGCGTCAAACCTCTTCTCTCTCTCTCTCTCGTCATTTACACTTCACCTCTTTTTATCTCGCTCTTTCTCTTTCGTCCATTACTGCGTCATCTCTCTTCTTCTCTAAGTTATCTGCCCTTGATTTTTAATATTCTTTTTAACAGGTCGTAGGTATTTGGTTGGGCAATTTCAATATTTGGGGGCGGAAGAAATTTAAAAACACCAAACATATTTTTCTTATTTTTTATTTTTAAATCCAAAGGTAGAACATTCCTGTAACAATAGTCGATTACTATAATTAATAATAGCTTTAGAAAACCCTTAGGGGTAGAAAAGAGTTAACAGCAGCTAATACGGAGTATGTTTTATTTATGTATTAAGAGGAGCATCAATTTCTTTGAGGTGTCGAAGTATCGTGATATAGAAGAGGAAAGGGTAAGAATTACTGGCTTAGATACTGAATTGTCATTGGACACCGACAAAGATCCAGTTGTAGGGAAGCTGGTTGGAACGTATGGATCCATCATCTATATTAAAATATTCGACTAAAATAACTTCTGATGCAATTTAATCCTGTTTTTGATCTACAGTTTCACGACACAAAATAACGTTGTACATATTTCTATACGCACATACACACACACACACAACTTTGCAGTTGTTTTGTTAAAATCATTCACGAACACCAAATATGACATATGCGTTATCGAACAACAGGAAGGCTCTTTAACATCCGACGATTCCTTGCTGCATCAAAAGTGCATATTGCATAGATACGTGATATTTATGTAGACGACTGTGATCTTGTTAACTAAATGAAGAGAGACCAATTTCTGATGGACTGATTCTCGGCAACGTGTGAGGAGTTGGGTTGGCAATCATCCCGAAAAAGACTGATGATGAACCAACATGCACCCGGAAAGCCATATATTCCATAAGCCATATCTGTCAAAGGGAAAATATTAAAGGTTTTGGATACGTTCGTCTACCTGTGTAGTACTCTCTTCAGAATCAGTGCCCATGATGAAAAGGTCGCTACCGGCTGTCTGAAGCTTCCGATACTTTTGATAAGCTGGAGAAGCGCCTATGGTCACAGTTAGATATCAGTGTTCACACGAAAGTTGAAGTGTCTCAAACATGCGTGCTTACAGCCTTGCTGTATGGGTGTGAGACATGAACAACATGCTGTGGGCATATCCAGTGCTTCGAACATTTCCACCAACAATGCTTGCGCTCCACCCATATACAAGATACTAATATGCTGCAGCGGATCTGTCTGATACGCATTGAGACCATGATCATAAAATAGCGTCTCCGGTGGTCAGATCACAAGTATCGTATGAAGAGCTGTTGCAAGGCGAGTCACACAAGCGTTTTAAAGACTGCCTGGAGGATACCTTGAAGAAGATCAATATCAACACTGAAACGTTTGAAAATCTTGCAACAGACAGTCTACCGTGTTAGGGAATTTGAATAGAAGCGGAGGGCCTATGCTGAAGTGAACCGGGCAGCTAAATATATGAGGGGAGGGGAGAGTCCGTTCCCAGAACGAGGTTCGAAAGAGACTCTTATCTGTGAGAGATGCGGACGTGTAGACATGTCAAAGGCTATGATATTAAGCCATAGTAGACATAATACTCATGGAAATAACACCTTTGAGTATTCCATGCACCTTTCATGTGGCATCTGTATTGAAATGTTCCTCTGCAGGTGAGCTGACAAGACACCGCCAAGCATGCCACACCAATAAAACTTAAGTAGGTAGGAAACTCACCTGCAAACTGTGTGGTATGACATGTAAATCACTTCCTGGTTGGATGCGCCATCTAAGGCGACACAAGCGACAGTAACGTCAATAACACATTTATGCTAATGGTCTTGTTGTTTCTTTTCCCTAAGAAGTGGAGCGCCAGCTTCAGCGTCCGGTTATCAGAAGAAAGCGGGTAGATGTAAAAGCCAAACTCGCTATTTTCTGTTCAGTATTTGTGACAACCCTTAACTATGCTCATGAATCTTGGGTAACGACCGAGTAATGCTGGAGGTCAAGGGAGTCGCTGCTGGTAGAGCCACTACTTCTCCGAATCGAGAAATCACAGTTCCGATACTACGGATATGTGGTTAGAATTTCTCAGGAAAGAATCGCTGGACAGATTTTATAGGCAAAACCAACCAGCAGGAGGCCCAGAAGTAAACCCTGAATATGATGGTTGGATAATATCCAGGAGCTCGGCTGGTCCCGCTTGGGGATCCAGCCGGATCAACTGAGACGGTTGCTTCTGACAGAACCCGCTAGATGGCCTGCTTCAGGATTTTGCCTCCACGACCCTCCCACGAATAAGTTGACAAAAAAAAAGAAAGAAATGGCGGTACTTAGACACGAGTTGGCTTTCACTGTGTATGTATGACCTATTGTAAGATATTCAGATCATACTGAATGTTATATACATGATGTGTGTATATATATATATAGCGGGTCGAATGCTAGGATACATGGTTGTGTTGTGGTGTTGATTCTATTGTGTGTACTCGCTTGTGGGTTGCTCAATGGTCTGGTCACTGTTGTGTAGAGTGTAGGCGAGAGAAGCTTAATGTGCCTGATACAGTGTGACCAGAGATTGCGTGTGTGCAAGTAAGTGAGTAACAGTGTTCATTATGACGATATGGGGTTTCCTTGAGTAAGTAATTTACTTTGTTCACGTAGGAAATAGAATATATAAAAACCACGATAACACAAAGCCGCTATATTACTAATTTATCAAATATAACTTTCGCCGAAGTTATAAGACAATACACGAAGAACAAATAACCATAAATGGATTGTGTGATGTTATGTGTCAGGATGCGTATTTGTTTTCAAAGGTATTATTAAAAATGTATTTACCAAACTTTTGTTGATGTGATGAATTTCGCTGGCTTGGCCGAGAGGAGGAGAAAGAGTAAGAGAGACCCAGAGTGTCTGTGTAAAGCAGTGGACTATATGTTAGTTGCAAGAATTAAACGCTCCAACTGACCTGACTGTTCTGAGAGCCGGCTATTTATGAATATTTGATGTCAAAATCTCAGACATATAGACGACTCGAAAACCTGTCACAACGTGAACTTATCTGGGAGGGCCCTGAGGTCAGCTTCTTGGTGGCCGATTTGATAGTGTAAAAGCAACTCCGTTGAAAAGAGCATCAAATTACTGCTACACACACATATATATATATATATATATATAAGAATGAAAGGCAAAATTAACCTCGGCGGGATTTGAACTCAAATCATAAAGGGTCGTAACTCTATGCTGCAAAGCATAGTGTCCGACCCTCTACCGATACTGCCAATCCATCGCCCTACTGCGTATATGTAATGATTATGTAAGTTGAATTAGAAAAAAAGTTGCATTTTAATATTCTAACTAGGCAAGAATCAATTTAATATATAAAGTTATAAAAATCAATGATAGTGAAGTGGTAGAGTCGTTAGAACGTCGGATAGGATGCTTTGTGGTATTTATTCCGGCTCACAGCTCTCTGAGTTTAAATCCCACCAAGCTCAACTTTGCCTTTCATCCTTTTGAGGTCGATAAAAAAAGTACCAGTCCAGTACTGGGTTCGATTCTTCCTCTGTATCTCTTTCTCATTCCCTCTCTATTACCCTCTCTCGTTCTCTTGAAGAAATCGGTTGTTTTCAGACCTAGTGAGGGATGGACTCCACCAAATTTAAAGTGCCCCCAAAACGCCATATGTCATTAACGGTGTTCCTAGGGCCATGCTATGAGTTACGAGTCCTTACATACAATAAAAATGAAATATATATTTAAAAGGAAAGCAATTAATTAAAGAATTGAAATAAAAACAGTTCACTTTTCAGTAGAAAAATCCATTCACAAAATGTTAAAGGAGACAATAAGAGAAATTGTAAAAATATGTATTAGATATATTATAGATATCAAGAATAGGGTTGTGGGAAAATATCTCAACGGAATGTTCTGGAAGCTAAAGATACATGCGGTAGGTAGGGGTAAAGACCTCCGGTGGTCACGAATGATCATGGGATTTGCACATAGAAAGTTCCCTTCCGAGGCACGAGGCTGGGTAAGGTGTTTTGTGGAAGATCAGCAGTCGCCCGTGCATACCAGTTTCCTTCTCCACGCCAGCGATGTTGTCTTAGCTTGGCACCAGTGAAGTAACTTCTCATTTTTTCCAGTTGAGTGAACAAGTCCGGGAATCGAACTCTCAACCGTGAGGTTGTGAGTTCAACACTCTGAACATTAAGCTATATTGTAGATAGAGTCTCACATATGTAATACAGGGAGTTGTGTTGCAGTAATTCGATACTCTCTTCAATAGAGTTTCTTTCACACCTTCAAGCTGCCACAAATAAAATGACTTTTGGTGGTCTCATAGATAAGTTTCCATAGTTAATCGGTTTTTAGTCACCAATAGGTCTAAGATTTTGACATGGAAACAACCACCTGCTTTGTCTTGTGTTCTGGAGACAGAATGAACGATAATGATAAATAGCTGGCTCCCAGAGTCAAAGAAAGAAGTTGCAGAGTTGATTCCAAGCAGTTAAGATGTAGCCACTCTCACATAGACTCCTTCGGGTCTCTCTCTCTCTCTCTCTCTCTCTCTCTCTCTCTCTCTCTCTCTCTCTCTCTCTCTCGCTGCCAAGCCAAAGACCATCATCGCATTACAGAAGTACGGTTCACATGTTCTACATGTAAATATAATAAGGAGAAGATATATCCTAATTCAGCGATCTCAAAGTATTGTTGTGCGTAGAGCTGATCAGGTCCAACTGCACCCTCCGTCGCTGGCGGTCCCGTTCCACCTCCTCTGCATCCTCCAAGGTGATGTCGTCGAGCCTCCGGAGATCTTCCCTGATGATATCCATCCATCTGGTACAGGGCCTCTTCCAGCCTGCAGCCACTGCATCGAACGAGAGTAAGGCCCTAGTAGGATGATCTGGTTGAAAAGAAGGAGACACGTTCAGGGCCGTCTTAACGCATGGGCACGCTGGGCAGTTGCCCGGGGACCCCACGAGGATAGGGGGCCCATTTGTATTTTTATTCCTGTGAGTGGTTGTGTAGGTAGGGGCCCCAGTGCTCTGCTTTGCTCGGGGGCCTATAATGCTGTTAAGACGGCCCTGGACACGTTGGTACCAGCGCCTGCAGTGGATAGCTATGAGGCGGGAAGCTGTGGGCTGATGCATGCGCGCACACAACACTTTGCTGGAAACGTGGTGGTTCCATCTGATATTCTCGATGGTCCTCACGGCTCTGCTATCGAAGCCGTCGATCATCTTTGCTAGGGTCTTTGTGAGGTGCAACGTTTCTGCTCAATAGAGGAGAACGGAGAGGACCGATGCATTGTAAATACGAAACTTCGTCTTTTGTTAGATTGAGCAATGGCGCCAAAGGAGCTTCCATAAGAAGTGCATGACCCCGGCAGCCAGGCCACATCTGCGGTTGATCTCCCGGGGTAAGATCTCCATTGTTGGTGACAGTCGAGCCCAGGTAAATAAAGGAGCTGGCAAATTCTACGGCGTCGGAGCCAATATGAAGCGGAGGAGGATCTGGGCAATTGCTGATATGCATCAGCTTTGTCTTCGCCCAGCTCACCTCAAGGCCAAGCTTTGCTGATTCTTCACGGTATATGGTCAGTGCATCTCTGAGCTGATTGATCGAATTGCTGAATAGGATGGTGTTTCTGCGTACTCCAGGTCGATTAGGTGCTAATTCCCGAAGGTAGCGCCAGAAACTCGTCCACAAACCTTTGTCATCAGATAGTCGATGACACAGTTGAAGAGGTCGGGGGCAGCTACGCAGCCCTATCTGACCCCGCTGTTGATGGGGAACTAGTCGGCGTTCTTCCCGTTCACTCGCACGCAGCTCTTGGCACTGCTATGGAGCCGTTGGAACAGGGTTGTGATCTTGGGAGTTGCGCCGACAAGCTGGAGAATTTTCCAGAGGGATGCGTAGCCGACCGTGTCGAAAGCCGCTTTGAAGTCGACGAAGGCGACATAGAGGCAACGATTTCTACGCAAATCCCGAAATATTTCAATAATGTGGCGGAGGGCAGAAATATGGTCAGCGGTGGATGGATTAGGCTTGTGGTGAGCGACGTCCGTTTCTGATGGCTGGGAGAGCTGAGGAGGATCTTGGTGGAGAGCTTACCTGGGATGAAGAGAAGCGCGATGCCTCTGTGGTTACTGCAGGGGAGGATAATGCCTCGGCTCTAGTCATTTGGGAGCCGCTCTGACACCCATACATGCTTAATGATACAGGTGAACCACTGGATCATGTTATCTCCGCCCGCCTTCAACATCTCCGCGGTGATAGTGCAGGTTGCAGGAGCTCTGTGGATTTTGAGCTACTTCATGGCGGTTCTGACTTCATCGGGGGTGACAGGATCGAGTCAGGAGGAGTCGTTGGCTGAAGCCGTGTCTGCGGTGGTGGTTAGGCAGGGATCGATTGGGACTGGTGGGTGATGCAGAAGAAGGATGAACTGCTTCTTCAGCGTTCGCGGCAGGTGGTTTCAGTGGTGATGACGTTGCCATTGGTAGCCTTCAGTAGGGCTGAAGAATATATATGTATCTAATACGGAGTATTATTTCAGTTGATTTGTACAGGATTGTACAAACTAACGTCGTTCGTCCTGTTAGAAATAGTAGCTATTTTTTCCTTGAGTTACAACCTATCATCCTAAAAAGATGGTGACACATTAGATAATGTAATTCTAAAAACACGGTGTCTCAAAAATAAGGATGGAATGCCTTCGATTGTCTGTCTGGACAAAGCTGACCTCTGCCTAAACAGCAACAACAAGTTTGTACATTTGCTAGCGTAGGTAAATAGAATTCTTAAATGATAGAAATGAAAGAAGACACAATCCGCATAACTAACAATCTTCTTTTGCTTTCCCCTCCTTTTTTAAAAATCTTTATCTTGTTTTTGTTCTTAACTGTAAGGGTACTAGATACTTCCCTAGTCTGTCATGGCATACTAGATTGAATAAATAAACAATAGCCAAGTCACTGACGTATTTATTGCGCGGAGCTTTAAAAAGACTACCTAGAAATAAATACAATACTTAGTGATAACATCTAGTATGTATTATGAATCCGGTAATTATCAATATTTCACCGTTTATTTACCGGAAGTCACACATCTTTTTTCCACTTTCAAATTTCGAAAATGTCTAATACCGGGTCGCACGTGCTAGTGAGGCTTTTCACAAAACAATCTCAGTGAGTATAGATATTTTTGTTAACACTTTCCTTTTCATGCTAAAATAAACTCTGGCTATATATCTAGCATTTTCCTACATTGTTTTGTTTGTTTCAATTATCTCAAGTATTTTTCTCGTACATTACATATGTGCCGGTATATTTCACTCATTCCAGATCGCTAAACGAAGTGGCATTCTGTGTTGTCGCTTCAACACGCCATCTCTCGCTCAATATCGACTTATAAATAAAAGATATACTATGATCGAACAAAGAAAGAAAAGATGTTTAGCGTCAGAGTTGGCTGGTCTCGTGCTAAACAACTACTTGCAATTTACTTAAGGGTTCAGTCGACAAATTATACTGACATACCTCCTTTTTTTTACACTTCTAACACTCTGTCTTCGAAAATTATATATTTATATAAATTCTGGAGATATGGTCAATATTGGGCCCTGAATCCTTAGGTAGCGCTTTTGTTTCGTGTATGAACATAAATAAATAATACATATTATATATAATGAATGGAGATGTTCGGACATGTGGTTGATAAATAATTATGTTATTTATGTTGTTTAATAGATTCTGAAGAAATCAATTCAGAGGAAATGTATTTTCTTATTGTATTGATAGAAACGTTTGTAAATCAATTAAATAATTTAATGTAATTTAATCCTGGTTATTTTTAGTCATTACCCACCTCGGAATTTTCTCTGCGATTTCTTGTTTTTGCGTGTTATCAACGAATATGACCCCCCCCCCCAAAACGACTAGCTTTGTAGAAAAGGGGGACGGAAAGACCAACGGAGTTTCGCAAACCCACACACCCCTTGCAGTTGGTGGGAAATTATTATTTTTCGTCGTTTTTTTTTTTTTCGTGTACTATCAACTAATCTGACTTCAAGGATGTTTGCAATCAACCTTTTCCTGGAAAACGGAAACCCTACCCCTAACCCTTTCAGAATGCAGATGAAGATGTAATATCATTTATTCCATAAAAGCCAGAGATACCTGAATTAGCATCCAATTCAAGCTTGAATGAAGTACAAGCAGCTGTCATCCTTAGAGCTCACAAGCACCTGCCATTCCTGTGCCTTCAAGATAGGTAGATAGCATCCTCATCCTCACATCCTAATATGGGTTACTTTCACTTTGCAACCTAAAATAAGATTTAACCAAAAATCTTCCATCTCTAAAAATGGGATAATAGCCTGTAATATCATAATCTTATGATATTATGGGTTAAACAACAATATCATAAGATTATGATATTGTTGTTTAACCCAGCTGAGCCTTGATCAAGGAGGCCAGTGGTTAAAAGCAATCCAGCTACATCTATCTTGTATTATTTTCAAATATAGTTCATCTCAAACTACATTAATATAAAATTTAAAATGTGTGCATCACAATGTAAATGACTGATAATAATTGAGAAAAGAGTGGACAGAGGCACCTGAGAGCAATTGAGCTCCTGGGGTATTTTACCCAATTTTCTCATTATTTAGAGTGATCACCTATTATTATGGTCATATGTGTTGGGACACACATTTCAAATTTTCCCAATGCTTAGGTGAACGTTTTTTTTTTATATATCTAATATGTGTTTTTCTCTTATTGCAGATTTTCAGTTCCTGATGCTCCATTTTCTGTCCCCAGTAAGACCACAGTTCAAGAATTAAGCAGTCTTGTCAATGGATTGCTTAAAGGTATTCTATCATTCTACTATTTTTTTTCTTTAAACTTTGGAAGAAATCTAACTTCATTTATACATTAGACTTAATTGTAGATGTGTCAGTGTTCACCTGAGGTGAGTCCAGCCACCTCTAGCCAGTGAATCCACAGCATTGTGAACAGAAGCCAAATATGTTTGGTGAGCACAATTATGCTGCAGGGCGATTGTCAACCAGTCACAATTCCAATATTAAACCCCATATATTTGAGAGCCAGATGCCAATTCAAGGTCCAATTTGGTGGTACTAATCCATATTTTAAGCACCGTATATTAGAGGGCCAGATGTCAAATACAAGGTCTAGTTTGGTGGTACTAATCCATGTTTTCAACTGTCCATCTCATCGTTTATACCACCCTGACAACTGCAAGAGTTGTTGAAGTGTGTCTCCAACTAATTCATTATATATTAGAGATGTACGGATAATATTGATTTCTAACATAAACACAAGAACACACAATTTGGAGTGGGGAAGAAGAAATCAGTTAAATTCTTTCTCCACTCCCTCCTGAAATACTTAACTGTTGCTTATTGTGTTGACCTCTGTGAGATATAAACTGTGTCATTAATTACTATACAGATATTCTGACTTGATTGATTCAATACATCTTAGTATATTATGTCTAAGACTTTACCATGTGAGATGTGACATTTTACTGTGAAATTTGTGACTATGTAAAATAGAAAAAAACTGCTTAGTTATATTGAGGACGTGATAACCTCTCTAATGCCCGAGCCACAATAAAACTTATTCAGTATACTGAAAAATGTTTAATGCTATGGGAATCTAGTTGTAGAAATCCAAAATGGAATATATGAGTGAAACATGCTCTACCTTGACTCATCTAAGAAAGCAAGAACTGACTGAGGCTGTAACAAGCTGCCTAATTCATGGCTGTATGGAAAGCAGATGTAAAATGGATGATGATGAACAACAGTTGGTTGTGATAACCCCTAGAAGAGAGGCTTGAAAAACTCTTTGCTAAAAAGTTTCAATTTCTTTGTAGTTTATTCGTCAGTCAACATCACATCACAATATAGTAAGCACAGTGAGAGAATCAACATTGCATACTATTTTGGTGTGTGTGCTTTGTATTAATATATATATATATATATATGTGTGTGTGTTTATATGTTTATGGAGGTTGGTTTATTATAAAATGTATATAGCAATAGTGAGTTAAGTTGTTAGTAAATGATGTGTTATTAATGTCTTTGTTGCTTTCTCTTGTTTCATGTTGCCAGAAGGCATCAGCAGCACAGAAAAACTGGTCGACTTTGACTTTCTTATCAAAGCAGAATTCCTTCATACAAGTCTTCTTGAGCACACTATTCAGAACAATATCTCCACAGTAAGTAATGTCTTTGTCATTCACCCAAGTCAACACCACCATTGACCTATTGTCAACACCAACATCGTTACATATGCTACCATTGATCTTTAGTCAACACCAACACATGTACTGCCATCACATACACTACCATTGACCTATGGTCAAAACCAACACAATCACTTACACTTCCATTCCTTTATGGTCAACACCATCACATACACTTCCATTCACCTATGGTCAACACCATCACATTCACTGCCATTTGCCTATGGTCAACAATACCCAAACTGACGAGCAGGTACACCACAGTATCTCCTCTTTACAAACTGTTTAGTGAGTACTTGGAATACAATAGCCTTTTACTCAGTGTAGTTACAAGATCATCAGACAAGATAGAGTAACAAAACTCATCATTTAGCCATAATAAAGAATATTATTAAACTGTACTTTAGTATTGAGTACTCATTCTTACATCTGTTAATATTATTCAGACATATCATCATCATTTAACGTTTATTTTCCATGCTCGCATTGATTAGACAGCTGTCGTACTGAGGCCTAACTGGTCATGTGACCAGGTAGTGATCGCACACTTTGTCTTGGCTTGATTTCTAGGGCTGGGTGCCCTTCCTAATGCCAACCTCTTTACAGCGTGTACAAGGAGCATGGTTTTTATGGTTGGATGCTCTTCCTAACACCAACCACTTTATAGTTGTGCTAGGGACATGGTTTCTACAGCTACATTCCTTTCCTAACACCACTTCATAGCATATACTGGAAACATTTTATCACAACTCCAGGACTACCACCTTACAGAGTGGACTGGGTATATTTTATCATGGCACTAGCACTACCACCTTACAGAGTGGACTGGGTGCTTTTGTTGTGACACCAGCATTCCCTCATTACAACACTAGGGTGCTCAGTACCTTTGGTTTTATAATTTTATGCTAAACATTTGTCATTGTTGTAACTCTCTTTCTACGGTTAATTTCAAATGATTGGAAGGTCAAATAATTCGTATAAAGAATTAAACGTAGTGTTTTATTCAGAAATTTTTTAGTCTAAAAGACTCAGTAAATATAAGATCCGTTTTGTTTTTTCATGCCAGGAACTATTTAGTGTTGGTTAACGGTTGAAGTTTAAAAAAAGCATAATCTTTAGTTGAAGTCATCCTAAAAGTTATTATCAGTTGAAGGAACAGTTTATAGATAGTTAGGGAATATTTTCTTTTTCCTTTGCTAAAACTGTCTTGAAATTCAATAATATGAAGAAGATTCAAAAATGGAATGGAAAGATTTTTATGTAAAAGCTTTATTTCTCCACATAAGCATCCGTCTAACCGATGCTAGCATGGAAAATGAACGTTAAACGATAATCATGATTAGCACCATTAACATCAAAGCAGTTTTGTAAGAGCCATTTATACCATCCTGATAGAACTGAGGGTCTGAGAATTTAACCATGTCAATCTAGTTGGTCTCAAATTGGGCAAAGATATTGTCATAGTGGAAAAGAACTCTCTGATGAAATTCTTCAGGGCGCTATATTGCTAAATTTCTGGCTAATTTTCTCAAAACTTTCTCATAATAAGCAGATTCTTCCCTCTAAGAAGTCATTAAAAAAAATGCCCTCAGCATCACAAAAGACTTTCCTCCTGAATGGTTCATTTTTGTTTTGACTAGGTTCTTTCCACCTTTAGGTAACCATTGCTTTCACTGTGCTTTGTCTTCAGGATTGTAGAGGTAAAGCAATGTTTCATCACTAGTCACAATTCACTTCAGAAAGCCTTCTGGATTTTGATCCCATGTACTTAAAATTTCTGAAGAAAGCTCTGCTCTCATTTGTTGTTGATCTGAGTGCAACTGTCTTGGCACCCAGCAAACAAAAAGTTTGCTCAGCTTTAATTTATCACTTAAAAGTGTGAACTGATCCCAACAGAGATGCCAAGGGTGTGGGAGCTATTTTTTCTGCCTTTAATCATTGGTCTCCATCAATTAAATCTCAAATAGCATCGATTTTTTTTTATTCAGAAACTGATGTTAATGTCCTGCTGGTCCATTCATCATCTTCAATTCCGTCTTGTCCGTCTTTGAGCCAAGTTATGCATTTGTAAATTGCTGATTTTTTAAGGGAAGTATCTTCAGTGAAGGCACTTGGCTTAGTGATTAGAGAATTCGATTCCTGGACCTGGCAATGTGTTATGTCCTTGAGCAAGACAGTATATTCCATATTGCTTTTTCTGCCCTGTGTTGCAATCAGTAAATAGTATCAGCAAAGACCAATAAAAACATGGTTTCCCTGGTCCGAGTTCCACCCCACTTTGTTTGGGATCTTGTCAATCAATCTCCATAAACATTTCTCAAAGCTTCAATAATGTCCTTTTTCTTCCAACCAAGTTTTACTATAAATTTGATGTTGGTTCTTGCTTAAGTTTTGACTACACACATGTTGTTTTTAAAATGATATCAATTTCAATTTATTGCTTCAAATTCTTTTGGATCATACAGGTTAGAACACATATATATATATACATGTTTAAGTTGATGCAAGTAAAATATTTTCACAATGTTCCTATAAACATTTTCCACAAAATGTTTGAATGCTTCTCATATATCTCTTTCTAAGGTTTATGATTCAAATATACGATATAAAATGTTAATTTTACAGGAAGATGTTATTGAGATAGAATACCTCGAGAGGCATCCGGCACCACAACCAGAAGACTCTCTGGTCCATGATGACTGGGTTAGTTGTATCCATGGTGGTAAACAGTAGTAAGTTATTTCTTCTTCTCTCCCTCCCTCAGCATGTTGACTGTTGCTATCATCGTCATTTAACATGTTTTCCTTGCTAGCAAGGTTTGGACAGGTGATTACAGATCAGGTCTATTTAATTGGAGTTACTGATCTCTCGGATAAGTGAGGGACTGCATCTTGCTTATTTATGTTCATGCAATCTAATAAAAGCATTGAGTGCATTTTATGGAGCTACTTGCACTAAGGATTTTGTAATGTCTTTGACACAATTGAAGTGTTCCTTAGACACTTTGTTTGACAAGTTTTCTGTGGCTAGATGCTCTTCCTGTAACCAGCCACATTACAGAGTGTACAATGGACATTTTGTGTGGCGCCAACACCAGAGGGGTTTTTGTGTTGTGACTGAAAGATACTCTCAACACCTTTTGGCATGATTTTTACAGCTGGGAGCTCTTCCTAACACCAACCATTTTACAGGGCAACTGGGTATATTAACCACTTTATATATGTATATATATATATATATTTATTTATTTCAATAATTATTGCAGCCCCGGAAAAAAGTAGTAAGAGACCTAGTAACACATAATTCAATTCATCCAGACCTAGAGTTTAACTGCCCTAATAGACAGAATTCTGATGCAACACATATACCTAATAATGACTGTAATTGCAAAAAATCAGCAAACTGCTCTATGTAGAACAGAAGCTTCTGAAGAAACATTGTATATGAGTGAAGGGTTACTACTAGTGACAGTATTTATAAGTACATAGGATCCACAACCAGTTTTAAGAACAGATGGTACAATCTTCGCTACTTGTTTAATAGAATTGACAAGCTTGGGAGTACATGCAAGATTTCACAGCTCTAGCATCACTCATTTATAGTCAGCCTATGAACGTTTCAGCCGACCCTCATATATTAGCATGCGATATTTGACATTGTTCTCTATTAACATGTAATACTTGAAACATCTCTATTAATGTAGTATTTGACACAGCTCTATATTGACATGTGGCATTTGATCCAGTTCTATATTCATGTGTGATATTTGACATAGAACTTATGGTGTATGAAAAAGTTCATTTTGACATGTTTTTATCTTTTTCTTCTCTATCTTCAGTATATTGTCTGGTTGCTATGACAACACTGTCCATGTCTGGAACACAGAAGGTGTCAATTTGAAAACAATATCTGGACACACAGCTCCAGTTTTGTGCGTGTCTTGGATAAAACTGGGTATGTCTTCATCTTTTTTTTATACCAACCCAGCCAAAACTCAGCTCTTGTCCTATGAAACAAAATCACTCATTTTAAAGGATTCCTATTTATCCTTTTAACATTTACATTACTCTATATTTACTATTGTATTTTTCTGGTAAAGGCTTATCTCCCACAATATCTAATCTGTGAGATTTTGATATTATTTATTTTGAAAACAATACCTTAATGTTGGTATGAATGGCCAGTTTGAGCAGGTAGTGGTGAGAGAATTCTGGTCAATACAGCCAGTTTAAATGCTGAAGGGTTAAATTAGAATCTTCCAACATAATTTTATATAAGAACCATAACTTACTATGTTAGTAATGAAATTAATGATTTTAGTTAATCCCTCAAAATTCTTTCTTAATTAATTGAAAGTGTATTTTGTTAGAAATACAGTAATAAAAAGGGCTAAATATATTTCTATAGTTGAAAGTATTTCAGTGTTAGCACATGTTTATGGTGTACAGGGAGAGGGGGATGATGAGGAATGTATGGAAACACCAATAAATGTGGCCTCGTGTTTAGTCAGGAAAGTAATATTATAAAATGCTAACTGGTAAACTGTATGGTACTGGGCATTTTTAAGTCAAAGCTTTGTAACCACATTTCTAATGAATTACACTGTTTCAATTAATTTTTGAGTGATATAACTAACTTGTTCATTTTTGAGTAATAAACTAAATTGTTCATTATGAAGCTGATGTTTGGAATATAGCTAAAAAAATTCTGACATAAGGTTATAATTGGACATTTTAATTTAAATATGACATTAAAATGAGTAGTTTGCTTTCATAGAACCAAAAGCAGCAATCTCAGACTGAATTCTGTAAATAATGAGGAATTTGGAAGAATTTAGTAAAATAAGTAATATCATGATTAACCCTTTATAGCCTTTATATTACTTTATATTTACTATTGTATTTTCACATTAAACACTTTCTCACATAATATTGAATCTATGAGATTTTGATATTATTTATTTTGAGAACAATACCTTAACATAAGTATTATAAGTATATATGGTTTGAACAGAAAGAGGTGAGAGAATTCTGGTCGGATATGGCTGGTTTAAATACTAAAGGGTCAAGTAACTGTTTGGAACATGACTTAACAGGTGTAGGAGATGTACTCCATCGAGTGCGGCATTACTGCTGTCCAGATGTAGGAGCTGTACTCCATTGAGTGTGGCAGTATTACTATCCCAGATGTAGGAGCTGTATTCCCATTGAGTATGGCAGTACTACCATCCCAGATGTGGGAGCTGTATTCCCATTGAGTATGGCAGTACTACCATCCCAGATGTGGGAGCTGTACTCCATCCCAGATGTAGGAGATATAATCCATTGAATGTGGCGGTACTGCTGTCCCAGATGTAGGAGATGTATTGCATTGAGTTTGACAGTGCCGCCACCATTTTAGATATGGGAGCTGTACTGCATTGTGTGGCAGTACTAATGTTCCACATGTAGACAATACTACTGTTCCACATGTGAGGGCAGTCCACCATCCCAGATGTGGGAGCAGTACTCCATCACATTATATTTTAGTTAGGTTTTCATTGATTTCTTCTTTACTCTTCCATGTTTTACTGGTTTGGCTAAAACTATAATCAACTACAAAACCTCACCACAGAAGATGAAGGTCCAACTTGTGAATTTGTCACTGGCTCCCATGACCAGACACTGTTACAGTGGCAGTGGAACCCCAAAACTAAAGAAGTGAAATGTAACTATGTTTGTCGTGGTCACTCAGCCAGTGTGGACTGTGTGGCTGTTGACCACACCAAAACCAGAGTAAGTAGATGTGTCTTTTATTAGATTAATTATTAAAAGGTCTGACTGGAGGGTTAATTAGCTGATTGGTTGGACAAGGTGTTTTTTCATGGCACCAACACTACCACCTTACAGAGTGGACTGGGTGTATTGTATCGTGGCACATTCATTACCACTTTACAGAGTGAATAATATGGATGCAAACTGTATTTTGTGTCCTTGTTAATATGGGGGTGGGGGTGCAAGAGATTTTATTAATATTGGCTAGTATTTATCAATTTGAGAACCACTGAATGAGGCTTTGTGAGAATAGGAATGATGATGATATTTAGCTCCAGGTCAGCTCTTATTGAGCAGACATGATTTCAAGAATTCTAACCATGAGCATTCCATCTTTTTTTTCAGACATAGTGTATCTAGTACTACGTTATCAAATGTATTCATTTTTCTGATCATGGAGTGTAGTTTGAGAGATTTGGCTGCTATTTTTAGCAGATAAAACGACTGCGTAGCAGCTCTCAATGATAATGGTGTTGGTGTCAGTGATGATGTTTTTGTTAATAATGGCATCATGGTCAGCTTTGTTGATCCATCAGGGGAATCAAATAAAATACACCCAGTCAACCCAATTGATCAACCAACTAAAAATAGCAGCCAAATTTTCCTCAAATCATACCTTGTCATCTTAAATAAGTAAGGGTTACATTAGATAATATAGTCTTACATACCACAAATTAGACTGGATGGTCATGGTTAGATCATAAATAAAGACTGAGCTGAGACTAAACAGCAGCATATTTGTTTTCATCTCATCCCTTTTGATATCAACTCTCCCAATTCCCCAAAAGATTTATATGAAAACCTTTTGCTATGTTACAAATATCTTAATGAAGAAATTATAATTTTAGCAACTCCCTCCAAATTCTTCATTAATTAATCCAAATACAGTGTATTTAATTTGAAATATGGTAATTGAAAGTGTTAAAGTCCACTATCATTCCCCAGTGCAAACATTGACTGCTACCCCATTTAATATAGAGGTTGCCTCTAAAACCAATCTAAAGATTGCATCTACAACTAATCTAGAAATCACCTCTACAACTAATCTAGGGTTTGTATTTCATTTTATTGGCTTTCTGATCTTTTGCAGGTCTGCAGTGGTTCCTGGGACAACATGCTGAAAATATGGTCTACAGGTTAGTGGTTTGTGTCTATTTATAGGGGGGGGGGGGGGTGTTAACTAGAAGGCTTCACATTTGTTCTGGCTTTCTGAGTTTAAATCCTACAACTTTGCCTTTCATCCATCTAGTACTGGGGTCAATAATTCTTCCTTTATATCTCTTTCTCATTTCCTCTTTTTCCTTTTCTTACCTTCACAGAAAGAAATTAGCTGTGTTCAGACCTGGAGAGGGGATGGGCTTGGCCAGGTTTAAAATACCCGGGGAAACAAAGTATGTCATAATTCCAGCAAGTGTTACGGCTCTATACATATGTATGTGTATATAATATATACATACATATGTGAGCACATCTTGCTCATACAAATCTGTTTTTGACTTGGTGCCCTTCTTAATGCCAATCATGTTTCAGAGTTGACTGGGTGCTTTTTATTGAAGCACCAAAACAACTATCTGGCAGGGTGAACTAAGTGATTTTTCATCGTAGCACAAGCATGATCATCTTACAGGGTGGACAGTTCTTTTTTGTCATGTCACAAGCATGACCATCTTACAGTCTCACTCTTTTTTCTCTGATGGCTGCCACTTTCACCACTGACTACCTGCTTGAACAACGATAGAATATTTTGACACTGGTTCCCTAAGTCAGTTTGTCATCACCGCTTTTGTCTCAGTTCCCATTCAAATTCATCATCGATTCTCTTCATTTTCCAAATACATTTCATTTTTTTTTTTCGACTGCATCAGTTTCTGTAAAGTCTGTGAAAATATAATTACTTTCGATATCTGATACCATGTTTGTTTAAAAAGTTTTCCTTATAATAACATGGTTTTCTTTCTCGCATGTAACTCGTGATTAACTACCGTATTGCTAAGATTATGCATGAGTACAGGCGAGATCTGACTGCTATAGCGAAAAAATAAATGACTGCGAGCTGAATTCGACTCTGAATAGTTTCTGATGTCCCGACTGTAGACAGGACCAGAGAGAAAGAGTTAATATAAATTATGATAATGTCTTTTATTGTTCTCCAGTTGTTGATAACAATTCAACCGAAACAACAGAAGATGAAGAAGTGAACCAGCTGAAGAAAAAGAAAATCTGTGGTTATAAAGCACAGCTAAGAGTAAGTAAACTATTTCACCTACCCACCTATCCCTAACTCCCTTCCATTTACTGGGAGGCAGGCAGCAGTGACTTTTTATAGGATTACATTGTTATGCTTAATCATTATATTTAATGTCCATTTTCCCTGCTAGCAAAAGTTGAACATGCCATCACAGACTGGTCAGTACTCAAATGGAGCCTCTGACATCCTTGTGGACGGGGTCTGACATGATCATGCACTCTATCAAGTGTATTTTGTGTCACCACCACTAAGGATTAGCATGAGTATTTGTGTACGTGTTAATTTATGCTAGGTGGATTTGACCATTGACAAAATATCATTATTATTATTATTATGTGTATATCTTCGTTTCTAGAATAGGAACTCTGTATCCCTGCATGTCGTAAGAGGCAGTTAAAAGGGTTAGCACCAAGACGTCTTTGGGGAAATGTGTGTACAAAATGACACTGGCACACTCAGCATTCCAGATTACCAAAAGAAGGGGGCCTGGATGTGCTATTGTGAGAGGTTGATGAATGTGGAAAATGAGTGGGCAGAAGAGAGACTACCTTCAGTGACCCAACAGAAAGACCAGCTATTGAAATTAACAGTTATAGGGTTAAGGGAGCAATCAAGGAGATGAAAAATTGTAAGACCACCAGGCCATCAGAAATAGTCGCTTAGATGCTGAAATTCTCTGAGGAAGTAGGAGCTCAACTAGTCACCTGCATAATCAGTCAGGTAGTACAAGATGGTGTTACACCCAATGACTGGTGTTGTAGTATACTCATCAATTGTTACAGGAAAAAAGGTGATGCACTAAAAAGTAGCAATTACAGGGGCATAAAACTAATGGACCAAGTAATGAAAGTGACAGAAATTACAAATTAGAGAGATGCCGTTTAGTTTTGTGCTGTAGAAAAGTACTACAGATGCCCTCTTCCTAGTGAGACAGCTAGTTCCTAGCTAAGAATAAAGCGCTATATTTAGCTTTTGTTGATCTAGAGAAGGCATTTGACAGAGTACCTTGATTTGTCATCTAGTGGTCCTTAAGGAAAGTAGTCATAGAAGAATGTCTCATAAGAGCAGTGCAAGCCATGTACAGAAGCTGTTAGTAAAGTGAGTGGGCACTGAGTTTAGTAAGGAATTCAGTGTTCAGTGTGCAAGAAGGTGTTTATCAGAGCTCTGTCCTCAGTCCACTCCTGTTTGTCATAGTTCTGTTGGCCATAGCAGAGGAGATTAAAACAGGTTACCCATAGAAATTCCTATATGTTGACGACCTGGTTCTAATAGCCAAATCTGTAGAAAAGCTAAAAAAGAAATTCCAGCTTTGGAAACAGAGCTTTGAGTAAACTTAGGAAAAACTAAGGTTCTGGTATGCAGGAAAGAAGACGAGACCCTGGTTCCATCAGGAAAGTGGCTCTGCTCAATATGTAGAAAAGGAGTTGATAGTAACTCTATACGATATACACAATATAAATCTTGCATACGCATGAGGTTTGGTGGTATAGTAAGCAGACTAACTGAAAAGGTAAACTTTTTGTGAGGCAGATGACTGGGATAGTTAGAGCACAAATAAAATAAACATTTTCAAATCCCGGGAAGGCTCCATACATGTAGTTCATCGTTTCTGTTACCTCGATGATAAAATTTGTGGAGCAGGAGGCTGCACCGGCAGTATAATAACTAGAGTAAGAACTGGATATAACAGGAATTAGGTATATTGTGCAGGAGAGAAGACTGCACTGGTATGGATGGTGAGCATTGGGTGTAAAAGTGCCAAGAAATCTCAGTGAACTGGAACTGTGGTAGGAAACCTAGGAAGACCTGGGCAGATGTTCTCAGAGCTGATCTCAAATGATTCCAGAGATGTGCTAGAAAGAACCTGTCCATCCCATGTAAGCATTGGAAATAGGACATAAAATGTTGATTATTAATATCATTCCATTAAAGGTAGTGGATTGGCAGAGTCGTTAGAGCATTGGTCAGATACATAGCAGTATTTTTCTGGCTCTTTATGTACTGAGTTCAAATCCTGCTGAGGTCAGCTTTACCTTTCATCCTTCTATGGTCAATAAAGTACCAGTTTAGCACTGGGGTCGATTTAATCGACTTTTCCTGCCCCCAAAATTGCTGACCTCGTGCCTAAATCAGAAACCATTATTATTATTTGACAGAATCAGTAGAGCATTGGACACCATGCTTTACAGCATAGAGTTACAGCCCTTTACATTGCGTTCAAATCCCGTCGAGGTTAGTTTTACCTTTCATCTTTGCAGGGTTGATAAAATAAAGTACCAGTCACACACTAGGGTTGATTCAATCAACTTTCCCCTCCCCAAAATATTGCTGACCTTGTGCCTAAATCAGTAACCATTATTATTGTAATTATTATTATTATTATTCCATTGTTAGGTTCCTCTTCTGACGTTGGCTGGCCACTCAGAAGGAATATCGTCGTTATGTTGGGTAGAACGCAATCAAATCTGTACCGGATCTTGGGACCATACAATGAAGATTTGGGATCTGGAAAAGGCTGAATGTTCAACCACTATGGTATTTCATTTTTACCATTAAAACATTTTTTTCTTTCTTAAAACTAATTTAGCTTTTTGTACCTCCATTATTCAGGGTTGCTGTTTTAATGAACTTTTGTGTGTTCCAGTGATGATGGTCGTGTTTTACTAGGTGGATAGCAGATTCAGCCCCCCCCCCCCCCCCCCCCCCCCCCTCCTCTCTCTCTGTGATTACATCCATGAGAGTATGTGGACACTCTGAGAGCAGAAATTCCACCTACCCCAAACTTATATAGACGAATGTAAGGTCGCCATTAATAGCAGATATTCCATTCACCTCACAACTAGATAGAGAGTGTAAAGTCACTATTAATAGAGCAGAAATTTCACCTAACACAATACCTATACAGAAAATGTAAGGTAACCAGTTCAAGAGCAGAATTTTCAACACCACACCCATATAAAGCATATGAAGTCATACTGACATTTATGAATATGATTTAAATGATCTAAGAGTATGGAAAAATCCTTCACCCACAAAAGTAACTAACATGAAAGCTATCAAGTTACAGCCTCTTTGTCTGTAGTTTTCATTTCAAACAACAATATCAATATAGCTGTTTTCCACTAACTTCATGTCCGACCTGTTACTTATATTTCATTCTCATTATCTTTGCAGCAAGGCTCCAAAGTTTTCCTTGATCTCGCTTATTCTCCACTCAACCGATTGATTATCACAGGCTCAGCTGATCGACACATTCGCCTTTGGGACCATCGAACAAGTGGTTTGTTGTCATCTTTTTCTATTAAAATACCTCAGATTCCTCCCCAGCATCACCAAGGACACTAAGCACCTTAGTGCTGTAATGAGGTGTCACCGATGCCACAATAAAAAGCATCCAGCCCGTCCTGTAAGGTGGTAGTGCTGGGTTCACGATAGAAAGGATCCCAATACAAGCTGTAAAGTGGTTGGTTTTAGAAATGGCATCCAGCTGTAGAAACCATGCTCCCAGAATCATGCTGTAGATTGTTGATATTAGGAAAGGCATACAACCATAAAAACCAAGCTAAGACAAAGTGTTCTAATGGGACCTTGTCACCTGACCAGTCTGGCCTCAACATGTGACAGCGATCTAACACATGCAAGCATGGAAAATAGACATTAAACAGTGATGATGATCATGTTGATGTTCATTATATGAATAAATGCAGGCATAGTTGTGTCTTTAAGCTGTGACTTTACATTGAGCCCACTGCGTAGCATCTTGGTCATGGGTCTTTCACTGTAGCCTCAGACGGACCGTTGCCTGTTTAGAGAATTTGGTTGACAGAAACTATAAGATGCTCACATATCATCATTTTATGTCCTCTTTCCATGTTGGCATAGGTTGGACGAATTCTTGTGGCCCAAGGCCAGATGGGTCAAAACCACCAATATTGCTCTGTAATGGCTGCTGGCCAGGTTTTTTCTTGTTAAGGGTATTTTACCCAATTTTCTAATGCTATTATTGTTTATAGCGATTTCTGCATTTGAATTCCAACATTTCAAATATATATTTATATATAAAGAAACAGTCAGCAAGGTTAGAATTAACAATGAATATAGTGAAGAAATTAGCATAAAAGTTGGTGTTCATCAAGGCTCTGTCCTTAGCCCCCTCCTATTTATTATTGCCCTTCAGGCTATAACAGAGGAGTTTTAAGACCGGCTGCCCATGGGAACTTCTATACGCAGATGATCTAACTCTCATAGCTGAATGTATGATTGACCTAGAGAAATTCCATGGAAGCATGGCCTAGAATCAAAAGGCCTTAATGTTAACTTGTCTAGGACTAAAGTTCTAGTATGTAGAAAGGAAAATAGGGCACAGATGCCCTCTGGGAAATGGTCATGCTCAGTGTGTAGGAAAGGAGTAGGTAGAAATTCCATTTTATGTCCCAAATGCAAACTGGGTACATAAAAGATGTAGTGGGATCACAGGTAAGCTATCTAAGAACGTAGATTTTATATGTGGCCGATGCTCAGGTGCAATAAGTAGCAAGTGCCCACAGGATACTAGCTTCTTCTATTGTCCAGATAGTTCTATAGAAATAGTGGACACTTTCCGTTACCTGGGTGACAAAATCAGCAGTGGTGGAGGGTGCTCTGAAAGTACAGTAGCCAGAGTCAGAACGGGATGGAAAAAGTTCAGAGAACTTATACCGCTGTTGGCCACAAAAGGTTTCTCTCTAAAAATGAAAGGCAGATTGTATGATGCCTGTATATGAACAGCAATGCTACATGGCAGTGAGACATGGGCATTACGTGCAGAGGACCTGCGCAGACTGGAAAGGAACGAAGCATGCATGCTTCGTTGGATGTGTAATGCGAACAGCAAAACATAAATGAACTAAGTGAGAAATTAGGAATAAGAGGGATCAGATGCTGTTTACTTGAGAGAAGACTACGTTGGTATGGTCATGTGATGCGCATGAAAGACGACCGCTGTGTAAAAAAGTGCAAGGCGATCAAAATAGATGGAAGCTACAGAGTAGGTAGACCCAGAAAGACCTGGGACGATTTGATAAATTCCGACCTTACACACTTGCACCTCTCTAAGACAATGTCACTGGACCGAGATCTTTGGTGCCATGCCGTAATACAGAAGACCCGACTTGCCTACGTACAAAGCGAAACCTACAGTCAGTAGGCACCTCTTAACCAAATATACACCCCAATCCACTACCCCTACTCCACCCTCCCACTTCCGCCAACACCACCCTTTCTCTGTAAAGTTATGTTGGTACCACAACATCCAGTCCAAACTAATGAGGTCGTGTAAGTGTCACAACAAAAAACACAGTCCACGCTGTAATGTGGCCATGTAGGTAACACGGTAAAAAGCTCCCGGTCCACACTGTAAACGTGGCTGGTGTTAGGAAGGGCAACAGCCGTAGAAAACCTGCCAGGTAGTCCTATACGAGTGAGACACGGTCACCCGACCAAACTTGCCTCAAGTGGGACAACTCCCGTCTAACCTATGCTAGCGTGGAAGATAGACGTTAAACGATGATGATGATGATATGTATGTTGCAATGCTACATGGCAGTGAAAAAAATGTACCTTGAATGTGGAGGCTAGAAAGAATGAGTCAAGTATGCTTCAGTGGATGTGTAATATCAGTGTGCTTGGGCAGTATAGCATAAGCTATCTGAAGGAAAAGTTTGGCATAAGGGGAATTGGATGTAGTGTGCAAGAGAGAAAACTGCGTTGGTATGGACATGTGATACATGTGTCCCAGCCACTGGCGTTTCTCTACATTTATTTATGCATCTGTGATGGTAGGTCACACCATAACCACCCAGATTGTAAACCAAGTAATACAAAATGGTGCTATACCCATTGACTGGTGTAGCAGCAGTATCATGAACTGTCAGAAGGGCAAAGGTGATGCACTAGACAGGAAACTACTGAGGCATCAAATTGATGGACCAGGTTGTGGAAGTTACAGAAAGTGTCATTGTACAACTGATTAGGGATCAAATTAACTTAAATGAGATACAGTTTGGATTTGTGCCAGGTAAAAGTACCACTGATGCCCTCTTTCTTTTGAGACAACTGCAAAAGTACCTAGCTAAAAGTAAACCCCTCTACTTGGCATTTGTTGACCTGGAGAAAGCATTTGTGTGTTTCTTCATGCATCAATGTTTGCTTGAATATATCTATATCACCCTGTTAGTCATTTTGGTGCCACGATAAAAAGCACCCAGTCTACACTGTAACGTAGTTGGTGTTAGGAAGAACATCCAGTCTTAGAAAAGCCAAAATACAGATCCCTATTAGCAAGACCTAACTTGAATTGTCACATGCAGAAATAGACATTAAACAGTGATAATGATGAACTCTATTCATGTGTGTGAAAACATGATGTAATTTTCTGGGTACATTATACAAATTCTTGTTATTTTTAGAGGGTGCAATAGTGAAGAACAGTTTCTCTTCTCACAGAGGCTGGGTGTCCAGTGTATGTTGGTCACCTAACAGTGAAAACCACTTCATCTCAGGTTCATACGACATGCTATTAAAACTCTGGGACGTACGAAGGTGAGTACAGAATAAATTAAATCTATATGATGTATGCACTAAACTGTTGGCTTACAAATGTAGACACAGACAAACAAATAAAACTGGTAACCCACATACACAAATTTCTTTATATATCTACATGCATAAATATGTATGCATGTTATATAGCTATCTCCATCTCACTATATATATATATATATATATATATTAATTTTTAAACAAAGAATTTCTACTTTCACCTTATATGGGATCTTCTGAAACTCAGAAACTGAGCTTCAGAAGATTCCATATAGAGTGAAAGCAGGAATTTTTTGCTTAAATTTTAATCTGTACTAATAATAAATATTTGCTCTACAGGTTTATATACACTTATATATATATATATATATACAATCCTTATCAAACCGTCTTCGAATTTTGGTCTTTGTATTTAATATTACTATATATATGTGTATAGGTTATTTAGTAATAGTGTTGATTACTGATGGTAAATGTTTTGAGTTCACTATTTTGAGGATCTCAAGCTAATCATCTGTGAAACATATGTAATGGTTCATATACAATAAAAACATTTTAAAGTGAAACATCGTTAATAATACTGTTTCTCTCTCTCTCTCTCTCTATATATATATATATATATATATATATATATATATATATATGTATGTGTGTGTGTGCTAAAATAATTAATTATCATATGAAATGGAGAAGTTATATATATATATATATATATATATATATATATATACAAACACATACACATATTGCTGTGTGTAACCCAGTTTTTAGAAATAGGTACACTGTATCCCTGCATGTTGTAAAAGATGACTAAAAGGGTTGGGAAGGGATTCTGACTGTAAAACATTGTTTCAGACCATCCTGTCTAACCGATACCAGTTTGAAAATGTGGTGGTAAACGCAATTATATCTATATATGTTGTGTGTGAATTTGTGTTTACAAACTCCATTCTTTGCCCCAAATGCAAACAATGGGTACACAAGAGATGTAGCGGGATCTCAGGAAGCTTAATTAAGAATGTAGGATTCACATGCAGCAGCTGTGCTGAAACAGCAAGCAAACAGCCACAGGAAACAAGTACCACCAATCTCTGGGAGGGCCCTGTAGAAACAGTAGACAGCTTCTGCTACCTAGGTGACCGAATTAGCAACGGAGGTGGGTGCTCAGAAAGTACAATAACTAGGGTAAGAACGGGATGGAAGAAGTTTAGGGAACTACTACCACTGCTAGCTGCAAAAGGCTTCTCCCTCAGAATGAAAGGCAGACTGTATGATGCGTGTATCCGAACAGCGATGTTGCATGGTAGTGAGACCTGGGCGCTGAAGGTGGAAGACTTACGTAGATTAGAGAGAAACGAAGCCTGCATGCTCCGATGGATGTGTAACAGTAATATACGTGAACGACAAAGCATAAATGAATTGAGAGAGAGACTGAGCATAAGAGGAATCAAATGCTGCGTGCAGGAGAGGCGGTTACGCTGGTATGGACATGTGATGCGTATGAAGGATGACAGCTGCATAAAAAGGTGCAGAGCACTAGAAGTTGATGGAAACCGCGGAGTGGGGAGACCCAAGATGACTTGGGATGAGGTGATAAAAGCCGACCTTACCCAACTACACCTCTCAAAGTCAATGACACACGACCGTGACTTCTGGCGTCACGCAGTAATACAGGGTACCCGACCTCCCATGGGTACATGCTGAAGCATATAAACGATATGCCCCCCCCCCCCCCCCCCCCCCCCACCGCAAGGTGGTCGTGGAGGTGCCACGGCAAAAAAGCACCCAGCCCACACTGTAAAGTGGACGTGTAGGCGCCACGAAAAAGTACCCAGCACTCACTGTAAATGAGGTTGGTGTTAGGAAGGGCATCCAGCTGTAGAAATCAAGCCAGATCAGTTCCTGTATGAGCAAGGCATGGTCAGCCGACCAGACACTGCCCACAACAGGACAACCCGTCTAACCCATGCTAGCGTGGAAGAACGGACGTAAAACGGTGATGATGATGATGATGATGAAACAAGTGCTGAAGTATTTATGGTATTGGGATTATTCTCCATTGTTACTTGAAGTTCCACAATTGTTTGCTGATCCTGCACCTGCGTATATATCTATGTATGTGTGTGTGAGACAGTATGCATGTGTTTAATGTTTGCCAATGTACATTGACAAAAACATGGAAACCCAGTGGTTTTCAGATAAAATCCCTTGTGTTATTTCTCTACAAAGTTACACAAAAACTTCCTTGTCACTCTCACTGTCAGAAATACAGGGTCTTTCTTGCAGAGAAATCGAGACAATTTTTACAATGCATAAAATACTAAAATAATGGTAGTAGACATAATTTTAATGTAACATTTATTACTCAATATGGCTGCTCTTTTGTACATGAGAATGAAGTTTTTTTTATTCTGCATGTTGCACACACAATGCAGGTCTTCAACATGAACATCACAAATTCCTAGCTCTTTTCTTTCTACTCTGTGGAAGTCCCAAATCTTTGATATATTTAATAAAATAACATGTTTGAAAGCTTTTTATAATTTTATTTATGTACATTTTATTTCATTTTTTTTTTTTTTTCTCCAGTCCTAAAGCACCACTGTATAACATGACAGGCCATGAAGAAAAGATTCTGGCTGTTGATTGGTCAATTCCC
This sequence comes from Eledone cirrhosa, assembly GCA_964016885.1. Taxonomy (NCBI): domain Eukaryota; kingdom Metazoa; phylum Mollusca; class Cephalopoda; order Octopoda; family Eledonidae; genus Eledone; species Eledone cirrhosa. The sequence continues at coordinate 142,727,115 of OZ024741.1, read as the reverse complement.
AAACTTATGCTGTCTGGTGGTGCCGACAAACACATGAAGATATTTCACCACACCAGTACTAAAGAATTAATTTCTTAAACCTTTTTTTTTTAATTAAAGAATGAAAATACAAAATAAAACTTTTTCCTTTTTAATTATTTTATTTATTAAATATATATACAGGGTGAGCATAAAGTCTTTCCCTGATTATAAAATACCATATTTCGGATACTATTTAAGATTTTACTTTTTCATTGTTTTCATTTATAAATTTCGAGTTTTTCTGAACATCTTTTACATTTTCTCTTCTACAGGAAGTAGTTGTAATTTTCATTAACAAAAATCGAAAGACTTTATGCTCACCCTGTATATATGTATATATATACATGTACACAGACTGTAAATGTGGTTGGTGTTAGGAAAGGCATCCAGCTGTAAAATCCCTGGCGAAATTTACAGTGCTCCTCAGAGCAAGGTACAGCATAGCCAATTCTGACCAGACATGTCTCCAAACGTCGACCCATTTAACCCATGCAAAGCTTGGGAAAATGGACACTAAATGGTGATGATGATATATATATATAAACGGTGATGATATGTGTGTATGAATGAATTGATAGAGCATTAGACAAAATGTTTTGCAGTATTTAGTTACGACTTTCTACAAGTTCAAATTCCACTATGGTCAACTTCTGGATTTGTTAAGTACTGGGTACGATGTAATCTACTTTTCTTTTCCTTCCAAAGTGCTGCCCTTGTGCCTAAATTAGAAATCATTACTTTATATATACATACATAATCAATCAAGTACTACAGGATACTGTCATACACAATCACTACCATAAAGGCAAAGGAAACACTAGAGAGAGATAACCACAGAAGCTTCAAGTTAATAGACCAGGTGATAATAATAATGAAATTATTGTGTAAAGTGCTCAGGTGTACTACAACTCATCAAAGGTGCATGTATAGTACATAGAATAATATATAAATGTCAGGGAAGTGAATAGTGTATGGAGGGGGAACATTAGGTGTAGTGTTGGCGAATCTTGGGAAGCATGGAGGTTTTAAAGGATGCAGTGTCTTGACAGCTAACAACTGATGCAGGTAGTTTGTTCCATGCTTCAGCAACACTGAGCGTGAACAAATGTTTCGGAAAGTCATGGGAACTGTGCTGTTTTCGGACTTTGTTGTCATGCCCACGTGTGTTAGACACATGGAAATCAAAAAGGTACTCAAGGTTGTTGGCAAGATGATTAATAATTTTGTGGGTGTTTACCAAGTCAGTTGCCAGGCGTCGGAGCTTCAATGTATCCATGCCCAGAGAAGCAAGGCGTTCAGAGTATGGTAGATGCCTGATTCGCTTGGTTGCACGTCTCTGAACAGTTTCCAGGCGGTTAATGTTCTGAGCAAGATAGTGGTTCCAGACTGGTGATGCAAATTCTAAGTGTGGCCGCTCCATAGACATGTACAGCCTTAAATAGATAGCTGGAGAGCGGCTGAGTGATGCTAAGACACCCTTGGCCCTCTTGATAATTTTAGAGACGTGCTTCGTCCAACGCAAATCGCTGCTGACCGTAATGCCCAGGTCACGTTCACAAGAAGACTTCTTGATATTAGTGCTGTGGACGCTGGGTTTTACTCCCAAAATGCATGTGGTGCACTTGTCCACAGCTAGCTTGAGTTGCCAGTCTGTGATCCACTGTTGCATTGTGTCCAGGTCAGACTGCAAGCAAGATCTATCGTGTTCAGGATCTGTCCTTTTTATCTCGACGTACAGCTTGATGTCATCTGTGTATTTCAGTACTGTGGCATTCTTTAAGTTGGCATCTATGTCATTAATATATGCCACAAACAAAAGGGGGCCAAGAACAGATCCCTGTGGTTCACCAGTTGACATCTCATATGGTGAAAGATATTGAAAGCGCAACAAATTAGGGACAAACTAGATGAGATGCAGCTCGGTCTTCTGCTAGGCAAAAGTAGTACTGATTCCCTCTTCCTTGTAAAACAACTGCAGGAGAGGTACTTAGCTAAGAGAAAGATTTAGTACCTGGCGTTTGTAGATCTTGAGAAGGCCTTTGACAGTGTTCCCTATTCTGTAATCTGGTGAAAACTAGGCTTATGGTTCATGAGGGCTGTGCAAGCCATGTGTAGAGGTGCAGTAAACAAGGTGAGAGTTGGCAATGAGCACTGACAAATTTGAAGTGCAGGTGAGGGTCCTCTTCTGTTTATCATTGTTCTTCAGGTCATAACAGGACTTTAAAACTGCCTGCCCATGTGAACTCCTGTATGCTGGTGACTTCGTCATAGCTGAATCTGTAGAAGAGTTAGAATCTGAATTCCAAGCATGGAAGAAAAATCCTAAAATTGAAAGGCCTAAAAGTAAACTTAAAGACTAAAGTCTTAATAAATAGAAATGAACAGGACCCTGATACCTTGCTCAGTACATTAAAAAGAGGTGGGCAAAAATTCTGGAGTACACAGTGCAATCAATGTAGTGGGACTACAAGGCAGATTAACAGAGAAAGTAGACTATGTGGCAGAAGTAAGGACCCTTAATTTTCCAAGTAATTCACCATTTTGGACTGGTACTTTGTTTTATCAACTCCAAAAGGATGAAAAGTAATGTTGATCTTGACAGTAAACTCAAACTTACTGCAAGGCAGTCCTACCCTCTAGTGGATTTGCTAATGCTCTTGTTCAGCTTACTTTGCAATTCAATGTGTGTGAAGGCATGATGACGAGAGTGTTGGACTCACATAAGGCCATGGGATTGGGCAACACATTGTGCCCTTGAGCAAGATACTTCATTTCACGTTGCTGCAACTTATTTAACTGAAAGAAAATGACTACCAACAGCAGGTAGTGAGTGGTTATCCCATTGATATCCTGTCCAAGCCTTTTCATTATGGGGTTAGGATCCCTAAACACTCATCTCATAGGAGGGCAGCTAAACTTACATAGGTGTGAATTGTAACAACAATATATATTGAAATTCTTCTGCATTGAAAAGTAAAAAAATTCAGACCCATTCATTGAGTTTCTTGTCATTTAAGTATACAGAATGCAAATGCTTGTGAGGAGCCTTTACATAGTTGCTTGGCATAATAGAAATAGCAGCCAAATCTCCCACAATTTATGTATTGAATAAAAGGACTCATTAAATAATGTAAGGCTAGCTTCATTGTTTGAAAAAATACAGCATACTAATGACTTGCCTTGATCATAAGGCTGTAATGAGGTTAAAAATAAAAACAATTTGGGTGGGTTAGATAGATGATAATAAAATTTGAAATATATATTATATACAAGTATTTGAATTATTTAATAAGCATAAGGTTATGCAGGGGCGACGACTTAGTAAAGTTGTTAGAATTATTGAGAAGATATTTTGCAGTGTTTGTTCTGGCTCTTGGTGTTCTGAGTTCAAATCCCACCATGGTCAACTTGGCCTTTTATCCTTGCGAAGTCAATAAAAAGCATATCTTATTCTCATTTCCGTTCTATCACTCTCTTTATCCTACCCTGGAAGAAATAGACTGTGCTCAGACCCGGAGAGAGAATGGGCTCCATCAGGTTTTAAATGTCCAAAACACACTGTACGTCACTATGACTCCACCAGATTATGCTGATATATGTAGTGTTAAAAATATAAATAGAAAATAGGAAAGCATAATAAATGGGGAAAAATAGAGTAATAAAAAGGACGCTAGAGTCTCCATTTAATAAGTTATGTGCCAGCACTGCCGCGGGTGATGCTGGAATAAGCAAGCACAATTGGGAGCTTCACCAAATATATCAGTAAGGCAAGCCATCAACGATGAAAACGATTTATAGATTTGTTGAGATTCATTTAAATTACAGGTGCAACTCATTTTTTTTTCCAGCTGAGTGGACTGGAGCAACGTGAAATAAAGTGTCTTGCTCAAGGACACATCGCACTGCCCGATTCAAGAATTGAACTTACAATTTTACAATCGTGAGTTGAGTATCATAACCACTAATGTCAGACGGGGTGATCTCCCTTAGAATGTTTAAATTAAAAACTTTAAAAATAATAAATATTTCTTTTGCATTTATAACAGGAATTCATTAGTGATATATTATAATCATGATGTTTCACATAAAAATAGAATTCACGAGACCTCCTTATACATACAACACATAAATATACAATCAAAGCGGAAGAAAAAAAAAACTAATTCCAACACCAAGTGCGTCAATCTGTTACACACCACAAAGGGCATCGGAACCTCCCTTTAATACTTTTTGAGGCAAGCCAATACTTCAGAATTTTATTCCGTTCGGCTACGGAAGCAGTGACCCTCACATTTATTGCAGCATCCATGATGTAGGAGGGAGCAAAAGAGTCACTGACTGTGGTGACCCAGATGAGACATCTACTTCTTATTCGGGAACAATGGATAAGGCCAGCAGGTTTCTTCCCATCAATTCTGGATAATCCAGCCGGCTCCAGAACTGAGGGGATATTTACCCGAGCTAGGATCCGCTTAATGATTAGGTTTAGCTCGATGTGGTGAGCGAAATGACCAGCATTCATGCGGCTAGACAAACCATATGAGACCTATGCAATCAAGAGCGCTATTACAACGACACATCAGTCCCCTATAAATATTATTGCGGCTATGTTTCACTCTGTCACATTCGTTCGGAGAAGAAAAAAAGGGTGTAATATTTTCGTATCTTTGAAAGATCGTACTTAGAAAATATAAACGTATTTAATTGTAGCTGTAATACCAAAATGAATTGCTATTTATCTGTCTTAGTTATGAGACAATCCTGTAGTTTTAATAATAATAATTGCAAATAATTAATTGATGACGAACGTCTAAGATTAACATAATTGCCTAAACGATATTCCAGTAGTCTTAGTCTTACTTTCTTCCGCGCCGTTCGGCGCATCGAGCAACTTTAGTATCACATTGTCTTTTTCAAAAAACACGGTGGATTGACAGAATCGTTAAAGCGTAGTACAAAATGCTTTGTGGCATTTATTTACGACCCTTTAGGTTCTGAGTTCAAATCCTGCCAAAGTCAACTTTGACTGTCATCCTTTACGGGGTCAAGAAAATAAAGAGTAAATTTATAGATTTATTTGACCTCCAAACTCGTCGAAAATAACTCGTTATGTGTGTTTGTGTGTATATATATATATATATATATGAAAGGGGAACATCTTTGGAGTTTTCTTTACAATAATTTTTTCTTAGCCTTTTGCAAGTGTTTTCAAGAATCTGGTCTCCAAATGTGTCAAGTTGGGAGGTCAGATTCGTTGAAACACGGAAAAACGTAGGCAAAAGAATTTGCCATCGAACGCGAGATGTGTGTAAATCTATAAATTTACCAAATCAAGTACCAGTTAGGCAATGAAGTTGACAGGATATGCCAAGCAAAATTTCTTTTTCAAATAACGCGGGAGCCTCAGTGTGGTCACTGGAACTGCTAGAAATAGCTGCGAAATCTCTCTCCCTCTCCTCCTTTCTCGCTTACAAATCACACTCTAGGATAGTTATGTGTTGAACATCTTGATCCTAGGGTTGACATGAGGTTAAAACAAAACCGATTGATAAGGTTTCATGTATGTGAGACGGGGTGATTTCCCTTAGATTGAATTGGGTACCCTAGATAAATATAGCTAACTGTTCTGAGCAAGTTGAACGCTATATAAAATATGGAGTGCGTCGAGTTTCTATCAACAGAGATAACAAATGAATCACCATTCTAGCGCTCGCAGTTACAGAAATGTCACACTCATGTGGAGAAATATTGGGTCGTTTTAAAGAGACACATCATGCAAAATGATTTTTTTCGATCAACTAAGGATTCTCTGCGTGGTGCTAGAAATAGTAGCGAAATCTCTCTCTCTCTCTACCCTTCTGATTTCTCAATTTTTCATCTCATGTTTTAAACTCTATTTCTTTCTTTATCTCCCTCTCTCCAATATGTGGTTATATCTTAACTCGACATTTTACTATACATACAGTATTCAGATGTTTACAGCTACCCATCGCACTAAGAATCCTACAATTTTATGAAAATTCATATATACACTATATGTGTATGTATATATATATATATATATATATATATATATATATATATATATATATATATATATATGTGTGTGTGTGTGTGTGTATATATATATATATATATATATGTGTGTGTGTGTGTGTGTGTGTGTGTGTGTATATATATATATATATATATATATATATATATACACATAGTGTATGGCAAAGGATGAAGGCCACCTTCAGTCATGAATGACCATGCAATTTGCATCCAGAAAGTTCCCCTCCGAGACACAAATGCGGCCAAGGTGTTTTTGTGAAAGAGTAGTAGTCGTCCATGCATACAGGTCTCCCCTCTCCACATTGATGTTGTCCAAGAGAAAGGCAAAGGCCAATATAGCTTGGCACCAGTAACGTCAAAACTCATTTCTTCAGCTGAGTAAACCGGAGCAATGTAAAATAAAATGTTTTGCTTAAGAACACAATACACCACTCAGACTGGAATTCAAATACACGATTGTGAATCTGACACTCTAACCACTAAGCCATGTGCCTTCACCATTCTGGCACACTATATATGTATTTAAAAGGGGAAGACAAGCTGGATAGTGTGGTTCTAAATACTCTGTCAGATGTGAAGGCCACAGTTGTAATGCCTTTCTTCATTGGTCTGCTGGATTAGAATTGACCTGTGACAAAACAACATGACTTATTTTGATCAGACATAGATTCTTCTTCTGCTAGAAATAGCAACCATAATACAGGAAGGATACATCCGATTATGTAAATTATATAGACTGGAACACTTTTAATCATGTCTGCTTTAATCATATTGCTGACTTGGGGCTAAACAACAATAAAAACACTACAATGACTTTACCATATACTGGAGGTAGGGTTACTAACCACCAGTATATCTCTGATTCCATCTACACTACGTTACCACCAGTATCTTCCCATTCCATGATTAATCCTCTTGTCTAGAATGCTACATGCAATGTCATCTCCAGCAGCAACCCAGGCCATGTGGCCCATCAAGCTGAAGATCATAAGCTGTCGAAGTAACAGCTACTCTACGGTAGGTTCATCAGCGAATCTGTAGCAGTGGAGGATGCTGTTGTTTTAGGTCCTTGGACCTTCTCCCTACTCACTGCTACCTGGATGGAGCCCCATGAGTTGGAACAGCTATTCCAATGTGTCTCCCGGGGCAACATTTTGTCCATTCTGACTGCTGGGACCACAAGGTGGCATGCATCTGGGATTCCACACACTAGAGAACACTCTCCAACACTGTCCAGGTCCATATCATTGGGGTAGTGATGGTTGAGATCACTTTTGGGTCTTAAGGCATTCTCATTATAACAACAGCCATTTCTTCTTAGTCTTTTTCCTTTTTTTATTACAATGAATAAATAAATAAGAGACAAAAAAAAGTATATTCGGCAATCATGTAAACATTTGGTTTGAGCTTAGAGTTCTCACAGGTGGGAGCTAATCACAATTTCATGAAGCATTAAGTGACTTCCACATGGACAGGCTGAGCCAGATTAAGTCCTTTTAAGGCCCTAAACACTTAAAAGATTAAGGCGCCTCTCTATATATAAAGTTTGCAATGTGGTGGAGGTAGGATGACAAATACATTTAATTTGAATAAAATAGTGCTCTCTTCCTTTGATGTCTTTTCATGTGGTTATTTTGCTTCACAGTTAATCCAGCTCTGTAGATGTGATGCTAGTTATTGCAAGGTTAACCTCCAGTTACTGTTGGTAGTCATTTTTTCTCATCTGATTAGATTGGAGCAATAACAATTTTCTTTTCTTTTTTTTTTTCTCAACTTAAGCAAAGCAATAAAGCCACTAAAATGCAAGTGGTTGCTGAGAAAGGAAAAGGACATTATATTATCGTTTTTATGTCTGCTTTTAAATCCTTGCAAATTTTAGTGGCAAGAAGCTGTAAGATAATAACATAGGGCAAGATGTGTGAGGAAAAAAACTAACAGAATAGAATTTGCGATTGTATAGCCGCCAATCTGGTGCTCCATTTAAACTCTTGAAGATGAGGTAAGAAAGATGAAAACTCATCAAAACACATCCTATGAAAATATTTATTAAAAAAGGGCACAGAAAAGCAACATTTCACCAGCATGATAGTGATTGAAGTTGACAAGTCAGGACCAATAACGTTGATGATTCTTCTTTGGATCTTATCCAGACACTCAATGAGTGACTTCCTCCAGAACACAACACATTGCTTGATCAAGGAACTAAACACACAACTCTTTCAGAATTGAAGTACATACATGAAAACATGGATTTTTCAGTGGCTGTATCTCTCCAGACCTGTTTAACCCTTTAACATTTAAACTGTCATATCCAGCCAGAATTCTCTCACCTCTTTCTGTTCGAACCAGCTGTAACCTGCTACTCACACAAATGTTTAGGTATTGTTCTCAAAATAAATGATATCAAAATTTCATAGCTTTGATATTATGAGATAATTATATGAGGTAAAGTGTTTACCGTGAAAATATAATAGTAAATATAGAGTAATGTAAATGTTAAAGGGTTAAATCATATCCAAATTTTTGTGGTATTCTTGTTTAGCTCCAACCATTTCTGATCGAGCTGATCTATGTTGAAAGCAATCCAGTCATGGCAATTCATTTCCTCCTCTAACAGTGTATCTATAACTATACATTATTTATTTGATTTTCACTTCAACTTTATTATTAGTTAGTTCGTTGAAGTTCTTTGGTCACACATTCTGTGACTATTTGTTCTTCCCTTCTTTCTGCTCTTATTTTATTTACTCCAACTCCTCTTTCTTTGAAATTTAAAACCTGGTGGACCCCATCTCCTCTTCAGGTCTGAACATGGCTGATTTCTTCCGGAGAGATTAAGGTCTAGGGAAGAAGTGAGAAAGAGATATAGAGGCTGAATTGACCCTGTATAGAGCTTATATTTTTTTATCAGCCTTGAAAGGAGGAAAGGCTAAATTAACCTTGGTGGGATTTGAATTCAGGGAGTGCAGAGTTCCAGAGTGAATACTGAAAAACATTCTATCTGACAATCTAATGATTCTTATTAGTAAATATAGAAAAAGTAAACGAAAGCTTAATATTAGCCATGTGTGTATGTATATGTCTCCGGGAGAGATGACCCCTTAGCCTTTGTCAAGGCAGAATTCTAGGAGAAGGAAAACTCTGATGGTATCCAATGATGTTGACTTGTTCTTCTTTTTGGTAAATATCATCTTGGTTAAGAGAGTGGGACTGGCTTTGTGCAGTGCCTTTGCTCACTATAAACCCTTCACGGCATAGGCATTACTTTATATCTGGAGATCTCTCTGCACTTGTCGTCACATGGTACCATGGGCCCAGCACTATGTGCCAATATTGTCACAAGTGTAGTATTTGTACCAGAGTTTTCAAGTCGCTGGCTGGACTAAAAAGTCATACTTATTCAGCGCATTGGTAGGGGTTCTCCTACATAGATATAAAGTAGTGGCCGTACTCGAAAACGAGTTGGCAGCCACCATACATATATGTGTGTATATTTTTCATACTCTATGTTTTTGTTAATGCATGTCCACATCTGTAAGCACATACTTATGTATAACAACAATCAACCCATCTTTAGTCCTTAGTCTGAAAATATTTACTTTACAGAAAGGAATTAACTGACAATGTTTGTTGTTTATCCATGATAAATCTGAAATTTGAAAATGGAGCCTCTGCATGGTCATGGTACCTGTTAGAAGCTAAATCACATGAATAATGTAATCTTCGATATGGTATGGTATGGTTCCATAACTCCTGAGGTGCGCTGTATTAACTAACGGCATTTCTTGGGCATTTAAAGCCTGGCGGAGCCCACCCCTCTCCTGGTCTGAGTACAGCAGATTTCTTCCAGAGAAAGATAGAACGAGAGAGAGAGGAAATGAGAAAGAGGCATAGAGGAAGAATCAACCCCAGTACTAGACTGGTACTTTTTTTTTATCGACCTCAAAAGTATGAAAGGCATAGTTGACCTTGGCGGGATTTGAACTCAGAGAGCTGAGAGCCGGAACGATTATCATAAAGCATTCTATCTGATGTTCTAATGACTCAGCCAATTCACTGCCTATAATCTTCAATATACACCCTTAAAAAGACAGGATGTTCATGGTCAAAATGACCCTGAACAAAGATACTACAGCCAGTATATCCTTAAAAAGACAAGATGGTTAGAGGCAGAACATTGCATAAAGATAGACAGATGAGATATCCACCTCAACTATGGGTTAAATAGCCTCACCAATCCACAATAGTAATTATAATAATATAACAACAATAGACAAAAAATAATGAGTATGGTAAATATTTTCAGACTAAGGACTAAAGGTGGGCTAATCTTTGTCATACATAAGTATGTGCTTACAGGTGTGGAAGCATGCATTAAAAAACAATAGATAGTATGAAAAATATACACATATATATATATATACACACACACATACACATATATACATATACACAGATACATATATAAACATACACACATACATATATATATATACATACACATATACATATATATGATGGCTGCAAACTCTGCGCTAAGAGTATTGCAATCGCTTATCAGATTATAGAGTTTGGTGCACTTTTAGGCTACCGCCAGCCACACAAACCTGTAACAAGCAATGCCTGTGCTTTGAAGGTTTTTTAAGTGGGGAAAGGCCTTAAACTCGACCAATCCCACTCTCTGAGTATCGAAAACACTACCTGAAAAGGAGAACTAGTCAACATCATTGGATGCTACCGAAGCCAGTTTTTTTCCATATACATACACATATATATATACACACACACACATATATATATATACATATACACACACACATATATAAAAAGAGAACATTGTATAGGGATTCATAGAGTAGAAGAGGGAGAGAGAGGAGAGTTAGAGCAAGAAAAGAGAGGACAAGAGCTATAAGGGAGAGAGCGAGAGCAATAAATTAAAATCAGAACTAAGATTTCAATCTTACATAAGATTGAAAGAAAAGTATTGTCAGAGAAAAACATATATGTGTCTGCGTATTAAAATGTTCAAATTATAAAAATATGTTGGAAATATTTTCAAGGGAATGTATAAATAACACCAATGATGATGTAAATGTAGAAAAACAATGTTTCATTGTAAAAATAATCTCTCCAGATATTTTAGCACCTTATATATGTAGAATTTGAAGTTGGTGAAAATCGGCAAAATATTGACCTTGAATATAAGTCAATCCCCCAGTTTACCATCGATTATTTTTTTTGTCACATATTTCTCGTCTTATATTCAAGTATATAAGGTATATATATATATACACATGTAATACATACATTTATATATAGATAGATAATATATATATATATATATATACATATCTGTCCCTCCACATAGTGGTGCCATCCAGTCCCAGGCTCCCAAAATGTGCTTTTATACTGAGATGGGTTCATTGTGTGGAGAGTGCCCGGCTCCAAAATTGGGGTACTGCTGTGAAAAGGATTCAACATGGCCTGTTCCTCATAGTGCTGTCATCCAGTGCCGGGCTCCAAAATTGTAAGGAGTGTGAATTAGGCTAGCTAGAAAGCAGGTGAAAATAGAATTATACAGGAATCTGAGAATGGTAAATTATAAAATCAAAAAATTAAAACATTTAAAAAAAATCTAGAGTCTAAAACAGCTGCTATATTTTGAGCTGGTAATGCGTTTTCAGCCAATGTTATATAGAATTTATGGGGGTAGGGGTACTGAGGCTACAAAAGCCCGATGGGCTGCCTCAGGGTAAGGAGAAGGGGAAAAAGGAAAAGGAAGAGGAGAGGGAATGGAAGGAAGTAAGAAGAAGAGATAAAAGGAAAAAAAGAAAAGAATTACATCTACCTATGTATGCTTGGGGTTTCCCCTATCTTGTTCGGCAAGTGGGGAAAAGAAGGATGTTACAGCCATTGTCTACCCACCCGGGTCGTGAGGGGGTTTGAGGGCAAGGTAAGTCTTACACAATCGGTATTTACATGCGGTTACAAGTTCGTCTTTTTTGTTTAGGAGTTGGTCCTTCGTAAACAGCATTTGTATTGTTTCCTCTGAGCATAAGTTACACAGACAGCGTCCTCCCTGGAAAGTAATTTTTAATTTTATAATTTCCCATTCTCAGATTCCTGTAGAATTCTTTTTTCGCCTGCTTTCTAGCTAGCCTAATTCCTCCACACTCCTTAGAATTTGCTGTAGAGAATTTACTTTCAACGCTTGACCGGCTTCACCCACCCCTACCCCTACCCACCGCCATGAAAGATTTAACTGTGTTTACAAGAAATTTTGACCAATCCTTTTGACAACTACAACCTTCAGAAATGCATGATTATCGCATGAGCGTTTATGGAATTACCCCTTGAAAAGTTCTGCTATTTATTACCACACTAAAAATCTAATTTAGTCCAGAAATGTATGCAAAAGGCAAACAGAAATAACAAAGCAAATGACACAATACAATGAAGAAATATATTATTAGTTTTACACTTGATAGAGTAGGAAAAGAGTTTTAACGTTTCGGACGCTAGTCCATCACCAGAAGAAAGAATGAGAAATTAAAGAAGAAATAGAAAGATAGAGAAGACAGGTAGGGCGGAAACTGAAAAAAAAATGTTTTAGAGAAAAATAACAGGTCCATTCATATTGCCATCTCTTGGAAAACTGTTGTTGCTGGTGTTTTGTATATGATATACCTTTTTTGAAAATGTGATGATGGAGCATGTCTATCTGAAAGGGAAGAAAACGTTTTGTATATATACATATTATTTCATAGCAAGAATTTGTTCTTCACACTTCACTTAATGACATAATTCTTGTGTACATTTTGTCACATCTCAAAAGAACAACTTCATGCATTACCATTATGTCTGTCTGTTTTCCAAAGGCAATATTTAGCTGTAATTTTTTTTTCTAAATACTTCTGTGTCCACGGACTGATATTTCTGTTTCAGAAGATCCCACTGTAAGGTGAAAGCAGAAATTGTTTGCTTAAACTTTTCAGCTGTGCTAATAATAAATATATACGGATATATATAGTATTAATATATAAAGGAACAAAGAATCAGTGTTGCATCATTTATTACATATATTTCACCGAATCAGTGTTGTATATTTATTACAGATTACGTATGTTTCAGTCGATCAGCTCCAGGAACGATCTATTAATGATCAAACCTGACTCGAGAATCGGAAGTTCCTCAGATATGTTTTAATATGCAGGCTTGCAATTAACTTGGACCTTAACACACACACACACATATATATATACATATACACATAACCCTTAAACTCCTCTCTGGATTTTGGTTTATGTATTTATTATTAATACTATATATAAATATATATATATACATATATGCAAAGTTTTATTTAAAGTTGGGTTACAACGAGTAAATATTTATAACTGATATAAAAGCACTCAACAAGTATTTGGAGTATATTTACGATATTAAATAAATGGAAACTATATTTATAAAACCATATTTATTTCATTATATATATTTCAGGGATATCATATTATATATATATACAGAATGGTAAAGTTGCAGGACTGTCAGAGATAGCTGCCATGATGCTGAAAGCATTGGGTGAAGTAGGAGCTGAACTAGTAACCCACTTAGTCAATCAGGGAATGCAGGACTGAGTCATACACAATGACTGGCACAGCAGTACAATCATAAATTGCTACAAGGGTAAAGGCGATGCTCTGAAAAGGAGCAATTTCAGGGGACTAAAACTAATAGACTAAGTTATAAAAGTAATAGAAATTAATTAGGGAAAAGAGTCAAATTAGATAAGATGCAGTTTGGTTTCATGTCTGGGAAAAGTACTACAGATGCCCTCTTCTTAGTTAGGCAACTACAAGAGAAATTCCTAGCTAAGAATAAGCTGCTGTATTTAGCTTTTGTTGATCTAGAGAAAGCTTTTGACAGAATACCTTGATCTGTCAACAGGTGGCCCTTAAGGACATTAGGTGTAGAAGAATGGCTTGTGAGAGCAGTGCAAGCCGTGTACATAGGAGCTATCAGTAAAGTGAAAACAGAAAGTCAGTTTAGTGAGGAATTCAAGGTGCAGATAGGAGTTATTCAAGGTTTGGTTCTTAGCCCACTGCTGTTCATCATAGTTCTCCAGGCCATAACAGAGAAGTTTAAGACTGGCTGTCCATGGGAACCTCTCTATGCAGATGATCTGGTCCTTATAGCTGAATCCATAAAAGAACTAGAGAATAAGTTCCAACTATGGAAACTGAATTTGGAATCAAAAGGGCTGAGAGTAAACTAAGCCAAAACTAAAGTGCTTGTAAGTAGGAAAGAAGATAGGACCCTGATCCCCTCAGGGAAGAGGCCCTGCTCCATATGTAGAAAAGCAGTAAGCATAAACTCCGTATGGTATACACAATGTAAATCTTGGGCATACAAGAGATGTAGTGGAATAACAGGCCGACTAACAAGAAGAGAAGGCTTTGTATGTAGATGCACAGAGGTAATCAACCAATTATATGAAGGATCCATAGAAGTGGTTATTAGTTTCTATCTAGGTGACCTAATTAGCAGCAGAGGAGGTCAAGTCAGTCTTGAGTGTTACTGGTAACATGCAACCTAGTACAACGTTACATGGCCAGGTCCTCGGTGACTAAACCGACAACTCCACTAAGTTTACTTGGTGAGGAGGAAGATTTTGGACCCCCTGCAAGATGACACAGGGCAGAGGAACTCATGAGAGTCAATGACCATCCAATAGTGCGTACATATGTATATATTGTGTGAGTGTGTAAATATGTATATGTTAATTTAAATGTGTGCAGAGCTGTAGTAGCTTTCACTGGATGGTCTTTTGTGGTGTCCTTGGATGTCCAGTGTCTATTCACCATGCCACTCAGCAAACTGAGGACGCACAATATATGCTCATATTAGCTGAACACCTAGTCTCTCTGTTTGATGACCTTGGTGTTGTGAACATCAGTGACTTCGCAGATGATCGACTATTGATTCAGCAATGGGTTGACACAACTGTTCCAATGAGCAGAGAAATCTATGAGTATGCAGGTGTGATTTTATTATGTTTACATAGAAAATAAAGACGAATAGACAAAATAAGTAAATTAATATATTTTTTCATTATAACTTTTTCATCTACCTTATCTTTAGTTAGTATATAAGTAAATTAAATTTAATACATATTGATAAATTAGGCTATAATACATACCTCTTTTTTTATAATAATAGTTACACAAATAGTTAATATTTTCCTCTATGCGTATAATAGCTACTTAAATATAATTGTTGAAAGGATTAGGCCACGGTAATTGCATCTCTTCTTTTGAACTAATTTATCTCATAGCATTATAACCATATCAGTTATATAAAAAAAGCCATACCAATTGTTAAATATCCTTCCACTCATATAATACCAATTTAAATTATACATTAACACGGATAATTTACCTTTGAATTTTATAATCCTAATTTTTCTTTATTGGCAAGGGCGGTGGATTGGCAGTATCGGTAGAGGGTCGGATGCCATGCTTTCCAGCATAGTTACGTCCCTTTACGATCTGAGTCCAAATCCCGCCGAGGTTGACTTTGCCTTTCATCCTTACGGGATCGATAAAATAAAAGTACCAGTAATGCACTGGGATAATTACTGGCCTTGTGCTAAATGTAGAAACAATTATTTAGTTTCAATATGATTCTTGCATCCTAAAATATTTTTCTTTGGTATAAAATATATATATATTTTAGTATAATATCTATTTTAAGCTAATATAAGTAACATATAAACTGTATAACAGTCAATATTTATTAATTTTTTTGACCAATCTAATTACATCATATTTTAAATTTCAAAAACGTTAAGTCCAACTGTTTTTTCTCCCACTCACATAACATCTCCTGTGTTGGGTTTTTTTCTAAACATATGCTTGGTTGTCACCGATCTGTCCAGCTTATTTGACCGCCAGTATATCAAAAGAAATCTACATTTCCTATGCATTTTATCTGATCAGAACATGTTTTGGATTATATTGTACATAAGCCTTGCATCTTCAAAATATATATAATAAAATAAATAGAGATGATCTAAATTTTATTTATTATATATAAGAGAGAGGTAGTGAGTAAATCACAGCTTCTAAAATCCATACCATGGCGACAAAAATGTTTATTTACATTAAAGGTTCTCAACGAGGGAGGGGGGCGTTTCGGAGCAAGGGGAGCGTTTAAAACTTTGGGGGGCGCTGGAAGCCCCTTTAGTTTGGTAAGTTTTATAAGTCATATTTGTACGTCTCTTAGACAGCCAGTGTGAATGCATTTGAATGAAGAAAACGAAGAAAATAAATAAAAGAAGCTTGTCAACGAATTCCCTAGGGAGATAAAAGAAAAACAAAAGAAATCAAAGAAAATGAACATAAGACAACTTTGACAACAGTTACAAGAACAACTTCAACAGAAATGACAACAAAAAGAAGCAATGGTGATGAAAGGTGTGGGTGTATACATACATACGAACATATACACACATGCATACGTACATACATACATACATACATACATACATACATACATACGAACATATACACACATGCATACGTACATACATACATACACACAGGCCTGCGTTAGTGTTTGATGAGGTTGAGAACCTGGTCAGCTTTCAGCCAGAGCTGTGGTATTTAATCTCCCTAGGTAATAAAATCTGGAGCCAGAATTTTCTCTTTACAAAAAAAAAAAAAATCCATAAATCATCTCAACATCCTTACACACTTAAATATAAATGCATATATACAAATGTATAAATGCATAGCTATATATATACGTAAATGTATGTATGCGTAAAGCTAAAAACCATATCATTTGTACTGCTTCTCTGTTCATTTATTCAACTATATCGTTTTTTCCCGTTCTTTGCCAGGCAACGTTTCCACGAACCAAAGTATCATCTTCCTGTCTTCCTCCGGTCGCAACGTGTTTTTAAATATTCACTTCTGCGTTCACAGATTGACTTTGTTAGTTTCAGAAGATCCCGTTAAGGGTGAAAGCAGCAATTCTTTGCTTAAACTTTAATCTGTTATTTTAATAAATATATATATATATAAATCTACATACATACATATATATAAATCTACATACATACATATATATAAATCTACATACATACATATATATGTTCAGAGACGTGCAACCAAGCGCATACCCTCCATCAGACACATACCATACTCTGAACGCCTTGCTTCCCTGGGCATGGATTCATTGAAGCTCCAACGTCTGGCAATGGACTTGGTGAATACCCACAAAGTTTTTAACCATCTCGCCAACTGCAACCCTGAGCGCCTCTTTGATCTCCATGTGTCTAACACACGTGGACATGCCTACAAGATAAGAAAACAGCACAGCTCCCATGACTTTCGCAGACATTTTTTCACGCTCAGAGTTGCTGAAGCATGGAACAAACTGCCTGCGTCAGTTGTTGGCTGCCGAGACACTGCGTCCTTTAAGACACTCATGCTTCCCGAAATACGCCAAAACTACACCTGATGTACCCCTTCCATACACATGCACACGTGTGTATCATGACTCGTGCACTGTTCATTTTACTGATGTTTGTGCATTGCCCTATGTACTGTACATGCACTTTTTTGATGAGTTGTGGTGCACCTGGGCACTGTACACAATATTTCATTATTGTTATTATATCATGACTCATACACTGTTCATTTTCCTGACATTTGTACATTATTCTATGTACTATACATGCACCTTTGATGAGTTGTAGTGCACCTGAGCACTGTACACAATAATTTCATTATTATTATTTATTATTATATAAATCTACATACATACATACATACATATATATAAATCTACATACATATATATATAAATATACATACTCTCTATATCTCTATCATTTTACGTCCGCTTTTCCCTGCTTGCAAGATGCATACATATATATATATAAATCTACATACATATATATAAATCTACATACACATATATATATATATATATATAAATCTACATACATACATATATATATATAAATCTACATACATACATATATATAAATCTACATTCATAGATACATATATATATATATAAATCTACATACACACATATATACACTTACCTATGTATATAGCTATGCATTTATATTTAAGTGTGTAAGGATATATATGTGTGTGTGTATAATATATATATATATATATTTATTATACACACACACACACATATATATATATTTTTTCTTCTATATATAGGTTCTACTACGGGCCACAGAAAAGTAGTTCACGGGCCGCATGTTTGAGCCCCGTTGGAGATAGATAGATAGATAGATAGACGTGTACCAAACACACATTTCTTACTCTCACTGTCCCTCCCTCTTTCTCCATTTATATATATATATATATATTGATGCGCATGAAAGACAACAGCTGCATAAAAAAGTGCAGGGCGATCAAAATTGATGGTAGTTACGGAGTAGGTAGACCCAGAAAAACCTGGGATGATCTGATAAATTCCAACCTCACACTTACATCTCTCTAAGACAATGTCTCTGGACCGAGATCTTTGGCGCTACGCAGTAATACAGAAGACCCACCTTGCCTATGTACAAAGCGAAACCTACAGTCAGTTGGCCCAAATATACACCCCAATCCACTACCCTATCCTCCCACCCCTACCAACAGCACGAGAAAATAAGATCGAGATCGTGGAGGTGTCACGACAAAAAAACACACAGTCCACGCTGTAATGTGGCAGTGTAGGTAACACGGTAAAAAGTTCCCAGTTCCACACTGTAAATGTGGTTGATGTTAGGAAGGGCATCCAGCTGTAGAAAACCTGCCAGATAGTCCTATATGAACGAGACACGGTCACCTGACCAGCCTTGCCTCAAGTGGGACAACTCCCGTCTAACCCATGCTAGCGTGGAAAGTGGACGCTAAACGAAGATGATGATGATGATATATATATATATGGCGGTGTTGAAAAGAGCAGTGGCCTTTGACCCGTTTCGTGATTTTGAGGGGCAAAAGGGGGCGTTTGGCCGAAATGGGTTGAGAACCTTTGATTTACATGATCATTTTGTATAGGAAAGGCATCAAGCCTTAGAAACCAGCCCAGAATCAGTTCTGTGTAAGCAAGACAAGGTCACCTGATCTGACTTGACTCATGAGACAGCTCATCTAACCCATGCTAGCATGGAAACATGGACGTTAAACAGTGATGATGATGATGGTATAAACCAAGTTATATGGAGTGAATCTGTAGAGTTAATTGTTTCTACTTTTGGCACAAGGCCAGAATCTGTAGAGTTAATACTGCCAAGTAATAATAGTTTAAAGCTCAATGTGTTAAAGTTGTTTTACATAGAAATAGAAATATGAGGGTTGGGTGAAAAGTTTAGAGGCCGACAAAGATGCTCTTATGGAACATAGTCTTCAACATAGTCCCCCTTGCAGCCTGTGTTGCAGTGCTTGGATCCCATTGGTAAAAAAGTTATCAATGGAAGATATGATATCATCATCACTGCAATACTGGTTCCCAGTCAAGTGATTTTTCATGTTGAGGAACAGATGGTAGTCAGATAGGGGCACATCAGGAAAATAGGGAGAGTGACCAACCAGTTCAAAGCCAGTCGTACACAGCAGCCATTGAAACCAAGGGCTTGGGTGCTGGAGCATTGTCCTAATGAAACAAGACTCCTTTTGTTAGTTTTCCTGGACATTTGGCCTTGATAGCCTTTCAAAACTGCCTCAGCAAATTGGCATAGTACTCTCCATTGATAGTGTGGCCCTTTTGAAGATAGTCAATAAACACAATGGCTTTTGCATTCCCCAAAACTGAGCCTAATACCTTCCCTGCAGATGAAACAACCATTGGCCTTCTTTGGAGCAGGTGAGGATGAATTGTCTCTTAGTCTCGGGCTCAGTGATGAATCCAATGCTCATCCTGGGTTAGGAAACCAGCTGGATCTGCCTCAAGCAATGTCAGATTTTTCTATGTTGTGATCAGCCTGGTGTGCTTTTAATCAGGTGCAGATGTAGCATCCACGAAGCAGAAACCTTTGTTATGCTAAGTTCATTGTGCAGAATATTCTCTATTTTCTCACAGCATATGCTATTTGATTTATAGTCAATTGTCTGTCATCCATTACCATGTGAATACAATCAATGTTTTCTTCAGTGGTGGCAGTTGCAGGACGTCCAAAGTTTAGGTCATCTTTAAGACTTTCCCTTCTCCTCCTAACTTCTGCTGCCCATTTTTACATTTTTTATAAAGCTAGAGCATCATCCCCTAATGTAGCAACCATGTCAGCATGGATCTCCATGGAGGCTAAACCCTTTTTCTGCGGAAACTTTTGAAGTCTTCTTTACCTGGAAAGAAACAATGCAACTGTTAATAAAAAGAATTGAAATTAATGCATGAAAGATTTCACATCACTAGCATTACTCCTTTATAGTGAGCCTATGAACTTTTCAGCCCACCCTTGTACAGAAGAGAGATTAGATTATTAAAAAAATACATGAGTTAAGGACATATATAGTAACATAGAGCATATAAGACGACAAAAGAATTCTTTCAAATCATTTACATAATTAAGTATGTAGTTTACCAATGTACATTGAATTTTTTAAGGGATGTTTGTTTCCCGGTCAATATGTAATCTTTTATTTTATTATTTTATTTCTGATGATATACACTAGTTGATAATGTTTTGTTTTTCTCTACTAAATTGGACGAATATAAACATTAATTAAATCTATATATAATATAAAAGATGTTTATTGGTTGGTTGGTTGAATCACACAAAAACTACACACACACATCTAAAGAGAGAGAGAGACACAGAGAGAGGGGCAGAAAGAGAGAGATACAATTAGTGTTAGCTATTCAGAGAGAGTAACGTCCCACGAAAGTCTAGAAACGGTTTAACGAAGCAACTCTTCAGAAACAATGTTATGCAGTATATTGCTGTATTTCAGATAATGTCCTTTGGAGCTGAAAAAGATCATACTGACTATGGTTATTTCACATTTAAAATCCAAGGCCAATACTACCATTTAATCGGCAGTTTACTCCCTCAGCCTAATAAGGAAGTTTTATGATTGTTTTTTTTTTATGTCTCCCTCACACATTACGGTCTCACCTCATACCAGACAACACATCCAATACAATTGTTTTCTCTTAACTGTTCTCCCGGGTACCTCAGCTAGTATATATTGTATTCTAAGTAAATGATTTGAATGAATTATTTTCTGCCTTCTTATATTGTTATATATACATATGTATATATACACACATATATTTAGATATACATACACACACACACACATATATATATATATGAAGAGAAGTAAAAAATTATCCACACTTTTACTAAAACTTTCTTTAGGTTGGCTGCATTGCCTTCAGCACTCATGTGCTGTGATTATGTAACTGAGGTTTGTCCTTGATTGCTCCAGTTTTCTTTCTTGTGTTACAAAGTAAACATGGCCACTCTGCTGGCAGTGTTAGAGTTAGGGCACCAAGGAAGAACAGAGATCAGTGATCTGATTTCTCTGGTCTGAAGGTGTGTCAGGGGCTGAAAATCATTGCAGGCTTAGCGCCTGTCCATGTCGAAGAGCGTATGAGTGGATTGAGAAGTTAAAAATAGCTGAACAAGTGTGAAGCACGAAGAGAGAGCATGACATCCATCAACCCCCATCACTGACGATAGATGGTTCTAGCAAACCAACAAGTGACCATCGATGAGGTGGCATATTCTCTCCAAATTAGTCATGGTTCTGCATATGGAATCATCCAACAAGATTTGCTTCTATAAAGTCTGTGCGAGATGGGTGTCAAGATAGATTACCAAAGCACATAAGTGCAATAGTGTGGAGATCTGTCAACTCGTACTTGACCGCTACAACAATAAAGGTAACGTTTTTGGGGAGAGAATAGTCACAGGATATGAGACCTGGGTTCATCACTTCGTGCTAGAATCCAAAAGGCAGAGTATGGAGTGGAAACACCCGGGATCGCCAACGAAAAAGAAATTCAAGATTCAAATTTCTGCAGAAAAAGTAATGCTAACTGTTTTTGGAGATGCAAAAGTTTATACAGGAACATTTTCTGGAAAAGGGGTCTATAGTGATCAATGTAGGTTATAGTGAAATGGTGGCCAACAAATTAAAACCAACAATTCACACCAAATGCCACGGTCTATTGTCAAAGCAAAAGTTATTGTTGAATCACAAAAGATGCCTACATCGTTGAATCCAATGAAAAATTGGGTTTTGAGTTGCTGGAACACTCTACATATAATCCAGATCTTGCTCCTTCCGACTATCACTTCTTTGGACCAGTCAAACTACCTTTACAAGGTTGTCGATTTGCTAAAGATGAAAAAATGCAGGAAAAAGTGCACAAATGACTGCGTGACCAGCCAAAAATCTTTTTCGATGGAATAAGCAAATTTGGGGACAGCTGGAAGAGTACATTGAAAAGCAAGGAGATAATGTTGAAAAATTATGTAATTATTGAAACCCTGCTTTTGTTTTAATAAATTACAGAAACAAGAGAGTGTATAATTTTTGACTTCCCCTCGTATATATACATACCTATACATATACATAAGTATATATAAATAAATATACATATGTGTGTATATATATATATATATATATACATATATACACACGAGTGGAAGGTTAGTAAAATCGAAACTGTGGCAGTCGGCCAACATTCGCGAAAGAACAATTTGGAGTTTATATATATATATATACACATCTATATTACATACTCACACATATATATTATATATACATATGTATACATATATATATATATACCATACATATCAAATATATATATACACACACACATACATATATACCTACACACACCATATATATATATATGTTACGTAATTCCAAAAGAAAAAAGAGTGCTCTATGTATAGAACAGAGCTATTTAATTAGAAAGTGAACAACGCAAAATATAACTACTCCATTACCAAAGGTTTCTGGATCACAGACAATAATAATATATACATCTGGATCGTTCATCAGACAGAGATGTTATAGATAAAAGATACGAACGGTCCAGACGTATATATTATTATCGTCTGTGATCCAGAAACCTTTGGTAATGGAGTAGTTATATTTTGTGTTGTTCACTTTCTAATTAAATAAATATTATATATATATACACACACACACAATACAATGCTTTTTGTTTTAATTCAGTCACAATTCTGTTTATTTCTAGTCATAATATTTTTATGTCTTTATCTGTTTTGTCAAAAGATACCTGTAAATTTTCCTGTCCACTCTTTAATGTGATAGTGTCTCATATGCATCTTACCAACAGAATGGTTCTCCATTGCACTGTTGTGCAAACTGGCATTACAAGTGTAATCCCACCTTGTGCAAATTTGCATGCCAACAAGTGGCTGCTGAGATTGTGATGCAATTATCTGTTTGCCTTATGTAACTGTCTTTCTGTGTGCATTTTCTGCTGATACATACACACACACATATCTATATATATACATACACACACACATATATATAGATGCATATAAACCACATTACCATGTGGTAAGTTATATGTTACATTAACATCACAACTTCTTTATACACACTCCACCCTGCCCAGACAAAATATAGGATGTTGAAATAGAAACAAATACAATTTATTGGTTGAAATGCTTGTCACAGTGTGTTGTTAATAAAGCTAAAGAATTAAATGCCTCTGAACAAAAGGTCCACAGACATTGCCAGTTATTCTGCTTAGCAATTTGTCTTTTCAAGTGTTCACTGTGCACATGATATCTTAAATCGTCACACAATCCAAACACTAGTGTGCATTTGTTATATCTACAAAGCCATTTTTTTGTCGAAATTTCATTGGGTAGATTCACAGCCTCAATGGTGCCATAAAAGTTCCCACTGTATATTTTCCTATCAGACACTGTCAAACATGAGATACTTTGTTTGTCTGCCCCATAGAAGGACAACGGTTGTATTTTGTCAAGTTCTGTGACTGATCCCCAATACACATTAATTAGCTTATCATGACTACCTGTAACAAGTATTTTATTGTCAACATAAAGGCATGACACTGTGCCTGAATGCCATTGAACACATTTTAAAAGCTTTTCTGATTCAATGTCATAGACAGCTAATTTCCTATCCTCTGAGCAGCTGTATATCAAATTTTGAGACACTTTGATTGAATAAAGAAGTCTTTGACAGGGTAGCAATGTCTTCAGCGGAAGGCCTGATGAGGCATCAACTATCAGAATTGAAGCGTCATAGGCACCGACACACAGAATCCTTAGAGCACCTTCAGTACATGTAGCTAGACAATGAATCGGTTTAGTACCATAAGATATATTACTGGTCTCCTTTAACGTCTTTAAATTTATCTTAGTCACACCGCCCTCAGCAAGGCCAACAAAAACACAATTCCATTTTTCATGAAAAGTATAAATTTTTCTCAGGAGGTCAATTTTTGTTAATAGCTGTCCAGTGATTTCGTTAAATATGAGGACTGTTTCACTGGCCCCACCTGAGAAGACAAGAGGATTATCATTAGAGGATCCAGTCACTAACATACACTGGACAGAGAACGGTTGACAATCATACTGTTTTACACAAATTCTGGTCTTTAGGTCAAATTTTTGGGGTGAATGTCCCTGATATGAAGCATAAAGATAACCCCTAAATACAACACAGCTTGTAACAGGGCAGTTGGGGCCTTTATAGACAGCATTTGTGTTGGCCAAGAAATCAAAATCCTTTTTATGACTGTCAGTTGAAAATTCTGTGCTGAAACTTTTAGAGTTGCTATTGATGTAGATTTCTTGTGGGTTTGTAGAAGTCAGCAATTTATTTTTAGTATTAACAGTATCAATATCTTCAGAACTGCTATCCCCATCAATAATAATTAGTTCATCCAAAGAATTCACTGTTGTGAAACTTTTTAATGACATTTCACTGTTGCAAATGGCTTTTGTGGGTTTGCTGATGTTCTTGGCAGTTTTCACATCTACAGTTTCTACAGATTTAGATCCTGGTGAATTATACTTTGAAGATAAATTGAGAGGTTCAATGGAAACTACAGGATTTAGATTTGCAGGTAGAACAAATTTGTTTGATTTCTCGATATTCATAGTGTAAGGTGGGGTAGGGTGTAGCAGGGGTGAGGGCTTCTCACTTCTCATAAGAGAAGTTTCACAAGTCAAAGCAGTCAAATCATTGGGGATATTAGCTCCTGCATTATCAGTTTGTCCCTGTGGGAAACATTTATTCATGGTGACATTCTGCTTCTTCCAACACTCCTTCAACTGTTCTACTAGATTATTAGACATGCTCCCTAAATATTTCATTGATACTTGTCCTGAACAGTTCTGAGGCTCCAAATTTTCAGGTAAACTTTCGATATGGGATGAGTCCAAAAAGCTTTTCACAGAGAGCGATGAAAAGAATTCTAATTCTTCATCATTTGGTTTCTTTTTGTTGTCATTGTTGGTTGGAAGTGAAGTTGGCTTCACTGAATGGTTCGAATCTGCTATGCTAGATTGTAATGATAGTAAAGAGCCGCTCTGTGGAATGCAGTGAGTGATGGAAGTTTCTGTAACTGGTGATAAGCGTTCTTCTTTAATACACATCTGCTGAGATTCAGCAACTGGTAAATTTATTGACAAATTACTTGACTTATCTGAGTTAGTAGTTTGTAAGTTCGGCTCAGAAAGCAATCCATTATTTTCAATGTTGTTGGGATGGCTGGGATTAACACATCCACTTTCAGAAGATGTTGGAATGCTATGGCTAGAAGTAACTTTTAAAAAATTCTTTTGTAAAAAAAGTTGTGATTGTCCCTCATTGATGTTATTTGAGGGTTTGTCAGTGTAGGGGATGTTAGATGTTGAATCTGGTATATTACCTAACTGTGTCGTTGGTGATTTTGGTTCTTCTTTAATGCTTTGGAAATTGAAAATTGAATCAGAAACAACAGCTTCTGGAGAGAGTGGCTCCGTTTTGATTTGAACATTACTAAAAGAGCCAGTGAATGGAATTGTTGTTTGTTCAACAGAGGCATTATTTATTTCTGACTCACAACTGCTGCAATCTTTCTTCTCGATGGAAATTAAACTCTGGCTGGTTGCTGACATATCTTTAGTTGAGCCTCCGTTCGCAGTTGGTAGATCAGAAGGGTTTGACACTGAAATATTATTATTGTTAGAATTAGTAAAAATACTATTAGAATTTTCCATTGATGACAACAATGATGATGCTACAGAAGATGGTGCTGTGAATTCGCTGTTTTCTTGGGATAGTAGAGAAAAAGGTAGAGACTTTAAAGACTTTGAAATATTACCTGTTTCTTTTGTTGATGTCAATGGGGTCTCCTGGTTGAATTGGAAAACACTACACTTTGGATCCTCTTTTCCAGAAGAAATTCTTTTTGGAACATTTGGTGAATGCAGTGTGTTGGCTCCTTCTTGTTGGGAAAATATGCCAACTTGTAGGTGTTGTATATTTGATAGTGGTTTTTGATTTTCAAACACAGAAGATATTAATGCTTTTGGAATTTTCAAATTTTTTATTGTATCTTTTGGTAACAAAAGTTCTAAATTTTTATTTTGTAAAAAAGTGTCTGGCTTGTGATGCTCCTCTTGTGCAACAGAATGTGGCTGATGAAGTTTCAGTTTTGTCACAGAACTCGGCTGATGTATGTTTTGAATAACAGAGCTTGATTGCTGGGGTTTCTGTTGAGTGAAAGATGCTAATTGTTGAGGTTGGGTCCCTTGCGTTATGCAGTTCATCAGCTGTTGAGGGTTGCTTGGTTCAGGTTGGATCCCTTTTGCTAACAGAGCAGCTAGTGTAGGCTGTTTTTGTTGCGTTCTAGTTTGGATACTAGAATTATCTAATACAGCAGCAGGCCTAATCTTTTCTAGTGCTGCTGTTGTACTACTAGATGGTATTTTCTGGTAAACTGTATCATTTTGTGTTTCATTAGATAAGAGAGAGGATAATGGAGGTGATGGGCTATTTTGAAGTGCTCTCTCAGAATTTAAATTAGAAGTCAACAACTGATTAATTAACTCCTTATTACTACGATTAGTGTCTCCCATAGCTTCTTTGAGAATTCCTATACGCATTTTCCGAATCTTTTTCTCTTCTTCCATGAGGCTCTGCTGCTTATCTTTTGTGGCTTGTAGAGCAATCTGTGAATCTTCAATTAACTTCTCTAAGTAAGAGATTTTAGGATTTAAACTACTGATATTACTACACACCTCTTCCTCTTGCAGAGTGAGCAAGTAAACTTTGCTGAAAACATCTGGTGTTTGATTGTTTGATTCCACTGTGTCCTCAGCATTCTGGTCAGTTATTTCAGGTGAAATGACAATAGGAGGCGGCTGATAGTTACTTACAACACCAGTATAAGTAGTTGTAGTAATATTAGTAGTTGGGGCTGTTACTGTTGTAATAGGGGTACAAACAGAAGCACTACTTAGTGGTGGTGAACAAAGTGTTCTATTACTAGACAGAGATTTAGCACTAGTTTTAGAGCTGACTGCAGAACTCTTAGATTTCACTTTGTTACCTGCTGAAGCCAAGGAGTTTTTACTTTCAGAACTTAAGTTTGGTTGAGTGAGAATAGATACAGCATCAGATACTGTGGCTGGTTGGAGATTCATATGTAAAGCTGCTTGACCAGTTTCTGTTATTAACTGATCAGAACTAGACAATGTCTCTCTATTTTCAAACTCATCCAGGTTCTCTTTCTTAATCAGCATTGTAATTTGATCCTCTAAGCCCTCAGGTAAGTTTAAGTTTTTGCTGTTTTCCTCTTGATTGCTAGGATTATAGATGTTGGACAGTTGCATGGTCAGCCTCGGTACTGCTGACCTCTTGTTTTGAGTTTTTGAATATGACTTCATTACAGAGCTTAAATGCATCTTCTCCTTATGGTTCAAGCAAGAAAGCCTGGTCATTTTCACCAGTTCTTCCTTGCCAACATTTTTACCAAGCTGTTGTTTTTCAACAGTCGAGTCAGGCTTTACATTATTTAATTCTTCCAAATGGTTTGAATGCTCATGTGAACTAGAAACAATTGGTGAATTACTTGCAGCATCAACCTTTTTTGATGAATTACCTGCACAATCCAAACTCAAGTTTTGGTTTTTCTCAGATGCTTTAATTTCTTTAATTATGGAAGATTTTAGTTTTTTCACGGGATTGGGTTTCACTGGGTGTGCCATGTGTTCAGAATGAAGTGCCCTTTTTTTTGCCAAGCCACTAACTGCAGTTTTGCTCAGAGAAGGTGATTTATAAGTTGCCAAGCCAGAACTACTTGTTGATTTGGATTTTGTTTTAAGTACTTTCGTAGTTTTGGGATCAGATTCCTTGCTGTTTATTGACTTGCTTTTTGGGTCACTGATTTTGGGGTTTTCAGACAAAGAATTATTAATTTGTAAATTTTTATTATTTTCAGTAGATTCCACAGTATTATTGGATGTATTAGGTGAAGGTAATATATTTTCACTCTGCACTTTGACAGTTTTATCATTTGAATTTATTTTCTTTTGAGTGGTGAGGTTTTTATCAATTGTATTTGGTTTATTTTGGCTATCCTTAACAGATTTAAGTGGCTTGCTAACCCTTTGAGTAAAGACTTTTAAAAAAGTTTGGGGTTGGGTTTTGGAGGGATCATTCAAGGGTTGAACAGCAGTTGATGATTCTGGAGGTTTTGACAGTTTTTTAGGTAAGCTGGATGTTTTTAAAGAATTGCTTTTTGAGTTTAGTTGGTTTGGTATGGGTTTAGTTGGTTGAAAATGTGATAAAGAGGAATGTTGAGAAATGTTATTACTGTGCTTTAAGAACCCCACTGCCAATTTATTTCCAAACACTTTGTTTCCTTTGTCATTTTTAGCATTAATTAAATTTAACCTGGCAAGATCTAGGTTATTTTTCTTAAAATCATCCTCTAAAAACAGTCTTTGATGGAAGCCTGAAGAGGTTGTAACAATCATTTTTTTCCTAGATTTTGATACTGGGCTACTCTCTGGCAAAGGCTGATTGCTAACTTTTGCTGATTCGTTTTGAGAGGTAGTCTCACTATCAGAAAACCAATCTTCTATTGTCATACTTTGCCCATTTCCTGAGGGACAGCCTTCAATATTTAATCTTTTCCTTCTTTTCCTTTTCTTAACTGTGACATTTTTCTCATGGAAAGACTCAATTTGATTTTTTGAAATAGTTTTATATAACTGCTTGTATACCTTAGATTCCTGCTTGTCACCACTGCCATCCTCAGTAGTGTTCTCATTACTAGACAAACTTACTCGTTCCTCACTACAAGGCAGCAGAGTACCTTTTGGACATTGTGAGCGATCCCCATGAATTATCTCTGATGGATATGTTGGGTAGGACTGTGATGTCCGGTTATGGCCATTTAAAGGAGAAATATAAGGTTTAAAGTTTGAAAAAGGGACATTTAAATGCCAACTCTTGTTAGGCATAAGAAATGGCGGAGCACTTGTCCTTATAGACATTAAGGAAGGTTTGGTATTTTCAGATGTTTTCTTCTCTCTTAACTTTGTCAATGCTTTCTTATGTGTGAGTTCATTCAAATGTTGGCCATACTTGACTAAATTATTTGTTGATATTTGGCACAGACAACATGTGTGTTCTGTGGGTTTCTCTTTCTGTTCCAGCCTCACATGATGCATCAATGACCAATTGTGTTCCAGGAGCTCTGACTGACTTGAATAAGACAGTTTACAAGTCTCACAAGGAAACTTGGGTATTTTAATTATATCACTCATATTTCTTCTTATGATTGCTTCACATTAGATTTGCTGGGGAGAAAGAAAAATATAAATGTCAATATAAGTCATCATCATCATCATCATTGTTTAATGTTTATTTTCCATGCTTGCATGGGTTAAATGGGAAATTTAAATATAAGCATCGTGAAAAAATAAATCAGCACAGAAAGAAGAAGAAATATATAATTAAAAAAGGTTTCCTTCCTCCCACACTCACATTGCCCTTCCCCTTCCTTGTCAAACTTATGTCCATATGGAAGAAAGATGTGGTCCCTACTCCCACACACAAACATGTTCCTTGTCCAACCCATGCCAGCTTGGAAAGCTAGGCATGCTTCATAATATATCACTAGATGCAACTCACTCTCTTCATGACACCTCTATGATCTGACACTTTCCCCAGCCCCACCCACTCCTATCAATGCCTCTCCAGTGATGGTGTCACAGTAAGAATGCATCCAGCCAACTCTGTGAAGTAGTAGTGCTGGTGCCATGATGAAAAGCACTGTAAGACAGCAGTGCTGATGCCACGACAAAATGTTCCTAGTACATGCTGTGGTTGATGTTAAGAAGGGCTGTAAAAAACAAGCTAAATATGACTTGGTTTCTATGGCTGGATGCCGTTCCTAGCACCAACAATATTTACAGTGTGGGCTGGGTGCTTTTTGTTGTGACACCTACACCACCACTTTACAGTGTGAGCTGGGTGCCTTTTGTCATGACACTTACACAACCAATTTGCAGTGTGAACTGGGTATTTGGTTGGAGGAGATGTGTGGGGGATTGGGAAGGTAGATCTATGGATGTGTGCGAGGGGCAAAGTGTTAGGACATAGGTGCAGTGTTAAGATGTAGGATGTGGTGGTGAAGAGAGGGGTGTTAGGACGTCTAGATGTATGCTTCAACCCATGCACATGGGAAGGCAGGTCTTCTGTATTACTGCATAACGCTAAATATCTCGAACCTTTTGTCATTTATCCTTTGAGAGGTGCAATTGTGCAAGGTCAGCTTTTATCACCTCATTCTGAGACT
>OZ024741.1:142648688-142683688 GCA_964016885.1 Eledone cirrhosa | reverse complement strand
CTGATGTCTTCATGAGGTGCAACATTGATGAAACTGAGCCGTTTCTGATGCAATCCCAATTCAGATGGGTTGGTCCTGTCCCATGGAGGACTGAGGACCGCACACTCAAGGTACTGTTACACAGTCAACTTCATAATGGTGCACATAATGTTGGCAGATCATTACTCAGATATAAAGACATACAAAAGAACAATCTTAAATCTGTGAACATACCACTTACTTCATTTGAAGCCCTAGCTGCTGGCTATAGAACATGGAGAACTGTTTGCTATGAAGGTATAAAGAACTTTGAAAAATCTTGTCTGGTCCATCTTCATGATCTAAGATCTGACACCAAGTTCTGATTAAACAATCCATCTTGCTCCACTCAAAATCTTGTCATCTGCACTAAATACACCCTGATGTGTAAATCAGCAGCTGCACTAAAGTGCCTTTTAAGGCATAACCATAAAAAATTGAACTGAGAAGATTGTTGAACCCACATAAGATAATATACGATGGGTGAGTTCATATATATATAAGAGGTAACTAGCCCAAACTGCTGAGTTCGCAGTCGATCCTCAACTTTTACTAATATACTAATTCTGCATCATACCATGTATTGAGTGCTTCTTTGATTTATGGTCTTCCTGGTCCCAGTACTGCTGATTATCAATATACCACCGTTCCTGATGTGAGCACTATTCCGGACCCTTATCCACCTATCCAGCAAAGAGGTAACTAGCAGAAACAGCTGAGCTTGTAGTTGATCTTCTATTTCTACTAATACACCCACATATCTATATATACAGGTGGAATATTACTGGTTAAGACCACGTGTGTATGTATATATATATATATATATGAATACATATTTATAATTTAATACAAACTGAAATTTCACAAATTGATGTTCAAAATCAGACCTGTGAAACAATAAACGATCTCTGTGGATGTTTTTTTTACAATGGAAATATGCAGACAACCTTACCTGAATTGTGGCCACAGAGTCCACCTAAACTAAAAGATCGCTATATAGGCGCGTTACTTTAAAAAGAGCCGATGCACAAAACACACGCGCTTGAGCTTTGGCATGAAAGCTCACAACTAGAAATGAAAATATGCAGCAAAACGAGACAATGTATAAGTTGGATAATTTTGGCTCAATTAATTTGGTTCAATAACATATGACAATGAACGAGGCCATTCGACTTGCTAGAAATAAGAAGCACATCTACTTCAAATCACACCCTACAGCCATAAAAAATGGAATAACTCCATACATTATGTACGGACAGACGCTTTTTACAACAGCTATGTTGGAACTGACCTGCAATAACAATGGGTCTTGCCAATATTTATTATTTTTTCATACCTGTATATGCGTTTGTGAATATGTTGATATGCGTTCTGCTAACAAACATCACGTATATGTGTATGTATATATATATATATATATATATTGAATACCTTACTTACTGTGGTTATCCCCGATTGAACCCGGGATAAACTTATATATATATATGTGTGTGTGTGTGTTGTATGTGTGTTGAATTAATCCGTAGAATAAGGAAACACCGCTCTGTGCAATATACAAAGCTTGAAGATTATAGTATAATACATATATATACTTATTTTTAAAAGTTACAGTCTTCGAAGTTTCAGCTAAGTCGCTTCATCTGGGTGCCAGATGAAACAAGTAAGCTGAAACTTCGAAGTCACTGTCAATTTTCTAATTAGAAATATATTTCTACACTCTATCCACCGGCACTGTGCGCTCATTCAGTTAATGTTTTAAATATTAGAGTATTTTAATATATATATATATATATATATATATATATATATATATATATATATATATATATATATATATATATATATATATATATAGAGAGAGGCAGAGAGAGGCAGAGAGAGAGAAATTTACAAAATTATTATTTAAAATATCACAATCCAATATATTATATATATATAGTAGTTCCACAACAGTTAGTTCACCATACCGAGAACAAATGTTTCATACTGATTTTTTTTTGGGGGGGGGGGGGGGGGGGCAATGCTATTTGTTCTTCCTCGCGTGAACCCGTAATTTACCATATAAACAAACACGTCGATCATAGCACAACGACTCAATATGAGGCACCAATTTTGATATCTGTCCATTCATCTATTAAAATGATTTCAAAGCCAGAATTATTATTCTGATAATTACATCTCTTCAGTTTAAATACAAAGAACTACAGGGGTTAATGCTGTTTAGACAGAGTTAAACACTTATACAGCGAGCTGACCTACGATGAAAGGCGTGCCTATTATGACCATCCAGTCTTCTATTAAGACATAATATATCTAGGACTACATTAACAAATGTGCTATTCATTGATTTTGATAACGACAGAGCAACAATATTATTTTGTAGCATGTCCAGCGACAACGGATAAACTCCCTGATCGGTTTATGTAATAAACATGAGTTGAAGAAATAAACAAATAGCATGAACACCTCACTTACTAGATTTGTAAAGACCATCAATCTATTTAGTTTCTCCATTATAGACATATATATATATACAAATATATTTTTTAAAGAATTATATATTTCTCTGATAAACTCACCAACTAAGAGAACCCATCGTGGAAAAACCGGAAGAAATGTTAGGGGAGATAACTCCAAATAACATGTTCTTAAAGAGCAGTCGCGCTTTCGATTTCAGTTTTTCTTTCCAAACTTGTTTTTGTTTCTTAACGGCAAGGTAAACTAAATATCTCCCCTAGTCTGTTATAACTTACTAACTATATACAGACGTTTAAATTGATTAAATACATACATAATTATAATATATATATATATAACAAATAAGTCAAGTGATATTATTATCAAAACATAATTCACTTCCGCGTGTATATATTGTTATATTCTCAACTTATTTGAACTCGCTCTCTTTATATATATATATGAATGAGAGAGAGAACATAATTTTGCATATATATATATATATATTTTTTTAAAGAGTTAAACAAGATTCAATGAGTACATCAAAGAATGAGTTTTACAGTAGATTGAAAGCACTCTACAAAAAGATATTTTCCAGAGTTATTAATATTAAATTCAAGTATTAATAAAATAGATGTTCTTGTGATCAATTAAATTTTATTATACGTATTTCAAGGACACAAAGTTTTTGTGTGCTTTCATCAGATAAAATATATATAATAATCACAATAATTTCATTATTATTATTATTATTATATAAAATATAATTTTTCGTGTTAAGATATTGACATACCTTAGCAGTCTTAATCGTATATGCTTACTAACAGCAGTGAGGTACTTTGTGTCCTTGAAATACGTATAATAAAATGTAATTGATCACAAGAACATCTATTTTATTAATACTTGAATTTAATATATATATATATCACCGAAAGTGATTTTTGAATGCATCTCTTCTTTCCATGATATCCGGATTACATTGAGTTCTTCATACGGATTGGACACTACCGTAAACTTTTGGTAGATTTATCTACATATATATATATATATATATATATGAGAGAGAACATAATTTTGCTTTGCATAGATAAAATGATCCCCAAAAAGCATGCAGACTCGCTCAGTTATGCTCTACAACGTGAAATCCTGGTGTCCCCTAATTAAAAATATATATAAGTATTGAGTGTTCGTAAAGCAATTATTTTGGTATATATACTGAAGTCTATGTTTTAAATGCTAGTCTACAAAAAACATTCAAACGGTAACTGAAAGAGTACTCATGTAGGTAGAGTAAAATCTATTTTCTGGTTCTAGCTATTGCTTAACCTCTCTTTCTAGAGGAGATGAAAAGAGGGAAAAGATATTCCAGTTGTATTGAATAGTTGAGCAACATGGTTTCACCTGTAAATATCAACTGTCAAACACGTAGAAAAATAGTCTCACGTGTGGCGGCTACACGTAGGAATATAAATATTAATTTAGTCTCACGTGTGGCGGCTACACGTAGGAATATAAATATTAATTTAGTCTCACGTGTGGCGGCTACACGTAGGATATAAATATTAATTTAGTCTCACGTGTGGCGGCTACACGTAGGATATAAATATTAATTTAGTCTCACGTGTGGCGGCTACACGTAGGATATAAATATTAATTTAGTCTCACGTGTGGCGGCTTCACATAGCAATATAAATATTAATTTAGTCTCATGTGTGGCGGCTTCACGTAGGATATAAATATTAATTTAGTCTCACGAGTGGAGGTTACAAGTAGGAATATAAATATTAATTTAGTCTTACGTGTGGCGGCTTCACATAGCAATATAAATATTAATTTAGTCTCATGTGTGGCGGCTTTACGTAGCAATACAAATATTAATTTAGTCTCTAATTTAGTCTTATGTGTGGCGGCTTCACATAGCAATATAAATTTTAATTTAGTCTTATGTGGTGCAGTTAGATTTCATGTTATCTCCTCAATCTATCATCTGTAGAACTGTCTTATGCCAAGGAAGTATTACAGGTTTGTGTCGTTCAAGAAGTTTCTGGGAGCTGGGCCGCCTGACAACGTGGTTCTTGTCATTGTTGGCGGCTCGCCTTAACCACGTATTTGGTAATACTCCAGACAAAGGTGATAGGTTATTCCAGCGCTTTACCCTCGTATTCGCCGGCGACGTACTGCGCACGCGTTGGCTTGCCTCAAAAATAATTGTTTTTACTTTTGGCACAAGGCCAGCAATTACCCCAGTGCATTACTGGTACTTTATTTTATCGACCCCGTAAGGATGAAAGGCAAAGTTAACCTCGACTTGCCTAAAAAATGATAAAAGATAAACGCCAGCTTTCCTTGCTCTGGCTTGTGAGTTTGCGATTCTTTTCGCACATTTTTCATTATTTTTTAGGCAAGCCAACACGCGCGCAGAACGTGGCAGGTGAATACGCGCGCAAAGCG
This sequence comes from Eledone cirrhosa, assembly GCA_964016885.1. Lineage (NCBI taxonomy): Eukaryota > Metazoa > Mollusca > Cephalopoda > Octopoda > Eledonidae > Eledone > Eledone cirrhosa. Next base: position 142,678,762 of record OZ024741.1, on the reverse strand, counting down.
CTGGGATAACTAACCGCCCTCGGAGTAAGTATGAGAGAGATGTGTTCGATAAAATTGAGAGAAAGAGAAAAAGATGTAGAAGTGATCACCGTACAGCTAAAGAGTGGGAATGGGGTGGTAAACGACAGAAGAGGGGCAAATGTCTTCTGATGGAGGATATTTTTTATTTATTTTTTTCTCACTCTTTAACTCTAACCTTTCTTCACACACACACTAACTCTTTCTTTCGGCGGGATTTGAACTCAGTGAGCAGTGTGGTGGTGTTGGTATTGTTGGTGTTGGTGGTACTGGTGGTGGTGTTTGTACTGTTAGTGCTGGTGGTACTGGTGTTGGTGTTGGTGTTGTTGTTGGTACTGTTGGTGTTGGTGGTACTGGTGGTGGTGTTGGTGTTGCTGTTTGTACTGTTGGTGTTGGTGGTACTGGTGGTGGTGTTGGTGTTGCTGTTTGTACTGTTGGTGTTGGTGGTACTGGTGGTGGATACTACAAAACATTCTATCAGACGTTCTAACGGTTCTGCCAATTCGCCGCAAAAAATAATCATGTTTTGAAGTGTTTAGAATAATATTTCTGTCCACATATATATTAAGTTTCTATAGTAGTAATATTTGTTTCTACTTTTGGCACAAGGCCAGCAATTACCCAGTGCATTACTGGTACTTTATTTTATCGACCCCGTAAGGATGAAAGGCAAAGTCAACCTCGGCGGGATTTGAACTCAGATCGTAAAGGGACTTAACTATGCTGGAAAGCATGGCGTCCGACCTTCTACCGATACTGCCAATCCACAGACAGACAGACTTATAACTATAAAAAGTATGGGTTCGCATGAAAGACGATTGCAAGCTTGTCGAGAAAGGATGTGTAGATATAGAACACGGATCAGACAGGAACAGTGTGAAGAAATAATAGAAAGAGAAAAAAGACGATACCAACAGAGACGTGTGGACATGAATGATGAACAGTGGAATATCATTTTAGAGCTAGCTAGATTAAGACAACAAGAGAGAAGAAATAACATGCAATTAGAAGAACGTCAAGAATATTTAAAGCAAGCTAGACTAAGGCAACAGGAGAGAAGAGATTATATGCTTCAAAGTGAATGTCAAGAATATTTAAAGGAACAAAAACTCAGACAACAAGAAAGAAGAGATAATATGCAACAAGAGGAGCGTCAAGAATATTTGGAGCATGATAGACTAAAACAACAGGAAAGGAGAGATCATATCCATAAGAATGAACGAGCACATTTTCTTGAGCAGCAGCAGAGAGGGGGGGGGGGGGGCGTATAGACTTAGAATATAAAACATGAATGCTGAAGAACTGCACAACTTCAGGCAGAATAGAATGCATAATGACCATCTTAGGAGAAATGACCCAGTAATTAATATTAATGGTAAGGTAGAAGAATTTTGTATTGGTGATATGTATGTTTCGTGCGATCATTGTGGAGCTTTAAAATTTAGAAATGAAAGTTATGACTGTTGTAATAATGGAAAAGTTGTGCTGCCTCCATTGCAAATACACTGTGAGAGACTGAGAAATATCTTTGAAGGAGGCCAGGAAGCAGTTGCATTTCACAGGAACATCATCCGCAATTACAACTGTGTATTTTCTTTCGCTTTATTGGTGTTAAACTTGTCTTACCTCCTGGCAGAGTCCCGATTTACTTTCGTATTCAGAGTTAAACATATCACTGTACCCACCTCTGTTCTCTGCAGAAAATACACCACAATATGGCCAGTTATATATTATTGACACGAATGCAGCTGGGCAGCACAGGTTGGAAGCACCGCCAAATAATGACTGCTCACCGCAAACAATGACCATGATAAGTGAAGTGTTGCATGAATGTAATCCATATGTTCAAGTGTACAATACAGTGCATAACATTGAACAAGAAGAATAGCAAAGAGCAAGAAGAGAAAATCGTCCCGTACAGAACTGTGAATTAAGATTTAGAAGAAGATCAGATATGAGGCGCTATAATTTACCAACTAGCAATGAAATAGCTGTTGATTTTGTGAGATAGACGGTGCACCACCTGTACACAGAGATATTGTCATCTACCTTGAAGACTATCCTCATGGGGAATTTGGGTGGTATAGCGACAAGCAGCATGCAGAAAAACGCAGAATTAGCGTCCACAATAGACTGAAAATGCAGAGGTATTACGCCCCGTATAACATATAGAGGATTTAGTGTGATACATAGAGCAGGCAAATTATTGCAGAAGTATTTAGTAGATGCCTGTGTGAAAGTAGAGGGATAGGAATAATCAAACCCAATTGCGAGTGGAGGAATATAATGGTTGAATGGATTATCTAAACAGAGGATCAGATCATAACACTGAGCCTGGGGTGCCTTCACTGGCAGCCCGAGAAACATGCATCAGTACTTTTAGGATGCTATGACATTTGTTGTAGAATATGATAAGCCAGATCCTTTTATAACTTATACATGCAACCCTAAATACCCTGATATTCAAAATAATCTAAATCAAAATGAAGCAGCAAAAAACTGAGCAGATTTAATTACCCGAATTTTTAAGGCCCAGCTTTCTGAAATGATAAAATATATCAAAGATAGACACATTCTTGGCGTGCCAGTGGCTCGTATTTACGCCATTGTGTTCTGAAAAAGAGGACTTCCTCATTGCTGTATGATGGTTATCTTAAGGAAGGAAGACATTGAAAAAATTGTGTCAGCAGAAATCCCTGCATTGAAAGACGACCCGGCACTACATGAGCAGGTTAAACAGTTTATGATCCATAGGCCATGTGGTTCTGGAAATCCTTCTTCCCCATGCATGCAAAATAGATTTTGCCAAAAGAACTATCCAAAAACCTACAAAGAGGAAACTGGATATCCAGAGTACAGGAGGCGCAAGACAGGAACTGAGATGCAAATTGGAGGACATTCAGTAGACAACAGGAATGTTGCACTGTTTAATACCTTTTTATTTAAGAAATATCGTGCGCATATTAATGTTGAAGTTTGTTCTTCTGTAAAAAGCGCCAAGTACATCTTTAAATTTGTTTACAAGGAATATGTTTGTGCGTCTATAGAAGTAACCAGTAATGTATTACCTAATGATGATCTGAACCAACACAACCATGATGAAATAAGAAACTATTTTAGTTACAGGTATGTGTCTCTGCCAGGAGCAGTGTGGGATCTCTCTGAATTTAAGCTTCATGGTACATCGCATACAGTGTAGAGGCTAACTATACACATGGATGGCCAGTAAGCTGAATTAGGGTTAAATTAGTAAGCATTAATCATGAATCCCTACACACCATTAATTTAGCAGAGAGAGATAGGACAGAAGAGATTACGTTTTGGACATTTCATCATTCATTTGTTGCTTTTCGAAGGATGCATCTAATGTCGGGTGTGTATTTTAAAGTCTTCTCTCACGAAGTAACTCCTTGTGGTATGATATTATGTGTAAAAAACGAATTGCCTCTTTTTGCCTTGCGGCTGAATTACCCCGACCGGAAGAGAGAGACTCAGTCAGGGTAATTCTCAGTAAGCTAGTCTTGTTAATGCAGCTACTGGGAGATTCAATAGTAAGAACTCTTTCTGATATCACTGGTTCAACAGTAAAGTATTGTTTATGTTTTGCTGAGCTAATTCCTGCAGCTCTTTATAAAATTTTACAATGAGGCTTTCAACTTCTATTTTGACATTTTACATTCTTCCTTCATTGGCTCACTCAATAATTGTTTCTACTTTAGGCACAAGGCCAGCAATTCACCAGTACATTACTGGTACTTTATTTTATCGACCTCGTAAGGATGAAAGGCAAAGTTAACCTCGGCGGGATTTGAACTGAGACTGTAAAGGGACGTAACTATGCTAGAAAGCATTGGCTCACTCAATAATGTCACTGATAACTTTCTTTGTCAAATTCTGACTATAATTTCTTCCTATCTCCTCTCAGTTACTTTATCCATGGCTCCTTTGATATATTATCTAGGGTAAAGGTTCTCAACCCATTTCGGCCAATCGCCCCCTTTTGCCCCTCGAAATCACGAAACGCCCCCCTACCCTATTTTTCCATTTTTCAATATACTACTGAGTTTGATATCAGTAGATTACTAGGCCAAAGCAAGTTATGTTAGAATCTTTAAAAAATACTCGTACGAATTAAATACAAAAAAGTTTCAGTCCAAAACAAAAGCAAGCTATTTCAAATTATATATTTTTGAAAAATAGACGTGAATGTTCTCAAAGATTTGATCTCAGTCGAAAAAGCTTTTTTTTTTAAAATTCTATATTTCACTGTTAGCTGTTGTAATATTTTGAGTGGATAGACAATTCTACAATTCAAACTGTAAAGTCAAAATACAAAAGATGCAAAATATGAAGAAATTCTTAACTTTCTTTGAAATCACAAACTCAGGGCAAAAATAGTACCTTGCAAAATAAAATACCTCGTAGCAACGAATGAATTGAGAAGCTTGGTGACAGTGAGAAAGCATTATCTGTATCCCTTATATATATACATAGATAGATACACACACACACACATGAACGCGCACGCACACACACATACACACACACAGACATACACATACATACACACACACAAACTTGTGTGTGTGTGCCTTGGTTTTGGTACAGAAAGAATTTTGTCTCCAGTTTTTATTGCCGGGTCAAAGGCCACTGCTCTTTTCAACAACGCCATATATATATATATATATATATATATATATATATATATATATACAGTATATCTATATATAAATGAAGATAGAAAGAGGGAGGGACAGAGAGAGTAAGAAATGTGTGTGTGTGTGTGTTTGGTACACGTCTATCTATCTATCTCCAACAGGGGGCTCAAAAATGCGGCCCGCGAACTACTTTTCTATGGCCTGTAGTAGAAACCTATATATATATAAAATATATATATATATATATGTGTGTGTGTGTGTGTGTGTGTGTGTGTGTGTGTGTGTGTGTGTGTGTGTGTGTGTGTGTATAACACACACGCACACACACACACACACACACACATATATATATATATATATATATACAGTATATATATATTATACACACACACATATATATATATATATATATATATATATCCTTACACACTTAAATATAAATGCATAGCTATATACATACGTAAGTATATGTATGTATGTATGTATGTATGTATGTATGTATGTATGTATGTATGTATGTATGTATGTATGTAGATTTATATATATATATATATATTAAAACAATAACAGAGAAAGCTTTACGCTAAACTCCGTCTGGTAACCATCTCACTCAACAAACATTAGGTTATACGTTAGTATAAACCCAATTTAGTGTCTGGGGTGCCAGCTATATGTATTTTGTGGAAAGCCAGTTGTATTATTTTATATGAGATATAATTAAAATTAAAATATATCTCTCTTTCCAAACAATTGTTTCATTATAAGTATTCTACAAGTTGGGAGAATATTTCCAGTTTATGTAGAAGCCTAATATATTTTCATGTAAGAATACAATTAGGCGGGCACTTATAAATCGTCAGTGGAAGCCCATTAAACTTTGATATAAGAAAAATTTCTTACCGCAGTTAATTTTCGTGTCTGCTAATTTGTCCCTTCACGCATCGAATGACCGCCAAATTTGAAATTCCAGCAGTCCTTTGACTGAGGAAGTATCATAGCGTCATGAAGCGGGAAAGGGAGACAATCACGAGTCACGAGAAAAGAAAAATAATATACACGTGGGTTAATTAGTTTTTTCAAAAACATTATCAATCCTTCGTGTTAAGAACTCAATTAATTTTAAAAAAATAAATGTATGCGTGTATTAATTACACACGCATATAGATATTTTCTTAGGCTAAAAACAGAGAAGTGATACCTGAATAACGAACAATATCTCACAACTGTAACAAATACGGAAAGTTACGCCTTAAAAGACATTTGGGAATGTAAATCTCTGGCCAAATTAAGAGTAAAATATTTAATACACGCGGGTTAATTAGTTATTTCAAAACCAACATCAATTCCGTGTGTTAAGAACTCAATTAATTTTAAAAAATAAATGTATGCATGTAATTATTTACACACGCATATAGATATTTTCTTAGGCTAAAAACAGAGAAGTGATAACCAAAAAACGAACAATATCTCATAACAGTAAGAAATACGGAAAGTCATGTGTATAAGGTACCTGGAAATAAAAATCTCTGGCCAAATCAAGAGTAAAATATTAATACAATAACAGAGAAAGCTTTACGCTAAACTCCGACTGGTAACCATCTCACTCAACAAACATTAGGTTATACGTTAGTATAAACCCAATTTAGTGTCTGGGGTGCCAACTATATGTATTTTGTGGAAAGCCAGTTGTATTATTTTATATGAGATATAATTAAAATTAAAATATATCTCTCTTTCCAAACAATTGTTTCATTATAAGTATTCTACAAGTTGGGAGAATATTTCCAGTTTATGTAGAAGCCTAATATATTTTCATATATATATAAATCTACATACATACATATATATGTATGTATGTAGATTTATATATATATATGTATGTATGAATGTAGATTTATATATATATATATATATATATATATATATATATATATATATATATATATATATATATATATATATATATCGAAGACCTACTCAATAATTTCAAAACACACGTATTTCTCGAAAAAGATCTAAAGGTTGTTTATCACCAAATACCCATCAAATCTTCCGACTTTAAGTTGACTGCATTCGAGGTCTGTGGCCGACTATACGAATTTATCCGTCTTCCGTTTGGATGCACAAATGCCGTTCCAATTTTCCAACGAATAATGGACACTTTCATAGACAATTACAACATACAAAATACCTACTCATACCTTGACGACATTATTATAGGAGAAGACACAGTCGAAGAACATAACTATAACCTAAAGGAATTCATGAATGCAGCTACCAATGCAGGTATGCAACTGAATCGAGACAAATGCAGCTTTAAACAAAATAGAATACATTTCCTTCGACATGTCATAGAAAAAGGTAAATTAAGACCGGACCCTGACAGGTATAAAGTCCTTATTGACATGTCGTTCCCAAAGACGTTAAAAAAGTTGAACCGGGTAATCGGTCTTTTTGCATACTATGCTAAATGTATTAAGGGCTCTTCTAACCTCTCAGTCGTTCTTACAAAGGCAAGAAACACCATTGATAAACAAGGTCTATCAAACGAAGAAAAATCTACTATTAATAAGATGAATGAAGAACTCATAAAGGCATCACTGTGTTCACCCGATTTCACTGCACCATTTATAATCGAAACCGACGCATCAAATATTGCCATTGGTGGAACTCTATCACAAAATGGTCGTCCAATTGCTTTTCTTAGTAGAACCGTAAATAAGTCAGAAAGAGGACATTCCATCATCGAAAAGGAAGCTTGCGCAATTATAGAATGTTGTAGAAAATGGAGGCATATGATCAGCGCTGTTCCACATTGTAATATCATAACAGACCAACGATCGGCTGCATTTGCGTTCAACAAAAAACACACTTCCAAGATTAAAAACGAGAAGGTAGCCCGCTGGCGACTGGAGTTAAGCGATCTTAACCATACCTTCTCATATAGAGCTGATTCATTAAACCAAGCCGCAGACGCCCTATCGCGCTGCTGCTCTACTAAGACGGAACACGAATTATACAATAATCACTCACGTCTATGTCATCGGGGGATCACCAGACTTCTACATTATTGTAAATCAATGAACTTGGCATATTCTATTAATGAAATAAGAGAAATTATCGCCAATTGCAAAATATGCCGTGAATGTAAACCACAATTCTATAAACCACCCAAAGGAAGATTAATACATGCCACAAGACCCTGGGAAAGACTATCAATGGACTTTGTGGGTCCCATGGCTATCTCAAACGGTTTTCGATTTATATTGACTATAGTTGACGAGTACTCACGTTTTCCATTCACCATTCCCTGTAAAGAGATAACAGACATAGTAATTAAACATCTATTGGAGATATTCTCTATATTTGGAAAACCCAGTTCGATTCATACAGATAGGGGACGTCAATTTGAATCACAAAAACTCAAAGATTTCTTATGGAGTTTCATTATAAAAAGCCACACCACGCCATATCGACCCCAAGCCAACGGCCAATGCGAAAGAGTTAACGGCACAATATGCACAGCGATAAGTCTGGCATTGAAGACAAATAATCTCAATAAAAATGAATGGAGTAACATGAGCCCAATCGCTCTGTCGTCTATCCGAGGATTGCTTTGCACTGCTACAAACGCCACACCACATGAAAGAGTATTTTCATTCACCAGATCGACAAACAACGGCACAGAAATACCAGAGTTTCTAAATAAACCGGGCGCAATCGTGCTACATCGACGTCACATAAGGAATAAAGGTGATGGTCTCACGGAAAACGTTCAACTCATCGAGACGATTTCACCCCACTTTGCCAAGCTACAATTTAATAGTGGAAGAATAGACAGTCTCAAATACAAATCTCGCACCAGCAGCATCACCACAAAACAATGGAAATTCAACAACATCGGATTGTCAGAATAATAACTCCCCAAAAGGCGCCGATTTAACTCAATCAACAGCAATATCTACACATGTGGCAGTTGGGAACGAAAGTATGACATCTACCGCCGATAACAATCCTACAGAGAGTGCTGAATTCGACGATGATGAATCTTCTGACACATTCTTAACCTCGAATAACACACCCCAACAACAAACAAAGAACACGCCGAGGACGTTTAGTAGTGAGGCCAATGCGATACAACGATTAACGCTAGAGGGAAAGAATATGATGATATGATTTGTTTTATAGCATCACTTTCTTCTCTTTGATTTGATTCCTTTTTATTCATATTCGTTGTATTCGTTTTGTTCTTGTTTTGTTGTATTGTTGACCCATACTAATTTCTTCTCTTATTGACTCTTTCTATATTATTCTTAGATTATATATATATGTATGTATGTAGATAGTTGAATAAATGAACAGAGAACAAAAAACAGAGAGATAGTACAAATGATATGGTTTTTAGCTTCACGCATACATACATATATGCATACATACGTTTACGTATGTATATAGCTATGCATTTATACATTTGTATATATACATGCATATATATTTAAATGTGTAAGGATGTTGACATGATTTATGTTGTTTTTTTGTAAAGAGAAAATTCTGGCTCCAGATTTTATTACCTAGGGAGATTAAATACCACAGCTCTGGCTGAAAGCTGACCAGGTTCTCAACCTCATCAAACACTAACGCAGGCCTGTGTGTGTGTGTACGTACGTATGTATGTATGTATGTATGTATGTATGTATGTATGTATGTATGTATGTATGTATGTATGTATGTATGTATGTATATACGTATGCATGTGTGTGTATGTTCGTATGTATGTATACACCCACACCTTTCATCACCATTGCTTCTTTTTGTTGTCATTTCTGTTGAAGTTGTTCTTGTAACTGTTGTCAAAGTTGTCTTATGTTCATTTTCTTTGATTTCTTTTGTTTTTCTTTTATCTCCCTAGGGAATTCGTTGACAAGCTTCTTTTATTTATTTTCTTCGTTTTCTTCATTCAAATGCATTCACACTGGCTGTCTAAGAGACGTACAAATATGACTTATAAAACTTACCAAACTAAAGGGGCTTCCAGCGCCCCCCAAAGTCCCCCCCCCCCCCCCGAGCTCCGAAACGCCCCCGGGCACATGCCCCCCCCCGTTGAGAACCTTTAATCTAGGGCATTCATGATATGGTAGTTTTACCAAAGGTCTTTGATATTTTGTTTATTTTGACGATTTGTTTCTTTAAAAGGCTGTGTAAAAGAACAACGAAATTAGTAAGTCTTACCATTAAAAATTATACGCCAATCTATGGGGGTGGAAGTAAGAAAGTGGTTTTGATGCTATGTAAACTACTTCGACAAAAATTCAGGTCTGAAGGATGTTGATATTCAAGGTGTGAGCTGGCGTGTTTTCTATCATCATCAATACCTTAGGTTATGATCTTTGCAATATTTCTTTTTCTGAAATATGAAAGAAAACCACTGACCTTCCTGTTTGATCTCCAAATTATAGGCAGGTAGATTTGTGATATTTCCCTCGCTGGTTTTTCATCACCATTGCTTCTTTTTGTTGTCATTTCTGTTGAAGTTGTTCTTGTAACTGTTGTCAAAGTTGTCTTATGTTCATTTTCTTTGATTTCTTTTGTTTTTCTTTTATCTCCCTAGGGAATTCGTTGACAAGCTTCTTTTATTTATTTTCTTCGTTTTCTTCATTCAAATGCATTCACACTGGCTGTCTAAGAGACGTACAAATATGACTTATAAAACTTACCAAACTAAAGGGGCTTCCAGCGCCCCCCATGATAGATGAGCACTGGGGTCAGTTTGAAGGCTCCCGAAGCATTATCGTCAAGTATTAGTCCAAGTAGTGAGTTACGACATTGAAGCAAGAAGCGTTTATTTATTTTTTTCTCTTAAAAATTAAGTGCGGCGTGGCTTTCTTTTCCAGAAAAAAAAGTCTGTTTCATAAATACAAGTTCAAGATAATACTTTTAAGAACCAGTGGAATATCTTAGCTTCCTGATTTCCGTATTTGCAACATCACTTAATATAATGCTGAGTAGGTTATGTCGCCGTTTGAATCTTTAAAATCAGTTTCTATTTGTTGTGAATGCTCCCGAAATATCTCCTTGTAAGTGCCTGAAATTACTTCTTGGTTTTGCTTACTGGCATGTTGCATTCTGTTTCTTTGCCCGCCCATTCAACAAACAGACTCTCAGTTTCTTCCAAAATTTTACATTTTGAATGAATCACCTTCTTCTTTGCTGATAACAGTGAAGTTGTCACTACAGAAGGTTTTAGTTTATCATTATTTTTTGAATCGTTGGAAAGGGCGGTGGATTGGCAGTATCGGTAAAGGGTCGGACGCCATGCTTTGCAGCAAAGAGTTACGGCCCTTTATGGTCTGAGTTCAAATCCCGCCGAGGTTAACTTTGCCTTTCATCCTTACGGGGTCGATAAAATAAAGTACCAGTAATACACTGGAATAATTGCTGGCCTTGTGCCAAAAGTAGAAGCAATTATTTTTTGAATCGTTGATGTAGTTAAGTTTAACGGCCTACCCACACACGCTTGTCATATGTTTATACGATTATTGTAGTAATGTAGAGCTATCCCACCTAAAATATTGTCTCCAAGAAAAAAGAGTGTTATAGTGAAGCAGTGCTAAGTGGGGTATCATCGAATATTTAAAGTACAGCCTCTAAAGTTTTAGTAAAACCGAATCCGTAATCCGGTTTATATTCCCGAATGCAGCTGTATATGCGAACAGGGTTGCCTGATCAGTTTCATAAAGTAGCGGATTGTGTTAGAACTTAGAGGGCAGTAACGAAATACAGTAATGTATTTCATCTGACCCACTGCGTGGCATCTCGGACAAGTGTCGGTTATCATAGCTTAGGGTCGATCCAAGCCTTGTGAGTGATATTGGATAGATGAAAACAGCTGGAAGCTCGTCGGATGGGTTGTACCTGTCATTCAAAGGGCCAGCCATACCACACAGTGTCATGTTGAATCTCTGCTAGAAGTACATATCCTTGCGGTGACGTATTCCCCTCCGCCTTTGGGCATCTCTTCGGTGATACCATCGTTATCTGGATTGGTTTTTTAGAGTTTTAGAGTTTTGATGTATTTCGCCTGTGTTGATTGGGAGATGATAAGAGAGTTCTTCTGTTAATGCCAGAGGGTCGAGCTCAGGTTGGTTTAATACTTCCTTGAAGTGCTCGACCCATCTCGCAAGTTTATCTTCGTTTTTGGAGAGCAGGGTTCCATCGTTTGCTTTGATCGGGCTTGGCCTTCTTTTTGAGAGACCAGTGATCTTCTTGGCAATCTCATATACAGCACACATGTCATTTCGTTTAGCACTGACCTCTGTTTCTTCAGCTTGGCTCGCCAACCACAGATGTTTATCTTTTTGAGCACTACGTTTTACTTCTTTGTCTTTTTCAGCATATGTCTGTAAAACATTGTGGTCCTCATCATTATTTTGCTTTCTTTGATGTAGAGCTTTCCTTTCCTTAATTAGTTGCCAGGATAATAAAAGGATAAAGATCCCATAATTCCTTGTGGAGTCCTAGAGGCACCGTCAAACGGCGTGTCTAGGACACTTTTAAACCTGTCGGAGCCCAACCCTCTCCAGGTCTGAACACAGCCGATTTTTTTCTATAGAGGAAGAATCGACCCCAGTACTGGACTGGTACTTTTTTTATCGACCTCGAAAGGATGAAAGTACCACGGCGGGATTTAAACTCAGAGCGCGCAATGAGGTGGGACGAACACCGTAAAGCATTCTATCCGACGTCTTAACAACTCTGCCAATTCACCGCCTTTGTTGCCAGGTGTAGTCACTAATCCACGTTTCTCTAATGGGCTTCTTGTACTTCAGTATTTTTACATCAGCTGTTATCATTGCTTCTTCCCACCATTCCAATATTCCTGTTGGAGTGATTTCTAAAGCAAAGAAACTGTTTTGAATAATTGCCCCGAACTCGCTGGCTGTTCAAGAGTCTTTTAGCTTAATGATGTCAACCTCCTGGCTAATGATGCCTTGTTCTTTTGCCTCCTCAGTTTGATCTTAATTTTGGCGATAACTATGTAGTAGTTATTGCTGACATCGAAGCCTCGATATCCTTGATTACTTGATGCAGTTTGGATGATTGGTACATTTTCGTACGTTCCAGTATCCAATACGCGTGGGAGATTTTGCAGACGCTGTTATACACAAATCCGTGATATAGATAAATAAATGAATAAATAAATAAATAAATTTAACTAATTAATCAATTGAATAACATTAAGACGTGATTTGGCTGCGGTTTCCAGCACATCTAATGTGGATCCTTCATATAGATATTCTCTCGTTTGTCCGTGTGCACGTGTGTATAAGTGTGCGAGAGTATGCGTGCACAGGCGTGTGCGTGTGTGTGCATGTGTGTGTGTATGTAGTATGCGTGTACGCGACGTGTAAGTGTGTGAGTGAATGTGTGTGTGAGTGGTTTTACGCTTGTGTTTGCGCTTGTGTGCATGCCTTTGAATGTGTGAGTGTGATGTGTGTTTGCATGTACATGTGAGTGTACATGTGCATATGTGTGTGCGCGTGTGAGTGTTTGCATGTTTGTATGCACGAGAGCGTGAGATTTTGTATGTATGTGTTTGAATATGTGTGTGGGTGTATGTGTGTGCGTGTGTTTGTGTGTACGTGTGCGTCTGTGTTTGCATCTATCTATCTATATATATATATATATGTGTGTGTGTGTGTGTGTGTGTGTGTGTGTGTGTGTGTGTATGTGTGTGTGTGTGTGTGTGTGTGTGTGTGTGTGTGTGTGCATGTATGCCCGTGTATGTATATACATCTACTGATATACGAGTCTGCCACCACGACCCTCCCAGAAGAAGAAGAAGAGATTATAATGATTCTATAGTATTCGAATATGAGTATTAGTACGAAATGAATAACTAAATATGAAATAGACTCTGCCCCCACATATACAAGTGAAACATGTGAACCTAGCACTGATTCACAAGATACTGATTGAGCAATAATGGACCTGCATTGGTCTCGACGATGAGTGTTCCAGTTGTTCAATTAACGAAACAACCTGATCATGAAATTAACGTGTAAGTGGCTAGGCATTCTACTGAGACGTGTACCTTAGACGTTATGGGAAGGAAAGAGGTGAATCAGGGTTAAAATGAAATTGGTTGACCAGTGAAGAAGTAACACATGGCCAATGGTCAAATTTCTACTCAAATTCACGAAAAATAAATCCAGACTAAATAATATCAAAATAATGATTTCTATTTTAGACATAATGCCAATAATTGTCTAAAATCTAAAATTTGCCTTAAGCCCAAAGACTCATCAGGCCGGTGCTTATCTCGGTTTCCTTGGCGTTAAGCGACTGAGAGTACAAGACCTTAGTTTTCCTAAGATGGATGTAAAGGTCTACAGGTTGGTTCACAGTGAGGATAGCATTGAGGATCTCCTCCAATTCTTGTGTTATATGGGCTATTAGGATGATGTCATCTGCGAAGTCTAGGTGGCATAGGAGTTCACCATCTATGTTGATACCTTTGTTCTCCCAGTTGACTTTGATGATGATGGCATCTTTTCTACAAAATGTAAAAATTCTTTGTGTCTCCTTGTCTTGCCCTCTTTCTAGGTTGATCTTGTCGTTGTCTTGGTGTAATCTGAGCGCGAATTTAGCGCCATTGTAAAGATCCTTTACTAGTATGATATAAGCAGGGTCCACTCCTTGGTTCTCCAGTGTTGTGAATAGTAGGGTGAACTCGATGGAGTTAAATGCCTTTTCATAATCGACGAGGACGAAGCAAAGAGGGAAGTTGTATTTGTTAGCCTTCTCTTATAGTTGACTAACAACTTGGATGTGGTCTATTGTTAAGAATCCTAGCCCAAATCCTTTAGTCCCCAGCAGCTCTAGAATCACCACCAAAGGCAGTGGGGTGAATGATAAAGGAGCAGAGGGTACTAAGAATCAATGAGTTCGAACAGTCTGTCACAGGAATCTGAAAATTGGGACCTACAATACAAGGACACTCTCATCAGATTACCACATTATAGGCATAGAAAAGGAGCTTTCTAGGATCAAGTTCGACATCATCGGAACTACGTGATAGCAGCCACAATCTATACTACGAAGGCGATGACAGAGTGAACAGAGGAGTTGGTTTTGTCGTCCACAAGTGCATTGCTGGAAATATTACCAGTTTCAAGAGCCTATCTGATAGAGTCGCGCAACTTACCGTCAAGAACAACAGCAAGCACCATCTCAACATCATTCAAGTTTATTTACTAACAACTAGCTACTCAGATGAGGAGGAGGAGGTGGAAAAAGTCTACGAAGACATTGACAGCATCCTGAACAGCAAGAGGACCCACTTTAACATCGTTATGGGAAATTTCAATGCATAAGTTGGGAGATGAGGGCCAGGAAAAAGGAGCACAAGTGACTTTGGCTCCAGGAACGACAGAGGAAACATTCTTGTCAATTTATATGAGCGTCGGAAACTAAACATTATGAACACATTTTTCAAGAAGATCATTTGATGATGGATATGGTTATCACCCAACAGAAGCACTAAGAATGAAATTGACTACATCCTGACAGATAAGCCCCAGACCTCCACTCATGTCTCAGTCATCAACAATTTCAATATGGGTAGCGAACACCGGCTATTGCGCGCTTCTTTGACCACCAACACAAAGCTGGAGTGGGCTAGACTCGCCAAAAACCTAAAGAAACCGAATATCATCATACTATCTGACAAGGCCACAGAATTCCAGTTGCTGCTGAACAATAAGTTCGAGGTACTGGAAGAAGACATCAGCTCATATGCAAACAACATTACCACTAGCATAATGGAGACAGTAGTAATAATCACCGGGAGTGGAAAGTCACCTAAAGAGGTCAAATTTTCAAAGGATACCAAGCAACTAAGAGAAAAGATAGGACAGATGAAGAGAGGCGGGACAGATACCCAATATGTTGAGTACTCTGAAATTTGCATGGCTACAAGACGCCACACGAAGGAAGACATCAGACGATATGATAAAGAGTGGCAGCTCAAAGCCCTGGAAGTGAATAAAGGATTGAATATAATCAAAAGGAAGCAGTGTCATTGTTAGAAGAGAGCGGCGCACTCATTACTGACCTCAACAGGCTTATAAAACGATGCGAAGAATTTCGACAGCAAACTATGCAGCACAAGACAGCCCAGGACCAATCATTCTTCAGTAACAAAACCTCAACATCTACACAACCTCCTACTATCATTCAATCAGAGTCAAGAGCGAGCATTAAACGATTAAAGAGAGACAAGGCATCAGGAAAAGACAATATCACTGCAGGTATACTCCAGGATGATGGAGAGCCCATTGTCATGGTACTCAACAAGCTCTTCAACTGGTGTTTAGAAGAAGGCCATGTTCCTGACAGCTGAAAAATGCTGTATTAGTCTTAATCCATAGGAAGGTGATAAAGCAGATTTCAGAAACTACCGCCCAATCAGCCTCCTACTCACCATTTACAAGGTGTTTTCATACATCCTACTCAGGAGGATACTCAGTACATTAGAACACCCCCCCCCACACACACACACGCACACACACACATGCGCACACACACACGCATACGCATGCTACCATAAATAAACATATACAGATAAGCATATTTTAGTGAGTGAAAGTTTGGGTGAGAAGAGGAAATGTGTGACGTCCGAACGAGTATCTACCTTCAACTAACTCACCCTCCGCCGCTTATTTATTTATTTTACTCTTTTCCTCTTTTACCTGTTCCAGCCATCTGGCTGAGGCCATGCTGGGGAACCGCCCTTGGGTATATTTATTTATTTATCTATTTATTTACTAGCAGAGTAGCACGCAATTACCGGGCAACATTCACCATAGAATGTCTTTCTTTCAATTTTTATTTTATTTTATGTCACCCCGAGCCTTATTCCCTGTGACCCATCCCCGTTAATCGTCAATCGCCCCTAAGTGGAGCTATATGTTGAAGTGGTATCAGTGGCTTGTTGTGTACTCTCGTGTAAGCGTCTTCACGTAATATCGGGTGACCTCTGTGAGGACAACTCTCTGCCACGTAGCGAGAACAATGCCTCCTGTTGACGACATGCATGGATGGAATAATAAGCTCACTTTGAAGGAATGCGTGAGACGATCAATAAAAGCCATACTACTTAAACTGTCACAGTAACAGTGATTGATATTATTACTATTTCCTATTTTATTTTATTTTTATTTTCTTTCTTTATTCATTTTCTTAATTAAGAAACTCCATGTGCCCTAAAATCTTCTTAGGAAACAGATTTCGGAAATCAAATCTGTTTTTCTTTTGGAAGCACCGTTTCGGGTACCTTTCGCCGGCATGCACACACATACATGCATACATGATGGCTGCCCTCTCGTTATCGAGTATGGCCATTGCACGATATAACATTATTAATAATTATCAATTAATGCTATCGTGCAAATTTTTTTTTTAAAGTGAGGAAAGACTGTGCACAGGGGCCAATCCCACTCTCTGAGCGACAGTAGCCATAACCCGAAAAGAAGAAAAGATCAACATCATCGGTAACTACTGAGCCGCAGGTTTTATGTCGGAGTTATCCCAGTTCCCTGAATTGCCTTCTCCTAGAAGAATGCCCTGACAAAGGCTAGGGGTCCTTCACTCCCAGTGATTTAACCGCGCGATCGGGTATCCAGCTCGATTATTTCTATGTCCCCGCGCATATACATACACATGCATACATACAAACATACATACATACAAGCATACATACATACGCCCATACACTCTCAAGTATATAGTAGATTTATTTAATTATTTATTTATTTCATCAAAATAAATACGATGTAAGGGGATAAATTTTCTCTTTCAAATGTTCTGCCGCAGTCCACAGAAAAGTAGTTTGCGGGATGCATGCGGCCCGCGGGCCGCGTGTTTTGAGACCTTGCTTTACAGCTTCAAGATGCAAACGAAAATGTCGGTTATGTCACATTATCGGACACGTGGTCAGTAGCTGCCTAAAGGTAGTATCTCACAACGCAGCACGATGTTGTTACTAAAAGCAATATTAGTAAAGACTGTCATGGTGATACAACAACTACTACTACTACTACTACTACTACTACCACCACCACCACCACCACCACCACCACCACCACCAACACCACCACCACCACTACTACTACTACTACTACTACTACTACTACTACTACTACTGCTGCTGCTGCTGCTGCTGCAGCGACACCACCACCACCACCACCACCACCACTACTACTACTACTACTACTACTACTACTACTACTACTACTACTACTACTACTACTACTACTACTACTACTACTACTACTACTACTACTACTGCTGCTGTTGCTGCTGCTGCTGCAGCGACACCACCACCACCACCAACATAGGAAATAAAATAAAAATACTAAAAACATATATAATAGAAACATATATAATAAAAAAAACATATATAATAGAAAAGGAAATCACTGAAACTAAGGAATGCCTAAAACAATGAATACTTGCAAAGGCATAAAGAATCCGGAGATTTGAAAGACGTTAAAAGCTTTTTGAACGAAACCAGCTATTTAATTCCTCCCCAAACGATTTTACTAGGAACTTGATAGAAGCAAACTAGAGGTAAATGTAGCCCCCAATGTAAAAAAAAAAAGTGGAAGAGCAGTGGGGAGGTTTGTGGGCAGCAGGAAATTACCACGCATAGAAATAGTAAGAACAACGAACACAGCCCCTAACAGAGGAAGTGTCTAAGACGCTGAAAAAAGCAAGCGAGACATGACAAGATCCTAAATTTCTGGTTGGAATATTTAACAGGGACATATTGTGTACTTACAAAAAAGATTGATGAGCAACTAACTGAACCAGAAATACTACCTGACTAGCTCACTAAGGGGAAAACCTCCCCGATCCCCAAGAATAATGTCACAGCAAACCCCAAAACTACAAACCCATAACTTGCTTTTCTATAATCTACAATATCTTAACTGAAATGTTTTCGCAGCACCTGAAAAGAAAAAAAAACTGGTTTCCAGAAGAACAGAAAGAATGTTGCAAAGGCTCGTGTGACAGTAAAGATCAATTACTAATCAACAAATCCATAACAGAGAACTGCAGGAAAAGAAAAAAATATAAGCATAGTATAGATTTATAGATTGATTACCAAAAGGCTAGGTAATGCTGCCCATACGTAGACACTGAACACACTAGCCATTAACAAAGTAGCGCCAATAATAATAACATTCATTAGCCGTGCCATGAATACATGGCAAACAGTCCTGCAGATATAGAAGAAAAATGGATTTATAAAAACCGAGCCCATTCCAATTAACTGAGGAATATTTCAAGAGGAGTCTCCAGCACAAATCTTCTTCTGCTTAGCATTGACACCATTATTTGAGATCTAAACAGGATTGGGCATAGATATAAATGCTACGGCAAAAAATTAACCATCTCTCCTATATGGACGATCTAAAGTTGTACGCTGCAAAGCGAGCTAGCTTGAAACACTGCTGCAGACAGTACATGGATTCGCAAAAGAAATAGGCATGAAGTTTGGATCAGAAAAATGTGCCAAGGCAACTCTGAAGAAAGAAAAACTAGTTAAAAACACTAATATCAGACTAGATAAAGAAACCGAGATAAAAGAATTAGTTCAAACACAGGCATACAGATATTAAGAAGCAATGGGTTAACACACAGAAACGAAAGAAAAGATTAGAAAAGAATACTG
This sequence comes from Eledone cirrhosa, assembly GCA_964016885.1. Classification (NCBI taxonomy): domain Eukaryota; kingdom Metazoa; phylum Mollusca; class Cephalopoda; order Octopoda; family Eledonidae; genus Eledone; species Eledone cirrhosa. The sequence goes on along the minus strand of OZ024741.1, from coordinate 142,659,349 downwards.
TAGATGGGTTAAATTACTACTTAAGTCAGAACTAAATGCAAAGAATTAGGTAATAGGCATCAATACTCTAGTGATCCCAGTAATAAGCTACAGTTTTAATATTCTGAAGAGGACACTAAAAGAACTAGCAGGACTAGATAGAAAAACAATAAAAATAATGACTGCATTTAAAATACACCACCCAAAATCAGATGTAAAAGGATAATACCTACGAACACAGGGAGGAAGGGACCTGATGCAACTAGAAAACTATTATAAAATGACAACTGTCGGACTACATAAATATCTAATGAAAAATAATGGAAAGTTAATACAAATAGCCATGAAACATGAACAAAACAAGGGCGGTGCCCCAACATGGCCTCAGCCGGATGGCTGGAACAGGTAAAAGAGTAAAAGAGTAAAACAAAACTTGTTTTCTGTCTTCAAAGAAGTCAACAAATTCAAAACAGAAGTTGAATTAACAGATAATTATGAGGGAAATGAAAATAAAGAAGCAACAGGAATTGTGTAAGAGATAAAATCTAAATTGGAGACATTTCCAGAATACCATACTAAAACAATAGCAAGAAAACCCCCTACAGGACCAATACCTCCAAAAAGCTGAAGGAGGAAGTGGACAAGAAAAACTCACAAAACCGACTAAAAAGTACTGGACTCACAACTGAGACTGAAGAATTCTTAATTACAGCACAAAATCAAAGCCCCTTCATCGGAAACCACCGAAAGTGCATAATAAAACAGAAGGCTTTAAATAACTACAGAATATATGAAAGTGGAGAAGATATAATTAATTTCACTGTCTCTGACTGTCCAATCTTAGCCACAAAATAATATACCTACAGACATGAAACGGCTGGAACTTATATACACATATATAAGTTATGCCAGCAAGTTAACTTTGCCTTTCATCCTTACGGGGTCGATAAAATAAAGTACCAGTAATACACTGGGATAATTGCTGGTTTTGTGCCAAAAGTAGAAACAATTATGATATATCAACAATAAATTGGTATAAGCATACACCAGAAAAGGTGTCAGAGAATGAAAAAGCACCTACTCTGAGAAATGCCAATAAAAACAGACAGGGAGATCAATGTTAATAAACCTGGGCAATGCAGGTTACAACTGCTAGTATTTAATACAGTTGTGTAGACTGATCTGTGAAGACGCGTGGCTAAGCAGTTAGAGTGTTGGGTTTACAATAGTGTGATTAGGAGTTCGATTCCCAGACCGGCCGGTGCGTTGTATTCTTGAGCAAGACACTATTTCTTGCTGCTAAAGTTCACTCAGCTGTAGAAATGAGTCTCTAGTACCAAGTTGTATTGTTCTTTGCCTTACTTTTGTAGAAGAACATCGGTGGCTTGGAGAGAAGAAACTAGTATGCATGGGGGACTGCTGGTCTTCCACAAAAACACTTTGCCCGGGTTTGTGCCCCAAGGGGAACTTTCTAGGTACAAAACGCATGGTCATTCGTGACCGAAGATGGTCTTTACTCTTTTTAGTTAGTCTGGCATAGGGAATGGACTAAACGCGATCTAAAGTTTTAGTTTATTTCGTACATTCAGCACTTCTGTCTTAGTGTCTTGTCAATTAGAGAATGTAGCCGTGCTTATGGCATCTGTTGGTCTTAATCCGACCCTGGCAATAAACTATTGTGTTTCTGTTACAAATATTTGGATTGTATAATGTATGCATGCATAAACCCATAATTCCAGGTGGAGTCACTGTAGTGATATACGGCGCTTTTAGGGCACTTTTTAAAATCTGGCGGAGCCCACCCTTCTCCACATCTGAACACAGCTGATTTCTTCCAAAGAAGGAGAGAAGGGGAGAAAGTGTGTGTGTGTGTGTGTGTGTGTGTGTGTGTGTGTGTGTGTGTGTGTGTGTGTGTGTGTGTGTGTGTGATAGAGATGAAGGGAAAAAGATATAGAGAGGAAGAATCGACCCCAGTACTGGACTGGTACTTCTTTTATCTACCTCGAAAGTATAAAAGGCAAAGATGATCTCAATGGCATTTGAAATCAGAACGCATAGTGTCGGAGCGAATACCGCAAAGTATTCTATCCGACGTTTTAACGTCTCTGTCAATTTTCCGCCCCAGATTGAATAATAAAAGTAGAATAAAATGTTTAATTTAAGATTTTATTTTAAATTTGTGTTTCGTAAAAGTTCTATGGATTCATAATTGATATATCCCGCCCAGTCCAAGATGTTTTTGTTTATCTAAAATAGACCTCCGTCGGTTTCGACGACGTGTTTTCTAGTCGTTCGATCAGCGGGACAGCCTCTTCATAAAATTAACGTATAACAAACACGTGTACCCTTAACGTAATTCTCAGGGAGATTCAGTGCGACACAGTGAGTGATAAGATTGGCCCTTTGGATGGCAGGTACAGTTCATCCGACAGGTTTCTGAACTGTGTCCGTCTACCCAGCTTCACGTACACGCCACGTCTACCTAGCTTTAATTACAAGGCTATGTTAAATGACACTTGCCCAAGATGTCACACAGTGTGATCGAACACGAGATCTAATGATTGCGAAGCAAACTTATTAATCACATTCATATGTACCATCATGATAATCGTTGGACTTATCTTTTGATATTTTTCAGTTCTCTTTGATATTCTTCAGTCACCCAAGCTAGAACCGGTTCATATGTCGCTTCTACGAAACCCAGTCATTGTTCCCACGAGACAGCTTAATTTCCACATCTTCTTCTTCACATAAGACAGCAATCAGGTGTCATCACCCGGGCGCTGCAACTAGCTTATGCTAGTGGCATTAGGGTGCGTGAGATCCACACTCTCAGGTGGGCGGAGATCCGGGTACTCATTTAGTATGTGCTCTGCCGTCTGCTCTGGGGAGCCACACTGGCAAGTTGCTGTCTCACCCAGTCAAAGCAATCTTTTTTCTTGACATAATAGCAGGAGAATTATTTCACGTATCTCATAAAGGGTTGTTTAATTCTATTTCATATTTTTCAATTACCCAGGATTAGCCAGATTCATACATCACGACGATTACCGTTATACGGGTTGAATTACTTAATGCTAACAACTAGAGCAAAGCTGGTGAACGTAGTCAATAGTGATTTCTGATTTCGACACAAGGCCAACAATTTAGAGGAAGATCGATTATATCGACCCCAGTACTTGACTGGGATTTTATTTTATCGATTTCGGAATTCCTGTAATTGCTCACAGAAACCACTTTTCCACCTTTATCGCCGAGACAACTCTTTAGAAAATAAACGGCTTAAGGATGCGCTGCAAGAATTCTCTTGAAGACAATAAATCTGAGTATCTGATGAGGAGCAAATTTAACGCTGGTTTTAAAAAGCTGGACTGTCGAGACTTTTGGAAAATCTATAACAGTGTATTGAGTAATGGTAAATCTAGAATTCTCTCTTTGATGATAATGAAGTACTGATTTTTAATGATAAAGTAGAATCACTTGTTCAGTTGTTTATCAATAATTTTAACCTTGATTCTTGATTCATCTGATCCTGTTTTTCCATGCATCCTTTCTCGATGTAATGTTCCTTTATCTGATTTACATATCATAATCTATAAAGCTCAGTGTGTGGTCAAGCTCCTTCGTTATAGAAATCTACGATATAGAATTTCTTCAATTGAAATTTACAATTCAGTATTCGAAATAGTTTCGATTGCGTCTTGAAGCAGATAATTTTTTCAATTTCACCCACAATTACGCAAAAAATAGATAAAACTCAATATTTTACGATTTTCCTCTGTCATTTAAACTGCTAAACTCTTTCCACTACCATTCAAAATCTATACAACTACATACTTTCTGCTACTTTCTCTTTCCAAGCTTGATGGTGATACTGTCCGTTCACACCACTCCCTACTGTCTTAAATTTAGAAAACACATATCCTCTATGAGGTTACTAAACCTGCTAGAAACAGCAGCTAACTCTCCCCCATATCACACCCCTCCCTACTGTCTTAAATTTAGAAAACATATCTTCTATGAGGTCACTAAACCTGCTAGAAACAGCAGCTAACTCTCCCCCATATCACACCACTCCCTACTGTCTTAAATTTAGAAAACACATATCCTCTATGAGGTCACTAAACCTGCTAGAAACAACACCTAACTCTCCCTCATATCACACCACTCCCTACTGTCTTAAATTTAGAAAACACACAGACAACCATGCAGAACAACTCCATCGCAGCTCTGTTGTTCGGCTGGCATCGTCTACGCGCGTGTTGCGCAAGTACTGTGAAACAATAAATTTCAACACTTTTTTGCCCAGAGATAATATCCATAGGCGAAACTACAATTGTCACTGCTGGCGCAGCTCATGCTTCCAGGTCTGCAATTCATTCACCCAGTGCCTGGCAGACAAAAAAGTGCTGCCATAAAATGGGTGGTGCAACCTAACTTTGGTAACTTAATGACCCCGAGCAACGCCGGGCTTTAATGCTAGTAATTTATAAATGCGAAGCGAAGGTCATTTCAAGCCTCAACACATATATGGTTTCTGTTCTTGATATTATAACTGCTATCCTTTTGAAGTGTTCTTCTGAACTTTCTTCTGTTTTATAAATATTTTAAATGAATAAAGGCCAAACAATGCGCTTAAAGAATTAAACGTGTTTTATTCTAAATGTTCGGTCTTAAGAGACTTGCATCAGTGAATCACTATAAAATTCGTTTTGGTTTTCCACACTAGGAACTTTTTAGCGTTGGTTAATAGTCGAACGGACTAGAGTCGAAGATTGAAAAAGCAGAAGCTTTAGTGGACTTCATCGTAAAAGCTGTTAGAAGTTGAAGGAACATACGATGACTGAACTCTTTATTAAATATTTCGATACCAATCCGCTTGAAACCACCATTGATTTATGATATAAAACTGCTCATCTTAAAATGCTAAAAAACTTTTCATCATTATTTAATTTTCTTTAAAAGTAATGTTCTAAATATCAGGCTACTAATGAAAAACATAGTTATTTTATTCAATTCATCCAAATATTTGATTATTTTCAAAAATTATCGAAACACGTAGGTAGTGTATTTCATTAGAAATATCGCACTGAAAGGCTTAACAAATGCATAGTTGTGTCTTTCTTTCCAGTCTACTGGAAATCGGACTCTGTTATTCCTATTTTCAAACATTCTGGTGAACGTTCTGATCCTCATAACTACCGCTCAGTCAGCTCTTTTCAAGTTAGGTTTTTGTGCCTTTGATTAATCTTGCACTTTGAATCTGTTTTCTGAGTGTGTTTAAGGAAAGGTTCTAACATGTTTTAGATGTGAGGCAACTTGTGTTGCCTTTTATTTATCGAAAGTACTCGATAGGGATTGGCATGATGGTCTTCTCAAACTCATATGGAAATTCTGGAACCATCTTTAGGATTTAAAAATCTTTTCTTAATAAATGTTGCATTTGAATGGCTGTCATTTTCTATTTACTCCATCTCATCTGGTGTTCCTTAAGTTTCTTCTCTGGGTTCGACCTTGCTTATAGTTTATAATAATTATCTTCCGTACGACATCGTGTCTAATATTGTTTTCTCTGTATTTTTGCTTGAATCAAAAATTTGATTTGTTTGATCTGATGGAAATGACTGGTTCTCTTGAACTTCACATGCATTCGGTGGTCGATTGGGGTGCTCAGCAGTTATTTATTTTCAACAGATTGGTGGCTAGGTCTTATCTTTTTACAGTTGAAATTCCTAAATGTAATCGCAAATTCTATTCTGATAATTTCTTCCCTCACATTTCGTCTATGGAATTTTCTTCTTGCTTTCCTGCCCAATACAATTTACACAAATTCAAAAGCAACATCAATCGTCATCTTCTCTCTCCTTGAATTATGTTCTCTCTGGTTTGTCATTTTTCCTTCTCAGTAAATCATTGCATTTTGGTAGTTTATTGCCTTGCTTGGAGTGAAAAACAACAACAAAAACACACACAGCAAAACAAAGCCCTTTCCCATTAACCCATACACGAAATCTGATGATATTCTTATTACTGTTCTCAATACTGTTTTTCTGGTTTCTTCTAGTTTTCGTCTGTTAGGTTCATCAGTTTTCTAAAATCTTAAATAGAATGATTATATTAGAATTATTGTTAAATCAATCGCTATGAATGTTAGGCCTCTATAACGAGTTCATCATTAATTTTCTTTCGAATTTATTCTTCATCTTCATAAGTTTCTTATTCACCTTTGACCCTTATAGATAACATTGTTATACATCTGGACTGACGCACTACCTATACAGAACACTTGTCACATCTCGACTAATGTCTCAGCTTATATAGAACACTGTGGTCACATCTGGATTGATGTTCTTTCTTTCCATGATCGAGTTTCTATATTCTCCAAGGTCTGCTTTACAGAAATCTCCTCTTCTTGTTTCTCAGATTGGGATAATGTTAATTCTTTAAAATCATCTGCTTTAACAGGCAGTGTCTCATAACATTTTCTGTTTTGTATTTTCTTTTGTAATTTACGACAACAGTGGTTGTTTTCGGGCTGCTTTATTGCTGGTTACTTACTGCTTTGTTGGAAAGACAAAATAATACACTTTATGCGTGGTTTAAGTATTTTTAATCGGAGTAGATCTGTTAAAATACATGTTGTTGATTAGAGTTCATTTTCTTCGGTGTATTTCTTTTTCTAGAGCTTTATTTGTAGAAGATTCTAAGTAGAGAACTTATCATATTGTGTATCTGTATGGGCAGTTAGTGTCTCCTTATAGGTATATACATTTATTCGTGTTTTTGGTATAAACGGCCGTGATCTGTTATTTTCTATTTCAATGTTTGTCGAGAAATGGAGACTTATTTGAATTGTTCTAAGTGCTATATTTCAGTATGGAGTTGTTTTTCTAGGTCTTCTGTTAAAATTTCAAAGACTTCCGGTTTGTCCATTACAACGAATAACCCATCCACATATCTTGTATATACCCTATGTTTATGTCTTAATACTTCATTTTCTATTCTGATCACATAGATGAATTCACAGCTACTCCATCTTTTTTTAAAATATATAATTTGCCTTCTGGATAGTTGGTATTCTCTGTCCTACTTTACATCCTTTTTGTCGACCTCTCCACTCTGCCATTTTATATTGATTTCTCTTTATTTTTTCCAGATCTCTTTCTATACCTATCTTTTTTATTCATCTCCTTAAATTTATTATATGTTACGGCTTTTTACGGCGGAGATCCACTTAGCTTTTTAGCCTTCCGGTGTCGATTAAATAAAGTACCAGTTAAGTACTCGGTCGCCCTTATATTCCTATAAATGCATCCTTAATGTGAATGGAATTATAATAGAAAACAAGACAAGACTTTTAACTCTCCTACGTTCAACTCAATCTCCAATACTTATATTTACCCTTAACTCTTTATATCTGTTTCCCTTTTTCTTTCTGCTTCTCTTTCTACTCACTGTCCCTCACTATACATTTCCTTTTGCTATCCCTCTCTCTCTCTATAAACAGAACTATAGTTACGACTGGAACGTCTCTGATCATTGTTCTGCTATACCCAGGGCGACCTGGAGCTTAAACAACAGCACTGTCGAGTCAACACGGAAGCCTGTACGTGGTCTCTCGACCTGCTAGAAATAGTAATCAAAATCCCTTATGTATTTAAAAAAGCGATGCATTGGAGAATATATTCTCAGATACACTACATTTCATAAAGAAAAAAAAGAGATGGTCAAGGTTTGTAATGCATTTGATTAAGGCTGACCTAGGGTTAAATAAAACATCGAAAAAAAAAATATTGTTCAGTTTTCAAAGGAGTCCACTTACAAAACAAATTAAAAATGAACGAAAATACCCGCCCCACATTTCTACATCTAAGTAAAAAAAAAAAGCACCTTCAAACAACGTAAGTTTTTTTTTCTTCTCACTTAGAAATCTAAAAGATCTTTCTTTTGTCTCGACTTCGAAAACGTCAGTCTACTTGAAGACTCTTAATACACATCACAAGCCAGCGAGGGAGACTTTACTTGCTAGAAATAGCAGTCAAATCTATCTTAAATCACTTTGTACTTCCTTAAAAATGGGGAGGTGTTGCATAATGTAAGTCTAAAATATATTACATTATACGTGGAAAAAAAAAAACCCCGGATGAGATGATCATGCCTGGAACGTCTTTATATATCTCCCCTGGATCATAGTTGACCAGGGGCTAAACAACACGCAGACCATAAATATCTCAACTTGATACCATTGTCTGGATTTTTACAAATTTCTACGGTGGAATGGGGAGACAAATAGTTTGATAAACATTTTTTTTAAAATGCCCTTTGAATTATAATTATTTTTCTTTCTTTTATTTTTTTGTTGTTGCTTGTCAACTGGAATAGAACATTATAAGTTTATTACTAAGCTAAACGGAACTAGTACCTCCTCTTCACTTCCGAGCACCATTTGGCCAATAGAGGCTGTATGTGTATATCTATGTGTGTGTGTATAATAAATCTCGTACATAAAACTCTCGATAAATATATATATATAGAAAGAGAGAGAGAGAGAGATAGAGAGCGATTATATTGAAAGGCTATTGTGTTACATTTTCTTCTGTTTCATGTGTGTAGATCTATGCGCGCGTAGATTGGTCTTTCTGTAGATGTAAGTATGAGTTTGTTCTCGCGCACACACGTGTATGTGTGTTCTAACGTGCGTCAGTGTGTGTGTGTTTCTGCGTATGCCAGTGTTTGTATGTATATGTGAGAGAGTGAATGAGAGAAACAGCGCTCTCTAATGTTTGAAGGTTAGAAAAAAACAAAAAACTAAAGAGAAAAAGAAATCTCCAGCGCCACTGTCTCCTCGCTCACTCTAACTTAAAGGTTCCTCATTTACCTACGTTTGTTTTTCTGCTTCGTCACCTACTATCATCATATATCACCATCCTCTAAAAGAAACACGGAGAAACAGTAAGAGAGATACGTGTAACAGACAGACATTGTCGACTGCCGATTTTACGGTTTGTGTTGTCCTCCGGGTCGCTTTCTTACTTCTTCCATCAAATTCCCCTTGCCCCGTCCAACCGAACATCGAAACGAAAAAAAAAAAAAAAGGCACGAAAAAAGAGAAAAAATTACCGAACGGTTGGTTACTTATTGTACTTACTACCTGGATTTAATACATACATACACGCACGTAGATACACATACACAAACATAAATATATATACAACCAGACATACACTAACACACACGTATATATATATATATATTTATACATTTCGACAGTAAATACAACCACGACGTCCTCAAGGCGAAGTAACTCTTCTAAAAAAACACGATGTCCGATGACTGGCAATAGCATTAGGTCAGACCTGTTGGTCGGTAGCAGTGGTCAGTATATGACGCCAACGACCGATGGGAGACAACAAGGCCTGGTCACTCCAGGCCGTAACAACAACAACAACAACAACACTAACAACACTACTACGACTACTACTACCACCACTAACAACATCAGCAGCAGTAAAAACACTAGTGTTAGAAGTAGTGGTAGTATTAGTTGTAGTAGTAGTAGTAACATCAGCAATAACAACGCTACCAGTGATACTAATATTAGCTATAGTAGTAGTTTTGGTAGTAGTATTGGTGGAGGTAGTAGTGGTAGTTATAATAACAACACCACCAGTATGTCGCAATTACTTTCGACGATAGAGAATGGCGACTTGGACGGTGCTTCTGGTGGCTTTACCGCCGATTTGTCTTTGCTTATGCCGGATCACCCGAAGAATGGACGGTGCGCGGGTGGCAGCGACACCACAGGTCTGGGGTTGACTGTTGCGGCGGGGTGTGAAATACTGTCGAGAGACAACAGCAGTATCAACAACAACCGGATCGTTACATTTGGGACTAGTTATACGGGACTAGCGATGGTGGACAGAGAGGCAATTGGCAGCAATCACAACGGTAGCAGTAATAGTAGTAGTAGTTCTAGTAATTACAATAATATTAATGCTAACAACGGCAATAATAATAATAGTAATGTTAATGAGAAGACGAATCAAAACAGCAGCCTTTATTACACAAACGGTTCGTCATTATTCAGACTGGACGAGGACAGTAATTCGTTGTCGCCGAGTGATCCGAGAGCCAGGATCTCTTCTCATAGCACCACTTTGTTCGGAAACAGTGGCGCGATAGCGGCGGCGCCGCCGTTAAACCCCGCCACTGCCATCTTCTCTGCTTCTACTGTTATTACTACTAATACTACTACTACTACTACTTCTACCACTACTACTGCTTCCTCCTTCCCCGCCGCCGTTACTACCAACAGTAGTTTCGTCGTCGTCACCACTTCCTCCTCAGATAACAACCACTGCCAACAGAAACAAGATTTTTACACACAAAACCCGCACCAACACCACCATTTTAACAACACTGACAAACAAAACAACGGCACCATCATCAACAACAACAACAGTAATTGTTGTTGTTGTTGCTGTTGTTGTCTCTCCGCTAGCAGTAATAGTGATTGTAGAGCTGGTGGTGGAATTAGTGGTAATAGTAACTGTACTACTAGTGGTGACAGTAACAACAATAATACAATTAACGCTAACATCCCTCACCATTCTGCCATGGTTACTACCAACACCACTAACAATAACAACAGTGTTTGCGCTTTGACAGCGACAACCAATTAT
>OZ024741.1:142633688-142643688 GCA_964016885.1 Eledone cirrhosa | reverse complement strand
TTTTATGTCTGTCCACTGCTCTTTTAATGAATTCGCTGAATTGTATTTTACTTTCCTTTCAACTGACTGTAAAAAAAAAAAAAGATTAGAAACATTTTATCTTTTTTCTTTCAAGCACTGTCTTTCTTGTATTAAAAAAAAATTGTTTGCCGTTGTGTTTTAATGCAGTGATTTGGTGTGATATTGATTGTATATTGAAATTGAAATACTTAGGCTACAGTCATATTAACCATTTAAAACACACGCACACTGTTTACATTTCCCTTCGTTTAGGCTTTATTCTGAAATTAAAGTTCAGACAATAAGTCAGGGGGTCTCAAACATGCGGGCCGTATATGGCTCGCAAAATACTTTTCTATGGTTCGCGGCAGAACAATTTTCGCGATAATATTTTCATAAAACTTAGTAATTTATCCCTGTTTTAATATTTATAGTATAATTTATTGAAATTTAACATGAAGTACAATAAAAAAAAAAAAACGGAATTTATCAGAAGTCAAAACGGAAAAAGGGGAATTTCCCAAAAGTAAAAACGGAATAAAGGAAAAAATTGTCCCCCTACGTTTTGTACTAATTCATATATCTTATTTACTATCATGTATTTTAAAATATATAAAGAACAGAGTATTCAGTAATGACAGTATATTCCATAAAACTTTGACAAATAGAGTTTCGAATAAAAAAAAAAGTAAAATATCTTGTCGCATTCTTTGTTTTCATTCCATAATTAAGATTGATACAGCCAATCGATGGGACCAAGTGTTTGCTAGTTGTGCCAAAGTCGCAAGCATGTCTTTCGTTGTATCACTTCTAGGGTCAGATTAAGTTAAGATTATTGCCCACCTCCTCGATGATAAAGTCTGCAAAAAAAAAAAAAAAAAAAAAAAAAAAAATGGCGGAGGGAACGAAACATTTCATTATTTGATAAAATGCTGCCCCTCTTCTCTTGATGCTGCAAACGTAAAGGTGCTTATTTTTATTTTGAATATAACGTTGCCCACTTGATGCCCTAAGCGTGCTTATTTTAAATAAAATAATGCCCCTCTTCTTTTGATGCCCCAAACATGTACTTATTTTGAATATAGCAGTGTCTCTCTTCCCTTGATGCGCTGAGTGTGTACTTATTTTGACCAAGCCAGCCCTGATCGTTTTTTATTCTGTCCGACGAAAATAAAGGGGTCGGGGTGTGGAGATTTAGATGTTGTTGGTTAACCTTGACCAAGCAGATATATGTGCAAAGCGTTCCAGTATTTTTTAAAGAGCTATGTCGAATTGCATTATTTTATGAGTTCTTTCCTTAATTATGACAGTATAGTGTGATTTGAGAGAGATTTGGCTGCTATTTCTAACAGGTTTATATATATATATATATATATATATATATATATATATATATCGTTTTTGTATTTGTTTTGCAAGATTTCTTATCTGAAAACGTGTGTTGAAACAGGTATTGTTATACTTCGGGAGGGTCATGCTAATAAAAATAATGCATCTGTTGGTTTTCACTTCAATTTATTATAAACTTCCAGTTGGTTAGTTTAATAACTGGAAGGTTGTTTATTTGTTTATTGTCAAAGCTCTGTCGTCACATATTCTGTGACCTCCTCAGTGACCAATTTGTTATTTTGTGTCACTCCTTTGTTCTGTCCTGCACCATCTTCACAATTGTAAGACAGCTAGTTCAATTCCTGGTGGCACGTTGTATCCTTGAGCAAGATACTTTATTTCAAGTTACCCCTCTCCACTCAGCTGGCAAATATGAGTTATACTTGTAATTCTAAGGGCCATCCTGGTCACACATTGTCTCATGCTGAATCCCCCCCTCTCTCCGAGAACTATGTCACGGGTACAAATGCCTGTAGAATGTTTATTTCACGAGCAGGCCATTTCATTGATCAGTTGAACTGGAATACTTGTGATCAAAACCGGCAGAGTTCTTACTATATATCTAGCACATCACCTAGTGTAGTTTTCCTTTTCTAGGGTAGGGTGTGATTTAAATTTGATTTGATTTGATTGACATTTCTGACAGGTTCATTCGCTTAGAAATTGTGGGATTTTATGTGGGCATATGGTAGTTTGACGATTTCTGCAGAATGTTATGGGCATGTCTTTGACGATAATGATGATAATGGTCACGGTAGTGGTAGTGGTGGCGGCGATTGTAGTGATGGTGGTAGTGGTGGCGGCAGTAAGGAGTTGAGAGACACTGCGAGCTTGACAGAAGGTGAGATACTACATCTCGTTAATTCAGGCAAGCTGGAACATTTCTAGTTACTGTAAGAGAGACAGGGAGCATACAGTCTGACCCCATGCCATACTGATACATATTGTACCACTAATCTCTTCAACGTTTGGTGGTTTATAATTAAACTAGTGGTCCATTACTGTCAGTAATGATGGTAATAGCGTTGAATGTAAGTAATTTTTTGAGTCTAGGATTGGTATGCCATTTACACCAGGATTACTGGATATATGAACCATCATACGAACTGGGAAGTTTGTTTTGATAAATTAATCGTTTGCATTAGAGAAACACTTTAGTTTATGTTGATTACTGACTGGTGGAAGTGATTAAAGACGAAAATGATACTTTAATCATTTATTTCTAGGATATTATATAAATTTCAGCATTTATGTACAAATGGTATGCAGAATTAAATGAATGAGTAACTTCAGAGAAATAACTATTTACAAGGACAAATGTAGGTTTCGAACCCAGATCTGTGTGATTGGAAAGCAAATTTATTTCGGAACATGACTGATATCAGAAATGCATTGTGTGTATGTAAATTTTAAACAGTTATATATATATGAATGTGTGTGCACATATATGTGTGTGTGTATATATATTGTATATATATATATTGCTTTCTCGAATAACATTTTCCTTCACTTGGCTCATTCAAGGGCACCGATGGAGGCAATGTTGATCTCATATATCTTCTCTCAATCGATCTGTCCATTGATTCTTTCGCCATCTCGCAGTCATTGTTCGTTTGGGATGATCATAAGGCACACATGGCAATTCTGCCTGTAAATAATTCTTTCTAATATTGGCACATGGTCAGCAGTTTGGGGAATGGGGAAATGCCATTATATTGACCCAGGTATATGATTAGTTATTGACTCCAGAAGGTTGAAAAGCATAGTTGATCTCAGTGGGATTTGAATTCAGAATGTAAAGCGCCATAACTAGATGTTGCAAATAATTTTGTCCGACGCTCTAAGTATTCTGACAATCCACCTCCCTTCATAATAATTTTTAATTTAGACACAAGGCTAGCAATTTTGGGGAAAGGGTAATAAGTTGATTATACTGACTCCAGTACTTAATTGGTACTTATTTTATCAACCCCAGAATGATGAAAGATAAAGTTGAGGATTTGCAAAGTACTGGAATGAATACTGTAAAGATCTCTTTGATGCTCTCACAATTTTATTTTTATTGTACCAAAATAATAATTAATAATTACTAGCAGGAAAAACGGATATAAAATGATGATGATGATGATGATGATGGTTTTATAACTAAAGAAACCATGATGGCAATAGCGTTGGATGTATTTAGTTTTTTAGTCCACGATTGGTATGCCATATGTGTAAGGATTACTGCTTATATGAACAATCATACAAACTGGGAAATTTGTGTTTTTGATAAATGAATAGTTTGCATAAGTGTGTGTGTATTGATATAGTTTGTATTGATAAGAATGATGTTTTAATAATTCATTTCTAAGATATAATTACATAAATGTTCAGCATATATGTATAAATGATATACAGGATTAAATGTATGAGTAACTCTAGAGAAATAACTATTTACAGAAATGTATTTAGGGTTAGAACCCAGGACCTTGTGATTGGAAAGCAAACTTACTATAGCAACATGACTGAGATAGGAAATGCAGTATGTATATGTTTGTGTGTGTACATTTTTAAGACACACACATATATATGAATATATATATATATATATATATATATATATACACAAATGTATATGACACATTATTATAGTTGTGCCCTCCCCTGTTCTTCTCTCTCCCTCTCATGTAAAAAGCCCATTTCTACACTTACATAGTATTTGCATCTCACCTTTAGTTGTTTTGTTGTCAGAATCGGTAATGCCTTGCAGTTATTTAGTTATGTCCCTTTACAGACTAAATTCAGACCCTGCCAGTGTTAACTCTACCTTTTTTGCTTTTCTGGGGTCAGTAAAATAAAGTAGCAGTTATGTACTGGGGACTATGGTGCAGGTAATTAAATAGACTGTATACCACCCTCCCCCATTCCTCCCAGTCATTGGCCTTATATCAAAGTCAGTAATCATTATTTTGGGCAAATTTTATAGACGCACCTATACACCACATTGCATTAACTGTATATTGGTCTATATTCTGGTGCTATGTCAGATATGCACATATAACCAATATTTATCCAACTCCACTCCATTCCACCAAAGGAACCTCCATGGTAGGGGTTTTTAGAAATATTTTTTACTCCCTACTCCAGCATGACTTCTCAAAATATTTGATGCCCAATCCTCCTCCTGACTGACAATTTTGAGGAAGGTGGTAAAATCAATTATATCGATCTCAGTATACCACTGGTACTTTATTTTATCAATTATGGTGGTCAAGATGGTGTAAACCAGAACAAATAGGAGACACAAAGTATCAGAAGTAGTCATTGAAGAGGTCACAGAATGCGTGATGAAAAAGCTTTGACAATCAACAACTAAACAACCATCCGGTTATTAAACTAACGGATGGAAAATTATGCATGTTTTATTGGCAGCATGACCCTCCAAAAGTATAACAATATATACACACATACACACACATATCTATCTATCTATACACACACACACCATTGTTTACTCTTCACATGACATTTCCTCCCCCTCTCTCTCTCTCTCTGTCCCTCTCTTACTCTAGAAGAGAAAGTATGCACAGAAGGCGAAGTGAGAAAGCGAAGGTGGAAGAGACAGTTTAGATGTTAGTCTTAAATAAGTAGACACAACAAGTGGAGAGAAAGTAACTGAAGAAGAAAACAGAGAATGCAGGTGGTGTAACGTTTAAAACATATCAATTTGAAAGAATGTCCTCCATGGCTAAGATCTTATAAAATTAATTCAATAAAAGGTGGGTGAAGACAATGGAAAAATGGACAAAACACAGGACAGTCCCTTCTCATCAGTCGATCTCTGGAGGTCCTTGGGGTTTTGTAGTCTAATATGTTGGGTTTTATTTCCATCTCTTCTTTTCAGTTCTAGCACATTGGTTTGCAGTACATTATATTTTATTTGTCCTATGTGCACTTGGACCTAATGATATGAACCTTAATGCACCCAAATCACAAGGACCTCCAGAGGTCAACTGATGAGAAGGGACTGTCCTGTGCTTAGTTCGTTTTTTCCATTTTCTTTTGTCAACCTTTTTTTAAATTAATTATATATACATATATATTAAAAAATTAAGATAGGTGAGGCGTGTAGGTGAACAGTTTGGTAGCGTTCAGGGAGGGGGGCCAAGGTGGAGAGTTCAGGTGTCATTGGTACCTGTGTGCAGATGGAGTGCATTTTGTGGGTGTGCATTATTTCTCCTTTGTGCGTGTGTGTTTTGTGCATCATTGATGGAAGTTTGCATGTACCTACTTGTGTTGGTAAATTGTCTATGTAGTTTTTTTTGTGTGTGCATGTGTCCATGTGTCTGTATACACTTGTCTGATTTTTTTTGTATTTTTGAGTGTGTGTGTGTGTTTACTCTTTTACATACATGAATGTATGTGTGTATATATACACACACACACAGTGTTTTCCCTATTATACGACCTACTCCAAAAATAAACCCTAGCATTTCCAGAGTCTTGCTGATTACTAATATAATAAATTCTTCCAACGATATTGTTTTTAACTCTTTAATATATATCAATACTTTTATCAATACGCTTGTGCTGTTATTTTTTCCCCCTCCGAGACACAAGGCCAGGCAAGGTGTTTTTGTGGAAGACCAGTTGCTGATACATGCCATCCTCCCCTCTCCATGCCACTGTTGTCTAAAGGAAAGGTAAAGGCCAATACAACTTAGCACCAGTGACATCACAACTCATTTCTACAGCTCAGTGAATTGGAGCAACTGGAAAATAAAGTGCCTTGCTCAAGGACACAATGCACTGCTTGGTCTGGGAATCGAACTCACAACCTCATGGTTGTGAGTCCAACGCTCAAACAACTAAGCCACATGCCTTCACACACATGTATATTTCATATAAAATTACTTTCTCTCATAATGTATCGAGTGCCTTATTTAATTGAGTTATGAAGTTCAGCTAAGACAGATACACGAACACAAATATATAACATTTTTGTTAAGAAAATTGAAATATCTCAAACAGTTTCACTGGAATTTTTGTGTAATACATACAGGTTAGAGATAAGGTTCGGTTTCCCGTGTCAGCTAATGTGTGTATGGAGTATGCAAAATTAATCAGGTGAAACGGACAAGATGCCTCCACCACCGTGTATAAATACTTGAACTGAACCTGTTTCTTGTATTGTTTGTTTTCTTCCAAAAAGTAGTTCTACTGCATACACACTATATTCTATTATATGTATATATGTGTGTGTGTTTGTAACACAAACATTTTTTATTAACACATATACTAACTGTATTAACTACAAATCTCATATTGATTTTGTTCTGTATGCATAGGTATGCACAGTTAGTTGCATACATAATTTACTGTTTTTGTACTATACACAGAAACACACACATGTATATATATATATATGGGTATATACACATACATACACACACTGTGTAGGTTATTTAAAAAATATAACTGTACTTATGTTCAGTGTATCCCAACAATTGTTTCTAGTTATCCAAGAATCAAGATGACACTCCAGCACTGCCATAATCATCACCAATGCTGATTATATATATATATATATATATATATATATATATGTATATGTGTGTGTGTGTGTGTGTGTATGTTTACATATGGATATGCTGCACACACACACATATACATTCACACAGACATATATAAATGTACTTGGGTGAATATACATAATTTTTACATAAGGAGCTTCATTATATAATTTGTCCATCCCTACTAACACCAGTTTGGTACAATGTTATTGATGTGTGTAATGTTATGTTTGTAAGGTTTAGAGTTAATGAACCAGTGACCTGCTAAGAATAGCAGCCAAACACCCTCATCTCACAGCGTATTGTCTTACAATGTATATTCCTGTTATACAAAAATGTGGGATGGTCACATTTAAAACGTTTTTGATAATTGGTCTCGACAGGGGCTGACCTTGGGCTAAACACATTGCTCTCTCTCTCTCTCTCTCTCTCCTTGAAAATTCAAGAGAGTACCATAGATTTTTTTTTTTCTTTGATACAATTTCACATTTGTAGGTGACAGGGTATAGTCAGTTATTTTATATTATTGCCCTCCATGTGATGACTGCTTCTCTGAATTCCTGGTGAGATTTGGACACAGAATTTTTAGCCATGAAAATAAATACAATTAGACATGTTTTAACTGTCTAGGTCTGAACTTAAAATGTTATCCCTCATTACACCCCCCCCCCCCCGCTATCCCATACTCTACTCTTCTCACTGACCTTCTCACACCATCCCACACCACCTCACACTGACCTTCCCACACCACCTCACACTGACCTTCCCACACCACCTCTCACTGACCTTCCCACACCACCTCTCACTGACCTTCTCACACTGACCTCACACCACCTCACACTGACCTTCCCACACCACCTCACACTGACCTTCCTACACCACCTCACACTGACCTTCCTACACCACCTCACACCGACCTTCCCACAGCACCTCATACTGACCTCACACTGACCTTCCCACACCACCTCACACTGACCTTCCCACACAACATCACATTGACTTCACACTGACCTCACTGACCTTCCCTCACCACCTCACACTGACCTTCCCTCACCACCTCACACTGACCTTCCCTCACCACCTCACACTGACCTTCTCACACAACCTCACATTGACTTCACACTGACCTTCCCTCACCACCTCACACTGACCTCACACCACCTCACACTGACTTCCCAGACTAGCTGGTGCTGGCCTGGCAGTTAGAGTAAAACCTCCTTTACCACCAGCAGGGTCTACCCCGTAAAGACATTAACTAGATTAATCAAAAGTTTTATAACCGTTTAGGAACCAGAACTGTTGGCATAGACAGAATGGCCTGAATCCATTTAGTGAACTAACCAATTTATACCAACTACGGTTACTACCGCCTTTATTACTCCCTCTTGCATTACCACAGACATGCCACTACTAGAATTAGTATGGACATATACTTGCCGAACGCTGAGATGTAAACACATCTTCCACAGCAGCATATCAACAAAAGCAAACTTTATTTTTATTAAATTCAAACTTCCTGTCTGACGGAAATGTATTGGATAAACGTTGAATAACAACCTTTCCGTACCTTCGAAATGTACATAACAGGATGACAGGTTGGAATACAATGATGCTGAATATACGACACCACCCCCTTTCTTTTCTTAATATATGTATATATCTATATTCATATATGTATGTATTTATATTTATATATATAAATTATATATATATATGTGTGTGTGTAATATATACAATTGACCCCGGTATTTGCGGGGGTTACGTTCCTAGAACATCCGCGAATATTGGATGTGGTCTGTAAAAATGTCTATTAACGTCAAATCATAACGTAAGATATAGGTCGGCAAATACGGTATATTGTTATTAATAATTTAGTGTTAAAAAGCGTGAAAAAATATATATTGCCATAAAAAAATCGCGGAAGATATTTACGATTCCGTGAATATGCGGTGGTTTCTACGACCAATTATTAGTTAGGCTTTATGGAAAATTCTGCGAATAACCGGGGGTACACTAATATATATATATATATATATATATATATTATATATATATATAGTGTGTGTATGCATATTATATATGTGTATGTATATATACGTGTGAATGTATACATTTATGTGTGTATATATACATTTATGTGTGTATATATATAAAATATATATATATATATATATATATACGTGTGAATGTATATATTTATGTGTGTATATATATATGTGTATGTACATGTATTTATATAAATATGTATGTGTGTGTATATATAAATAATATATATAATATATGGCGTATATATATATATATATATATATACACATACATGCTTGTGTAATATGTTCATTTTCGTCAGTTCTATATATAAAACTGAACCAGTTCTGCCACGTTGTTGTTCCTCAGTCGTGTTCATGTCATTGATTTTACCTCACATTGTATCGATTACAAACAATATCAACCTGAGGAGACCTGACTGTCTGCCTGTCTGACTGACTGCCAGCCTATACACTCAATCACTCACTTCCACACTCATTCATTCATTCATACACTCACTCGTTTATTCACTCGCACACTCACTCGCTCACTCACCGTCACTCACCTCTGTGGAGTGGCAGCCATGTTGACATGATTAATACCCATTCTATTTACTTGTTTTTGTTTTGACAGTGGTAGTGATAGCTTAGTAGTGGTGGTGGTAGTTGTAGTAGTAGTGGCGGTGGTAGTTGTAGTAGTAGGATTTGTGGTGGTGATATTTTTATATAGTTGTCTCCGATGGTAAGTGTAGCTACCAAAGGGCAGTAAAGTGACAGCGGCGGTTGTGGTAGACGTTGGTGTTGGTACTAGCGGTGGTGATAGTGTTATTGTGGCTACCATTGAGAATTGTATTGGTCAACCCCGAACGAACAAACCTTTGATAAACAGCATTCCAGCTACGACCGTCCCATCTCACTTTCCAGCATAGTGTATCCAGGACTACACTGTCTAATGTAACTCACCTATAAGATGGGTGGCTGTAATTTGAAGGACACATAGAGGCTCTCTCATTGTGGGAATTGAATCAGAAT
>OZ024741.1:142588688-142623688 GCA_964016885.1 Eledone cirrhosa | reverse complement strand
CACCTGAATTAGGCACATATTATTGGATAATGTAATGATATGTACATTATATTGGATCTGATGATGCCATGATGGTAAAGTCATGGCTGGAATGTCTTAAATTCTAAGTCTAAGGAAAACAGACGAGAGCAACAACAAAAAAGGAAAAACAGTAAAATGAGAACAAAACATGTACAGGGTGGTCCGAAAGTCTTGTCACCCCCTACCACGTCTTTTGTCCATGTCGTTATCGTTTAGTTCGTTGACGAATGTTGGCTTAAACGATTAAAATTATTATATACTAGCTGAGGTACCCGGTAATACCCAGGAGTGGGGGTATTCCCAGTTCCCATTAAAATGTCCAATGCCTCTGACCAAAAAGGAAATCAAAATATAGGACAGATAATCAAAAGCGAAGACAAATTCATTTACGAAACAATAATACAAACAAATATTGTTGATTGCATTGGTCAGGCGAAAAAATGTTTGTCAGAGAAGTTGAGTGTTGCTATAAGGAAAAAAATAGAACCCCCATTAGGGTGTCTTAATATTATTGAAATTTGCTGAAATTTTGTGAATATGCATCATATGTTTAAATTTCATATAAATCGAAGGGAAAACATTTTCAGCGGGTTTTTGTGCCCCCGGGGAACCCTTTGATTAAAATGAAATATACTTATCCAAGTACCCTGGGCAATGTAGTTTCAGAATATATATGGTTATGGGGGCCTATCTCCAAAGCCATAGGAGGAGTTCGTCAAATCTTGTTCCATTTATTGGCCAAAATGTCCACTATAGGGGGTTTAACCCCCATTAGGGTGCCTTAATATTATTGAAATTTGCTTAAATTTTGTGAATAGGTATCATATCTGGTCATTTACCTATGGTTTAAATTTCATATAAATCGAAGGGAAAAAATTAAGCGGGGGTTTGAATCGCCGGGAACCCTTTGATTGAAATGAAATATACGTAAGAAATCAAATGGGCATGAGCCGCATACACGTGTCAAATTTCATCAAGATCGGTTTGGTAGTTTTTGAGTTTTAGGTTCACAAACAAACAGACAGAAATTGCCATTTATGTATATAGATTATAATTAATGATATATATTATATTAAAACAAAAAAATAATTGTTTCTACTTTTGGCACAAGGCCAGCAATTACCCAGTGCATTACTGGCACTTTATTTTATTGACCCCGTAAGGATGAAAGGCAAAGTTAACCCCGGCGGGATTTGAACTCAGAATGACAAGGGTCGTAACTCTATGCGTCAAAGCATGGCGCCCGACCCTGAAAGTTAAAACAATATGTGACAAGACTTTCGGACTACCCTATAGTTGATAGTCACACGCACACACGCATGTATACACACTGACACGGATATACAAATTGTACATATACATGAATGAGTGTGTCTTATATTCACGATCGAAAGGTCGTCTGTTCGATTCTTGGATAGGATGGCACATTGGTCACGTAGCAAGACCCATTATTTCTGAGTTCAAATCCCGCCGAGGTTAACTTTGCCTTTCATCCTTATGGGGTTGATAAAATAAAGTACCAGTAATACACTAGGTAATTGCTGGCCTTGTGCCAAAACTAGAAACAATTATTTTACTTTGCTCTAGTTCACTCAGCTGGCAAACAACTGGTTGTGCCTGTATTTCAAAAGGCCTGCCTTGCCTCTCACTGTACGACGCTGAATCTCCCTGACAACTACATTGAGAGTACACATATGTGGAATGCTCAGCTAACTTATTCATTAATTTTACGAGCATAGGAACCGATGGATGTCTTAACACACGTGTATGTGCGTGCGCTGTTTTCAGCATTTGATGTAACGAGCTGTCATCGACATGGCGTTATCTTCCTAGTCGCTTGTTTATATTGCTTCGTTGTGCACGCGGACGCATGTGTGTGCAGCTTGCTCTCTATGTCTGGCTCTCTTCACACATTTTGTATGAATATTCTCTTGTTCTCTTTATTTCATTATTTTTCTGTCTTCCCGTGCACGCTCACTTACACACACATTTACAGACACACACACACACAGACACACACACACACATATATATATATATATATATATAACGAAAGAAGTGTGGTAAGTAACCACACACATTTATATATATATATATATATATATATATATATATATATATGTGTGTGTTAGTATAAAAATAAATATATATATTTACATATCCAGTGAATTTCCAACCGATAAGGTATGATTTTCATGGGTATGTCTCTATTTATAAAACAAACTTTGTATTTTATCTGATGAAAGCATACCAATGTTGTCTTAAAATATATATAATAAAATAAATATGGTTTTATAAATATAGTTTCCATTTATTTAATATCATTGTATATTTACATATGTATAAATATAATCCACTTCTTAAAAATGTAATTGCTTATATATATTATATATACACATTCGTACATACTTCTAGTCTAGTCACGTGTATGCACACACACGCGTATATATATATATATATAGTGAAGGAAAGTCTCATTCACTGTGACGTAAGCAGCAATCTGTGGAATATGCCGTCCAATGTGACGTTCTCCATATTCATAGTACACTCAATCTCCAAATAAAAATAACACCAGCAGTAGTAGTACTAGTAGTATTAGTAGCAGTATTAGTAGTGGTGGTGGTGGTAGTAGTAGCTGCAGCTGTTGTAGAAGTAGGATAGAGTGGAGGAGGAGTAGGTCTATAATTATGAGTTATAGTTGTGTAAGAGATGAAGTACGGCGTGGACATGAGAGGAGGAGGATGGAGGTGGAGTAATTTTATTTTATAGAAACTGACATGAAGTGGGATGAGGATGCCAGAAGGCGAAAAATATAACTAGACAGATGAATGAGGAGACTTCGCACGTGGTCGCACAGCCTGCTAGAAATAATAGTCAAGCCACCGCTGAAATTATATACTACAGTCTTAAAGGTAGAACTTGTTTAATTAATGTAGTCCTAGACACAAACTATGTCTAGAGAATTTCAGATGAGATGGTCAAAGCTGGAACGTCGAATTCTGTTCGATCAGGGACATTTCTAAACTATCAATCACACCACCATCATCACAACACTAACCACCACCACCAACCAACCAACACACCAACAACACCAGTACTATTTCCTCCACCACTATCACCACCTTCACGACGTCGACCACCACCATTACTATCACATCCTTCGCGACGACACTCACTGTCACCACCTCCACCAACCACCACACCAGCATACCACCACCTCCAGCCACTAATGGAAATCTCCATTTGATCTCTTAGCGTGCTAGAAATAGCACCCAAATCATTCTGTAATCACCATGAATCTATTTTCTATGCGACGGGAGGGGCGATAGGATGGTCATGGCTGGAACATCGTTTATCATATGTGGGGGTCCTAATGCTAAAGAAAATCAACACAATGTAAATAAGAATGTGTAAAAATTATTTTGACAGTTTACTCTGTCGCAGCTCAGTTTTTCGTTATGTGGGACAAAAGAAATAAATTGCATGAAGGTTGACATATAGCAAGACGCTCTTGAGTATCACGTACCATCAGCTTCAACTGAATACATAAACTCTACATTGAAGTAGCCTTAGTGCTGTGACGACGATGAGTGCTCCAGTTGATTCAATCAATGAAACTGCCTTCCTGTGAAATGAATTCGTGAAAGTGACTGAGCATTCCACAAACACGTACACCATTAACGTAGTATTCAGGGAGATCCAGCGTGACACAATGTGTGACAATGTTAACCATCTTGAATTACAAGTACAACCCAATTCTGTCAGTTTAGTCAACTAGAGCACAGGTTCTCAAACCATTTAGGCCAAACGCCTCATTTTGTCCCTCGAAATCACGAAACGCCCCCTCCCCTATTTTTCCATTTTCCAATATACTACTGATTTTGATATCAGTAGATTACTAAAAAATTGATTAACAATATTCCAAAGATACCATTGCAGGCAGCTGAGAGTATAAATACATTCCTTGAAAGGAAATGTATAAATTTCAAAAAAAGGAACATAAATGTTCTTTTTTATGAATAAGGACCAGTTGAATTTGTTATATTCCCACCAGGCGATACCAACTATTTTGAACATTTATACAAGAGCAACTCTGTCTTCGGATAAATCAACTTACTTTAACTTTGACCTCATTTCAATGGGACCCTTGAACTTTATGGAGTCTAGCTAACTCTTTGACGTCAGGCTGGATTTTCGTAAGATGTAGCCGGAGATCTCCACGTGTAATTACATTGTAGCGGTTGCGAGCCTTACTGTGCAGTCTGGAAACAGCACCAAACCTCCTCTTGACTAAGTATGAGCTTGGAAAAGGCAGAGAAAATCTCTTAGCCTCTGCATGTAGGTGTGGAAATCGACACTGAATTTCCTCTTGCATCCAAAAAAGGGGTTCACCTATTTTAGGAAATCTAATTTTGATCATGTCATCTGCTTGAAGTTCAATGAATTCTTCCTGAAATATAACGTCCAAATCATCAACATTAGCTATGAAGGGATCTGCTACCCACATTGGGATGTCCTTCGGCAAAAGGTCGACAAACAGTTCTCCCATGTTGTCTTGTAGCACACGGAGGTGAGCGGTATAAATTTGGAGTTGGTCATCGCTTACAATGTTTTGAACATTGGCGACACTAGGAAAATTATAGAATTCCCGTCAACAAAGATTCCTTTCGATGACATTCAATTTGGCCAGGAATGTTTTCACAGCATTCCTTGCTTTAAGCAATGTGATCTTCTTCTACAAAGCCAAACTGACGCTATTGCATTTGTCGACGATGTTAGCGAGGTAGGCGCAGTTTTGCTTCACATCGAGGGTTTTCTTGTACAGTTCTGTGTTGCGTCCTCGTAGAAACTCAACGATAGAGTCGAACAGTTCAAAGAAGTGAGTAAGGCACTTGCCCTTTGAAAGCCACCCCACTTCATTATGAAGGAGCAACTTGACGAATTCTTCGTCATTATCTTGGCACAGTTGCCGGAAAATCCGTTCATTGAGGGAATGGCGTTTGATAAAATTGATGACATCAATGGCCACCTTCAAGGACTTGCTCAGCCGCTCACTGAGTTTCTTCGCAGCCAAGTGTTGTCGATGAATGACACAATGAACAACAAATACAGATAGATTTTCTCTCTCCAGAAGAGTGACGAGCCCTTATGTTGGCCGACCATTGCTCTTGAGTCGTCCATAGCACATGATACAATGTGTGTTGTATTTGGTCCTAGATGTATGTATTACCTGTCTGTGTGTTGTAGGTAGTCCTAGATGTATGTATTACCTTATGTATGCATGTAGTCCCAGCTGTATGTATTACCTGCTTGTGTGTTGTATGTGGTCCTAGATGTGTGTATTACCTGATTATGTGTTGTATGTGGTCCTAGATGTTTGTATTACTTGATTATGTGTTGTATGTGGTCCTAGATGTTTGTATTACCTGCTTTTGTGTTGTATGTGGTCCTAAATGTATGTATTACCTGCCTGTGTGCTGTATGTGGTCCTAGATGTGTGTGCTACCCGCTTCTGAGTTTTTTTTTTCATTTTTATTTGTAATATTATTTATAAATAGGGAATAAAATAGATCTACATAGTGTTAACTCGTTACGGTTGAGTCAATAATTTCAGACATGAAATACATTGTTATCGGTGAAGGAAAGACAAGATTCTAACTGGTTACACTCGAAGTGTCCTTGACCCAGTTGACTGTGGGTTTTTCCACTGTTAGGATCTCAATTGCTGGTTAATATCTAGATACGCCTGTACACCTGCTCACAGCTGCGGTCAGACCATAGTTATGCTATCTGCATGCTTATTCAAATGCATTCACACTGGCTGTCTCAAAGACATACACATATGGCTTATAAAACTTACCAAAGCAAAGAGCCTTTCAGTGCCTCCCAAAGCTCCAAACGCCCCCTTGCTCCGAAACGCCCCCCCCCCCCGGAATTCCGAAACGTCCCCCGGGGGCGCATATACTCCCCGTTGAGAACCTTTGAATTAGAGTAAAGTAAAATGTCTTGTTCATGGACACAGCGTGTCCATATATGTATATATCGATCGACAAGGTCCCAAACCTCACTTGCTTACCGAGTGGGGTGGAATTCGTCAAATCGAAACAATGTTTCCATTGCTGATACTATCTACCGGTCGCAACTCCTGGCAGAGAGAGAGAGAGAGAGAGAGAGCGACACACACACACACACACACATATATATATATATATGGGGCTTAGTCCTCCGGCATGTCTTCCAGAGGGTCGTATCAGAAGCAACCATCTCTAATCGATCTGGCTGGATCCCCAAGAGAGACCAACCATCTTGCTTGTGGTCTACCTCTGGGTCTCCTGCTGGTTGGTTTTGTCCGTAAAACCTTTACTGCAATTCTTTCCTTAGACATTTTAACTACACATCGGTAGTATCTGATGATATTTCATGCCGGAAGTTCTGAGAGAAATAAATATGTCTGAGTACATCGTCTTTTCCAAAGAGGATCAGTTTAACATTTTCATTGTTAAACGGCATATTGTTTTCTTTCTATCTATTAAATCATAGTACGTAGATACAATTGAAGGCATATCCGGTTGATGAATTTTTGAAGTTTAATCATATGGCTACTCTTGGTATATACATATAGTTCGCTCTAAGTTTCAGGTTTCAAACACAAAAAATCGTACAGTGTTCAGTTTATTCTCCTCTCACTACCGGAAGAGTAAATGTCGTCGATGAAGGACAAAAATCCAAAAAACAGCTGTCAGGCATTCTCATCGGCTACTGGAGATACCTGGGATACGATCGCAGCTTAAAACATTCATAGCGAAACTCTCATATGTGTGTTATACACAAGCACATTGTATATTCTTTCATATACACCCCTATTGTGAATTACGCTATGTTACTACTACTACTACTACTACTACTACCACACACACACACACACACACTTAGAGTGTTGAGATTGCGAAAGCGTTGTCTAAATACATTAGTTAAGTCTTTTTGGGTTTCCCATTTCTAACACACAATAAACAATACCACTATTGCTACTTACTACACCATAACACTTTAGCTCCACCATCACCACAACAACAATCACACCAATCTCCACATCCATTACTTCCACCACAACAACAATCACACCAATCTCCACATCCATTACTTCCACCACAACAACAATCACACCAATCTCCACATCCATTACTTCCACCACAACAACAATCACATCAATCTCCACATCCGTTACTTCCACCACAACAACAATCACACCAATCTCCACATCCATTACTTCCACCACAACAACAATCACACCAATCTCCACATCCATTACTTCCACCACAACAACAATCACATCAATCTCCACATCCGTTACCTCTACCACCACCACAACAACAATCACATCAATCTCCACATCCGTTACCTCTACCACCACCACAACAACCTCCACATCCATTACCACCACCACCACCACCACAACAACAATCACACCAATCTCCACCACCATCACAACAGACTCCAGCTCCATCACAACAGTCTCCAGCTCCATCACAACAGACTCCAGCTCCATCACAACAGACTCCAGCTCCATCACAACAGACTCCAGCTCCATCACAACAGACTCCAGCTCCATCACAACAGTCTCCAGCTCCATCACAACAGTCTCCAGCTCCATCACAACAAACTCCAGCTCCATCACAACAGACTCCAGCTCCATCACAACAGACTCCAGCTCCATCACAACAGTCTCCAGCTCCATCACAACAGACTCCAGCTCCATCACAACAGACTCCAGCTCCATCACAACAGACTCCAGCTCCATCACAACAGACTCCAGCTCCATCACAACAGACTCCAGCTCCATCACAACAGACTCCAGCTCCATCACTATCACAACCATCACGATCACCACTATCTGAACTCTCAGACAACCTCCTAAAAACCACTCAGAACGCTGCCATTTTCCCAAGTTCTAACACCACCACCACCACCATCACCACTATTGTTACTCCTCACACACAACGTACTATTTATACTATACTATTGCTATAACGATAGTATACCTGCAACCGCTACTATTACTATCACCTCCATCTCCACACTATGGTAAGTGTGTGTGTTACTATGAACGCAAGTTGCAGCAGCTGCTGCTACTACTACTACTATTACTAATACCACTGCCACTACTACTACTACTGCTGCTGCTACTACTACTACTACTGCTGCTACTACTACTACTACTACTACTTCTACTACTACAGTATGGAAATGTATTGAGCATGTATGTATCCATCTGCCTATATCTCTCTTTCTCTCTATATTTATGTGTACATACATAATATATACATACAGAGAGAGTGAGAGAGAGACCGGAGAGATGGGCATATATATACATACATACACATAGAGCACACACACGCATATATGTGTGTGTGTTTAGCAGTAGCCCTGACACAGCGTTGTTCATAATAGGGGTGTGTATGATGGCATATACGATATGTTTATAAAAACCCGCTATGAATGTTTTAAGTTGTGATCATGGTTACAGCTACCTTAGTAGCCGCATGAGAATGTCAGACACGTGTTTCTGGATTTTTATCTGTCATCAGTGACATTTACTCGATACTGAAACAAGAATAAGCTTATAGCTTATATGCTTTGTTGCGTATGAAGCATCGGTTGAAAATGCTCATTTGCCGGATTGCGAGCCACTAAACCTCGCACCTTCACGCAAGCTCGGTTATCCTCAAGATATTGTGAATTACAGCTACAACTCATTCTATTCCAGTTGCACAACTTGAAAGCTGGATTGCAAACGCACCAGAGTGGTATTTCGCAGTCACACACCCAATCCAGTAGAGTAGCTGAACTTTGTCATATTTGCTCTAGGGGTCTCAAACATGCGGCGCTCAAACTACTTTTGTATGGCCCGCGTCAGAACAATTTTTGAGGCTAATTAAAGATTTGAAACCTACGTTTTGTATTAATTCGTTTATCAACATATGCATATTCATTTTGATGAAAAAATATAAATAGCAGTCTATCAGCTCAGTTGCAGATTAGCACCCCCCCTCTCACTTTTCACCTGCCGTATCTCTTCCCCATGACGTAATGGTCTTTTTTGAGTTCTTCAGTTTGAGACCCCTGCTCTAGAACATGGATACGCACTCACACACACACACATTATATATACACATGTGTGTGTCCAGGAATTCATAATACCCTTGCACCCTAAAAATACGTAGCATTTTACAACGTACCTATTTTTATTTATTTACTTATTGAAAAATAACCTCTATATTCAATGAGGAGCGGTCATCCTGACTTACCCTGTATATACGATATAGACACAGTGTGGCTGAATAAGTTCGCGTCACAATCATTTGGTCTCGAGTTCAATCCCATTGCGTCACATGTGTAAATGTCATTTACCATAGCCTTCGGTCGACCCAGGACTTATGAGTGAAATTGGGTAGAGAGTGACTGTTTGGAAGCTCATCGGGTGAACTGCACCTATTGTAGAAAGGTCCAGTTATGCCACACACTGCGCCACTCTGAATCTCCTTGAGAACTGTCTTAGGGCTACACGTGTCTGTGAAATGCTCGGCCACTTACACGTTAAACATTGAATAATATGTTGGTTATCATTGAAGCAATGTGTGTGGAGGCGCTAGCTAAATGGTTAGGCTGACAAGTTTAAAAGTCGTAAGCTCTATTTCCGTTGGTACATTGTGTTCTTGAGCAAAGCACTTTATTTTCACGTTGTTCCTGTCCACTCAACGAAATGGTGAAAGACAAAGTTGACCTCGGCGGGGTTTAAAACGAATACCGCAAGACATTTAATCTGACGTTCTAACGACCCTGTTAGTTCGGTGCAGTAATCACATTTATGTTCGTCATGAAGTACAGACTTAATAGTAAATTGAACAACTACCATGATGTAGTTTATCAAGAAATCTTAATTAATTAGAATTACTACTTGTGGTGAAAAAAAAAGTTGAAAACGGTGTGATAACTTGGAAAGAATGACTGGAGAAAACAAATTCCAGGAACGCCCGCTGCATGAAAAATTAATAGTAAAGTAGGTATTAACGTACTTGATGTAGTAAGCCAAGAAATTTTAATTAAAATTACACCCAAAATGACTAATTCTTTTTTTTTTTTAAAGCAGAGGAGACAACTTGGAATTTCAATTATTTGAAATATAGAATTCTGTGAGGAGTCTGATCTTTTGGCCTCTGTAAATTTCGCATTCAATATTATTTATTTATTTATTATCTATTTAAATTATTGTGAAGGTGCGTGGCTTACTGATTAGTGTTACGATCGTAGGTCGTGCGTTCGACTCCCAGTGTCGCATTGTGCTCTTCAGCAAAACACTTTATTTCACATTTCTCCAGTCAACTCAGATGCCAAAAATGAGTTGTACCAGTAATTGAAAGGGACTATCTGTTCACATACTATGTCACATTGAATCTCCCTGATAATTACGTTAAGGATACACGTGTTTGTGGAATGCTCAGCCATTCGCACGCTAATTTCATGAGCAAGTGTCGTCGGAACCGATGGAGGTTCAACAATTTAAATTATTATCGTTCAAAACTCACCATTGACCTTTTGTATTTTGGAAACATCTAAGTTGAATTTAAGTGCTTGTATAATGAATATTTTACGAAATCCTTGCCGATTACTGCTACTTAACGTTGCTTTCAGAATTATTTAATTTCGCTTTAATGTATGCATTTTTCGCCTAATTTACCACAGCTTTTGTTGTACGATCACAATCTCGACCCTATCACGGACAGCTAATTTCCTAGTATTCTGTGCGGTACAATGACAACAGGAAGTGAAGAAGCTGGATTGTAAGAAATCAGGGGAAATTAAATGGTTGGTTTAATGTCCCTTGATTTGTGTTGTGGCTGATGGACTCAAGCTTTCGTATTAAGGAATGGCTTTCGGAAAACTCATGCACTCACAAATACACTCTCCGTCTCCGTCACATTACATGTATGCAAACTCAATGTCGCACCCACACTTTCCTTCTCACGAACTCACCACTTTCCTTCTCGTACTCACAAATACATACACTGTCACTCAGAAACACATGCCCCCCCCCCCTCTTCGTATTCACAAATGCACACACAGTCATTCTGTCACACACACTCACAAATACACTCACGTACATATTCTCCCTCACGTGCTCACACATACAGTCATTCTGACACACATGTACACTAAATGTCTTACTCACATAGTCACACTTTCCTTTTCACACACTCACACATTCATACACTGTCACTCTGACACACGTATACAAACTCCATCTGTCACACTTAAAATATCACATTTACATAGGCTCACTCACGTACTCAGAAATACACACACTGTCACTCTGACACACATGTCACACTCATGTATACATTTTCATTCTCACCCATGGACACGAACATATCTAGCGTGGTCTCTGGGGACTGTTTAAGTGTTTTATTATCGTGCGTGTACGCGCGAAAAGCATTCTATTGAAAAAGATCGCCTATGATTTTCACATCGTTTGGAAAATAATTAAGAACTTGGGTGGGATTTAGAAATGTAACTAACTTTCTCGTTAGTAAGCTGGTGTTTGGAGCACAACTTAACAAAAGTTCTTACATAACATTCTGATGACGGGTTTTTAAATATATATACACATTAAAAACATTTGTATGGCAGAATTCGTGTCGGCTTCAGGCGGGTTTGGTATCAAAAGAGTTAAGATGTTTGTGAATTGGAACAGTTTTTACTTAGTAGGTCAAGCATGCGCATTGTGGGATTACTTTGTCGGATCGTGTATATTGAAAATGTGACGAGCGTTACAAGTCAACTGAAAGGTTTGCGATGGAGTAAATTCGTAAACCGGTTCTTTTCTTTTCTTGTGTGGCTCATGCTCTTGGAAAAATCATAATGTCATATTTCCTCATACACTCGAGAATAGTCTATTAAAGTAGAAAAAACAAAAAAGATGCCATAAAAAACGGCCACACTAAAATTCATGAAGCAAACTAAACAGATATTTTTTAAAACAAAAACCAGACGTGGACAGTGAAGTGGCCTGGGACAAATTGCTATCGACTTAGGCATAATTTTTATGGATGTAGAATAAATGGATGTTTGTTGGGCAATAAGGCGCTGCACGGATTTTACCAGGATTAACAAGATAAACAATTTCGCCCAGAACAAAAAATACACAACAGGTTTATGGAAATTTATCTCAGACCACTATTTAGTAAATTTTTAGGTTTATCTTCGTCAATTTCTCTTTTAAACACCGTTTTAGCTTGTGCGTAGTTTCGTGGATTCTATTGTCGTTGCAAGGGCAGATAATTTCAGGAATTTATTTTGTATCCCGGTTGTTAACCATTTTGTTTTAACCTTTGTAGCTGTGGAAATAGACAACGTCGTTAAACTACGGGGTACTCGAGCCCACAAGTGATTTAATTTCGGCTTTCCTTAAAACCACCGTCCGAATTCAATTATTTCTCGCTGGATGCAGAGAAAAAACAGGGTGTACTACTTTATGAGAAATAAACTAGTGATTTAAAGCTGGCCGCCCGTATTAATAAAGTGAAGCACCAGCTGAACACACGCGCGCGCACACACACACACACACACACACACACACACACACACACACACACACACACACACACACACACACTTAAAGGTTAAACAAGGTTCAATGAATAAATCAAAGAATAAAGTTTTACAATAGATTAGAAGCACTCCATAGAATTGGTTTTCCGGAGTTATTAATATTAATTCAAAATATTAACAAAGATAGACATTCGTGTGATCAAGTATATTTTATTATACATATTTCAGAGGTACTGAGTTATCTTCAACAGTACGTCCTCATCAGATAAAATAAGATGATGCATGACATACCCTGACTAAGTAGGTGGTTAAAATTCAGTCATGACTGAATTTTAACCATCTACTTAGTCAGGGTATGTCATGCATCATCTTATTTTATCTGATGAGGACGTACTGTTGAAGATAACTCAGTACCTCTGAAATATGTATAATAAAATATACTTGATCACACGAATGTCTATCTTTGTTAATATTTTGAATTAATATTATATATATATATATATATATATATATATATATATATATAACTTGTAATTTCATGTACGTCTATCTCCTTCAAAATACAACCCTTGGGAAGTCACACACTGGTTCTTATATTTTTTTCATTGATCGTAACAGTACCGGAAGTCTGTGAGTGGCCTTAGCTTATCGGTTACAATTTTTTGTATGTTTTCAACTTCGATTTCAACTCAGAGAGGTGGTAGAAATCACATGAACTAAATCTGGTCTGTACGGAGGATTTGGATGGGTGGGAATGTTATTTTTTTCGTTAAAAATACTTTCATTGAGAGTGCTGTGTGAGCAGGCGCGTTTTCACACTGCAGTACCCAAATCTCCTTTCAGACTCGCTGGGCCCGTTTTCAAAGTCGTTCCAAGACCTCTTTGTAGAAGTTGCGATTAACTGTCTGCCCTGAAGGTATTCTTAGTGAACAATATCACGGCTGTCGGAAAACATGATAATCATCATTTTCAACCTGAATCTGCTCATGCGTGCTTTCTTTTGACGAGGAGACTCTTTTTAATGTACCACTCCTAACTATGCCGTTTTGTCTCTAGATCGTACTCCAACACCAATGATTCATCTCCTGTTATTACTTTATCCAAGAAATTTAGCTTAATTTCTTGTTTTTCTAGCAAATCCTGACAAATTTTCAACCAGTTCGCTTTTTGCTCCATAGTCAAGTATTTGGGCACTAGTTTTGCACAAATTCTTCGCATATGCAAATGGTTTGTTAAAATTCTGTGAACTACATTTTTATCCAAGCCTGTTTTTTCTGCACTCATCCTAACACTTAATCAGTGATATTTCGCCATCAACACTTCCACACCACTTCCACATTTTGTTCATTTGTTGATGAGATTGGCCTTCCAGAACGAGGTTCGTCTTCAACATTTTTTCGTTCCTCTTTGAAAGCTTTATGCCACTGACAAACCTTATTTCTCGATAGAGTGGCGTCTCCTTAAGTTTGTGTTATATGATTAAAGGTTTCGGTTGCAAATTTGTAGAGTTTCACACAAAATTTGATCACGTGCCGCTCTTCAATACTTTCCGGCATAGCAAACGCAACAGAGGTTATAAACACGTTTGTACATAAACAAAAATAACTCACGACTGACTCAATCGTTAAAACAAATATGTACTTGCAGCTCAGGTCATAACCAACACGCCAATAATAATCAACGAGGTGCTGCGTTACTATGTTGTACAGAGGAAAATCAGTACCCTTACTTTTGGGACAAACCTCGTATATTTTAAGACGTTAGTATGCAGTTTGCGAGAAATTTGCCTGCTATTCTTAGCAGGAGTCTAGCATTGACGTAATAGTGCCGATTAGAGAGGGTAACAAGAAAGCCGCCATTATTAAAAGAAACAAAAATACAGTTCTATATTGTAGGAGTGTGTGGTCAAAATCAGTTAAATGAATTCTCATCATGTATCAAAAATCTATCTTCGGTGAACATAGCCATGATCAGGAGGTGTTGATGCCATCATACAATGTCCAACATTCATTTGGATGCTCGTCTTTTCCCCCTGGCTTCCGGCTTATCTCCTCTCATCATAATCAACAAAATGCCTTTTTTGCTGCATTTCCCATCCTCCGCGCAGCCACTTTCTCTTTGTCATTTCAATGGCAGTGAGCGTTTTCCATAACGATTGAACTGGGAATGTATGTTACAGCTCGGCTAACCACACCAGTGCCGCTACATAGAGGAACTCTTGTTGGCTAGTATAGTGTGAATGAATGTTTATCAATTTCATAACATTTTGTTTCACGTTTTTCAGATCCCATTTAATATGTTGGACTTCCTATACGGCTAGTTTAGAATAAGGAAATGGGTTTACTTTGATCTATATGAAAACAGAGATAAGACACTTCAAAGCAGAAATGTTGTTTATATATCTAAGATAAGTTATTACGATTATAGAGGGAGGTGAATTGTTAGTGTCGCTAAAGCGTTGGGCATGTTGCTTTGTGACATTTAGTTACGACTTTCTTCGTTCTAAGTTCAAATCCCACCGAGTTCAATTTTTCCTTTCATCCTTCCAGGGTCGATAAAATAAAGTACCAGTTAAGTAATGGGGTGGATATAATCGTCTTTCCCTTTCCCCAAATTGTTGGCCTTGTGCCTAAATTAGAAATCCTTGTTAATACAAATTTACATTTTCAGACAATCACAGCTTCAGAGATGAAACATGAATATATATATATCATCATTTTTCATCATCATTATTTTACGTCCGCTTTTCCCTGCTTGCAAGGGTGGGACGGGAACTGATTCTGGCTTGATTTCTACAGCTGGATGCCCTTCCTAACACCAACCTCATTTACAGTGAGTGCTATGTGCTTTTTTGCCGTGGCACCTCCACGACCACTTTGCAGTGGAATGATAGGGACCCCAGTCCCTATCATCTCATTTTTACAGCTGAGTAAACTGGAGCAATGTGAAATAAAGGAAACAACACATCACCCGGTCTGAGAATTGAACTCACAACCTTTCGATTGCAAGCCAATGCTCTAACCACGAAG
This sequence comes from Eledone cirrhosa, assembly GCA_964016885.1. Lineage (NCBI taxonomy): Eukaryota > Metazoa > Mollusca > Cephalopoda > Octopoda > Eledonidae > Eledone > Eledone cirrhosa. The sequence continues at coordinate 142,608,032 of OZ024741.1, read as the reverse complement.
CCATGTGCCTCCATATATATATATATATATATATATATATATATACATCTACTTTACCTTACGAACGCTTTGATCTCCGAACGTATCAAGTTTAACTGAGGCCCTATACTTATAAACTAATGATAATAGCTGTGGATGAAACAGGGTCGAATGGTTAAGAAGTTTGCTTCGCAATCATTAGGTCTCGTGTTCGATCCCACAGTGTAGCATCTTGGACGTGTGATTTATCATAGCCTCAGATAGGCGAAATTGGGTGGACGGAAACCATTTGAAAGTCCGATGGGATGGATTGTACCTGTAATTTGAAGAGCCAACCTTGCCACACATACTGTGTATGTGGAATGATCAGTCACTTGCATTTTAATTTCAGGAGCAGGCCGTTTCGTTGATCGAACAACTAGAACATTTATTGTCAAAACAGACTAGGGTTCATTCCATGAATGCTCTGTTGTTCACACACACCTTCTTACACTGGGAATCTTTAAATGACAGTGGCATCACACAAGTACGATTACTGAACCATACAGCCGAGAAATTCTTTTTTGAACTGTTCTCCTAAAACAACAACATTACTACCACTACCACTACCACCAACAACAGCAACAAGCACACCACCAGCAGCAGCAACAACACTACCACCATCATTACCACCACCACTAATAACAGCATCCGCACCACAATTTCACACAACACCGCAACCATCACCACCAATAACACCCCAACACCACAATTTCTCTTAACCACAACAAAGTTTTTTATTGGTTGACTATTTTATGTAGTCGTCTGGTTTATTGTGCGATCCAACAACTCCATTCCAATGAGTTTATTACATTATTTGTGTCGAGTGTTAGATTGTTCTAGAAAACAACAGCCGGACATGTAGTAAAGTGTAGCAAAGCACGGCTGACTTTAACTAAATATCTATGAAAGTATTTATTGTTTTCACTGGCCGCCTAGAACGTCTGTTGTTTGTGTGTGTGTGCGTATATGAGTATGTATGAAAAGTCGAGTTGAAACTATATAGCCGTTGATGAATGTGGTAGGAGTGGGGTGAAAATCAACGATATCGCTCCAGTTCATATCTAATGGTTGTTTATTACTTTGTTTTCACGTTGGAGGTTGTGTATATATACACAGACGCAGACACCCAAACACACACAGTAGCGCATGCACCGAAACCCATTTACACACAGACAGAGGCGCGGGCAACGAAACCCACTTACACAAAACACTCACACTCTCATACACACACACACATGTGCGGGCATCCAAACCCACTTATAAACTCACACATCCACGGACACTCTAACCGACTTACACACTCACATACACCGGCGAAGGCATAGAACACCCCCCCACCCCCCACACACACATGTGCAGACATCCATTCCACTTACACACACACTATTTGTTCCGGATTTTCTAAGTGCACCCCACCCCCCTCTGAGTTCAAACCTCCTCCTCCTGTTTTTCCGAGGTCAACTTTGTCTTTCATCTTTTCGGAGCTCAATAAAATAAAATACCGGCCCAGTGCGAGATAGATACCTTGCGGTGTTTGCCTCGGCTCTACATTCCAGGTTCAAATTCAACTGTGGACTCGCAATATGGATAGCGGACTTATAATATGTTACCTTTTTTATCGCCATTAATTTTGTCTTTGAGTGCCTTGAGTAGGGTCCACTCTATATAGAATATTCGAACTAAGTTTCCTTTTTGTTTGCTGTTGGTTAAGATCAATACCGACCGTATCGATCTCAGCAAATTGGGAGGTCTGCGAAGGTCACGCATACAACCTTCTTTCATACCCCATTCAACTCTTGTGTGTGTGCGCGCGTGTGTCTGAGGGTGTGTGTGTGTGTTACATATCATCAAGCTCACCTGTCCCAGATATATATAACAAACACAATCAAGACGAAATCTAAAAACATTTGTTTTATATAATATGATAGATGATATGAACGATCCCTACATAAGAATATATTTCCGGCCTGGTTCTGAAATAGTTTTAGGTGTTATGACAACCACTTACAAAGAGCATGGGAATATATGAGACTAACACTCGAAATATCGCTATCATCCGCCATATTGGGTCTCAGCTATGCTGCCGCTAAAACTACGTATGATCTTTCAGAGTCCTTGTATATATGTATGTATGTGTGTGTGAACATAGTCGCGCACACACATAGACTCACACACACATATATATGTCGTTCTTTCTTATTTTTTGTTTCTACCTTTCTCTTTGTCTGTATCTCTTTCTTTCTCTTACACACACATACACACTTCTCCAGCTTTTTCTCTTCTCTGATTTACACACACACTCACACTCTCTCTCTGACTCTTTCTTTCTCCCCCTCCCTGTATCTCATATCTTCTAACAGTATCTGTAGGTGAGAATGTTGTGATTTGGCAGGTGGTTGATCTGGTTTTGCAGAATTATTCGCTAGACTATGTAGTGGAAGTGCTTGTTGCATAGGAGATTCCTCGTAGAACCACAACAAATGCAGCTGTATCTCCGTCATCTTTATTACACTATACATAACGCTGTTGATGTCGTTTGCTTTCATTGCATCCGTCACTCTTACGTGCTTACCGAGTTTTTTTCCCTTTCTATTCCCTCCTCCTTGGAAAATAATGTTTGTGTGTAATATTATAATGTGTGGGGGGTTATTACGAATGGCGTTGTGAATGATTTTATATATATATAAGCGTTTGTGTATTCATGTGAATGATTGTATGTGCGTGGTTATACATATGTGTTTGTTGTGTGATTATGATTATTTCTGTGTATTTCTGTTTGTATATATTTTCTGTATTTCGTCAAATCGATCTGTGTCGGTCCCCAATAGAATGTTGATGATAAGCTATCGAGAAACAGATATCAGACCGTCATTTCCCTTTACTGTATTGTCTATTTGTGGTGGTTAGTTTTATGTTTTCAGCTAAGTCGGTATTGGAGAACACAACATATTTACACACGCACTCGTACGCAAATACAAATATACATTTGGACAACACACACACATATATACAAACATACAATGGTATCTACACAATGTATTGGCCAAGCTACCTTTGTTTAGCTTTTGCAGAGCCTGATTTCAAATTCTTCAATGGTGCGCTAAAAAACTCCAAAGAAGCTAAGATAAAACATTTTCAAATACCGGAAGAACATTTGTCAGGTAGAAAACATTACTGCTAAAACAATTAGAATAGATGAAAAAATACATAAAATCGATTGACTTATCTCATTTTTATTCAAAATCGAAGAATTCTAAATCAAATATTTCTCTCAAAACATGGAACTTGTCTATTTTTTCTTCTGGGGGTTAAGTTAAGGAATCCTTTGTTCCTATATTCTGCAAGATTTCTTTCGGCGATTTTTGGACTGAAGTACCATTTATCATTACTCTTTAGACCATGTTCAGCGCATAACATTTCTCTCTATGTCTTTAAACTCATACAATGTTGAACGAACAATTTTCATGACACTAAAAAAGTCTTCCATATCAGCATTTGCATGTGGCAAAATGTGTAGTTTTAATGCTAAACCAGGAATCTCTTTGATGAGGTTTAAGGCACTCTGAAATATTTCATGGATTCTAAAACTTTTAGCAAATTTAATATAGTTTTAGTTATGTTTATTGAAGAAATTTACACTGGGAGAGATCATTCTCATATTGAAAACCGAAGTAGAATCCCGAAGAAACTCATTCTTCAATGATTTGCTGAATGATTGAATTAGAGAAATCTATAAGATTTGAACAACAAGAGTTTTAACCCTTCGCATTTTGAAGAGGAATTTATTTAAAACACACACACACACACACACACACACACACACACACACACACACAGAAAAATAATGAAGTTCATGTCATTACACAAAGAATACAAAATTTCAGCTATAAAGCATCTTTCGACATTTCTGAGGGTAAATGCGATGAAATAATCTGTTCAAGAGGGAAAAATCTAAAGTTTACGTGTTAAGCGCTTCTAAAACGCATCAAATCTAGCGCGTCTCACGCTAAATTGGCAATACCATGCAGGATAACTATCGTGTACATACACATATATGTATGCACACACATACACACTGAAATAGACGCACGCTCACACACACATGATCCACCCCTCTCTCTCGCTCTCCACATAACACAGAAATTAAGTTCAGTGTTTTTTAACCTTTCTATGCAGCCTCCCACTCCTTTACTTGTTTACTATTTCCGACTCCTCTTCAAATGATAAGAAAAAATATAGTATTTTATTCTATATATTACATAACGTTAAGAGTCGTATACAAGTAAAGTAGTATTCTATTACACAACATTAATAGCTGAATATTAATTTAACATTAATATCCTTAAAACCAACGTTCAGGTATATAAACCTTGCAGAAGAATGCGAATAATGATAAAGAAATGTTCAATCTAAAATCAATTTCTTCACTGGAATTTCCAGATTTCTTTCTTCTTTGGACTTCTGAAATTTCACGGAAAGGGTAGGGATAGGGATTTTCTCCTCGGGTAAGAATTGCAGCCCCCCCCCCCCCCCGCTCTCTCTCTCACACACACACACACACACACACACATAGCTTCTTTGGTCTAATTTTGTATTCTCGTATGCATACTCCACATTCTTAGAGAATCGTAAACAAATATATCGGTTTAGCTTTATGCATGCTTATGTGTGTGAGTGTGTGTGTGTTGTCTTACATTGACCGGTTATTTCCGCAGTTGACTGATACATTTAGTTAGATGGCTATCCGCCTCAGTGTTGTAATTATGGAATTGCTGGTTGATTTATTGGAGGTAGTTGTTGTAGGTGTGGTTGGTGTGTATTGGAGGTAGTTGTGGGTGTGGTGGTTGCTAGTTGATGTTATATTAGAAGTACTTGTGGGTGTGGTGAATGTTTCATTGGAGGTAATTGCTGTGGTTAAATGTGTATCAGTGATAGTTGTATGTAAATATGTATGTATGTATTATAAGAACCGTGTCTATCAGTCCATCCGTCACGCTCTATGTAGAGATAGGGAAATAATACTCCACCTCTCTCTAACTAACTAAAACGTAACGTGCAAATAAATGAAAATAAATGCGGAGTTTGGGGGGGGGGGGGTATATCCTTTAGCATATAGCCAACGCAACACAACACATGAAAAAAAAAAAGACTTTCACCATAATGACAAGTTGTTGTTATTGAGACAGAAATACAGTAAGAGGGAGAGGACTGAGTTTGTTTCTGTATGTCCTTCAACATATACACAACGCAACACAGAATTCAAAAAAAGACTTTGTTGTACAATTCTGTCAACACGTGGAAAAACCGTGTGTGTGTTTCTGTATGTCCTAAGGTAAACAGGGCTATAACTAGTAGCAATAAAAGGGAGCGGGAACAAAGTATCAATATAGCAACATTATGTTTAGTCACATGTGACGTGCGTTTCACGATTGATTAGCTTAAGGTACGATCGATATTTAACGCGCCAGACTCTGGAATCGATAGCTCACTAGACTTGTGGGTTCTCTAATGAATATAGATATATAAGGCGTTGCCAAATCATACTCAGTTGCGGTATTATAGTTTCCATTGGATTTGATTGGTGTCGGTGAGTGTATAGAAAGAAGGAATGAAGAGATAAATAATTTCTTTGAATACGCAGCGTACATCACAGGGTCTATTGACTGGGGTTCTTGTTAGATAGGTCAGTGTGTCTGTCGGCGCCTGAAATTGGGCTAGCGGTTTAGCTGACCTAAGATAGCCATTTTAGATGTACTGTTAAGATTCAATTTTAACTGTACTGTTAAGATTCAATTAAAAACCAATTAGGATTCCACAACATCTTCGGCTCATACGCACATATACCTATATAAATATGTGTGTAGCCAGGCATACATACACCGATATATATATATATGTATATAAAATAAAATAAAATAAATAAGTCAAATGTTTAAAATTTGGCTTCGTTTATTACTGCTATATATATTTCGGTGACAGCCATCTTTGGCTGTGACTTCTTCAGGCAGTCCGAATTAGTGTGGTAGAGACGAGTACACATGTTGTTGGGGTGTTTAACTTTGTCAATACTCTGATATGCCCAGTTCCTGGTTGGGTTGTTATTTCACTGAGGAACTGGAATCAAACGAATTTCAGCGTCAAAGGACCTTTTCTCCTCTCATTGGTCAGTTGTTAGAACATTTCTCAGTCAAAAGTCTATAGAAATTCGTTCTGAGGCAAGGCAATCTGTAGTGGTTGTTCTTGTTATTGTTAGGTACATCTGACCTCTACTCTTATGTTGGTAGTGGTATTGTTGTTGGAGTCGGCTAAAAAAAATGATAAAGTGATAGAAGGAATAAGATGGTAAAGGAACAAAATAAAATAAAATAATCAAATAAAATGTGTGTGTGTTATACCCATCTCAATGTTATTAAGATTTGTAAGGTCACTTCCCATTGGTCAGTTTTCAGAGCATTCCTCAGTCAAAAGTCTAGAAATTCTTTCTGGGTTGAGGCTCCCTGTAGTGTTTGTATTTGCTATTGTTAAGTACATCTGACCTCTACCCTTATTTTGGTAGTGTTGTTGGTGTTGTGGTCAGCCTATTTCTTGCTGCTGCTGACATTTAGAAGTATCTGTGTGTGTGTTTATTTATCCCTCCTGCCACCATCTCTCGTGGTGGTGGATCGGTGGGGGGGGGGGGGGTTCTGCCATGTATATGAAGAAATAGAAGGCAATAAAATGAAGAAAACAGAAAATAAATAATAAATAAAGAATAAATGAAAAATTAATGAAAAAGAAATGAAAATGAAAGGTGAAAAATAAAAATGAAGATTCAAATAAAATAAAATGTGTGTGCTATAACCAATCTCAAGGTCAGAAAGATGTTGGATAAAGTGGTAGGAGGAACAAGATGGTAAAAGAATAAAACGAAGTAGGATAATCAAATAAAATGTTTGTGTGTTATAACCAATCTCAACTTAAATATAAATATAAGGCGATAAAATGAAGAAAACAGAAAACAAATCAAAAATCAAAAATCAAGTAAAATAAAATGTGTGTGTGTTATAAAGATGTTGGCCAAATTATAAAGGCTGTGTCAGAATCAATCTCTAGGCTATCATGGTGTCTGCTCAGTTTGGGTTGGTCCCTATGGCTTGAGGGGAGTTCCCAACCTATGGTGTTGTTACAGCCCATATAGCTTGAGGGAGGTCTGGCTGAGAGGTGTCTACGTGTTCTGGAGAAGTCCCTATAGCTTGAGGGGAGTTCACATCTTATTGTGTTGCTACTGTCCATATATCTAAAGGAAGGTCCCGGCCCCGAGGTGTCTGTATGTCCCGAAGAAGTCGGTTCTGAGGTTTATCAGGCGGCTTCCACCTCTTAGTATCTCGAGGGTCTCGTTCAGACATAGTTTGCATATGCCAGATCCCCCTTTATCGGGTGGTACTTTCCTGATTATGGACCAGGCCAGAGAGTACGGGGTCTTGTCCAGCTTAAGCTTCCAGATCAGGTCGGAGAGAGGCGTACTTTTCCTTTTGGCCTCCTTATTGAAGGAATGGTGATGGCTATACCAACGGTCCTTAAAGCTCGTTGATGTGGCTCCCATGTAGAGGTGTTCGGAGTTGGGGGTTTTAACCCTACATCCGTATATTAGGTTCTTCTTAAGGCATTCATTAAAGTATAATTTTACATTACTCCGGAGTAACCAAACCAATCTGCGCACTTCGTCGAGTGCTCCAATCTGCATACTGAGGTGTTGGTATACAACCAACATATACTCAAAATTTATATATATATATATATATATATATATAAATATATATATAACAGAAAACTAGTAAATTAAACATGGAAAAACTTTTGAATAGCTGTTTTAAGCGAAACCCGTCTAGTATAAAAATACAAAAACTCTTCTTTTTGATGTATTATACACGTGACATGTACACGAAATTAAAACATGTTAGGTGCTTTTTCAACTCTTTATCATTTCACACACAAACACAATCACACAAACACACATACAATGTTCTTGTGATAAAGTTTTGATCTTATATTTGTGTTTTACTTTTGTTTTTAACCCCGATGATTCCGGTCTTGTGCTCGGATGAAACGATCGTCAGTTATTAAATGTTTAAAAGATTAAACACTGATTACTATTTGTAAAGATATATATGAGTGAGTCTGCGGTGCTGAGACTGGGGAGACCACCAATCATGAGAGTACTCAAGCCAAAACCGCTAGGCACGGCGGTCGGGATGTTACATTTTACATATCTCTCTTTCCCTCTTACACACACGCACGCGAGTATATCGATGTTGTATTATTGTGGCAACAGGCTTCTGATCGCTTTCTTCTTGGTGTCACAATTCCTTAACTTTTTGTGTTCACTCTGGGTAGAAATATATCAATTTCTCACACATGAAGTGCTTCGTGGCTGACTCTTATAATTCGATTAACATCTGCTATAGTGCAGCTGCAACTTCGGTTATACTCATTATCACACACACACACACACACACACACACACACACACACACACACACACACACACACACACACATGTATATAGGTATGCTTATGTTATAAGGTGTTTCCTAATTAATGTATACATATATATATATAATTGTTTCTACTTTTGGCACAAGGCCACCAATAACTCAGTGTATTACTGGTACTTTATTTTATCGACCCCGTAAGAATATCATTTAATATGGCTATGCGATGAGTCTTGTTACTAGTTTCGCCTGCATACTCACAAAATCATAAGATTCTTCTCTGACAATCCTGTGAATATGCAGGTGAAACTCTAGTGCAACGTTTCTTAACCGTTTTTCCCCTGTGGAGCATTTGAAATACTTTTCATGTCTCACGGAACCCCTGCATAAAAATTATTATATACCATTATTAATATCTATCTTATATATTTTTATAATAACTAACATGATGATAATAACCACGGAATTTCCAACAATATGCCGTACGTGTATAGTAAAATTACGAATATAAAATTAAACAAAAATGCATTATCACTGTTTCTAGTTGAACTCCTAGCGACCTCTTGCGAATCCCCAGGGTTCCGGGGAACACTGGTTGAGGAACGCTGTTCTAGAGTAACCAGATTCATCACTTCACCATAATATAGAGAGAGAGGGTGAGTAAGAGTGAGTGAGTGAGTGAATGAGAGAGATAGAGAGTGAGAGATAGATAGATAGAGAGAGAGAGAGAGAGAGATCTGCGTGATGTTGACGGGCGTGCGTGTGAGTACTCAATACCGAATTAGAGTTTAATATAGAATATTATTAAACTCTAATTCGGTATTGAGTACTCACACGCACGTCAACATCACGCAGATATCTCTCTCTCTCTCTCTCTCACACTCTCACTCTCTATCTCTCTATCTCTCACTCTCTATCTCTATCTCTCTATCTCTATCTCTCACTCTCTATCTCTCTCTCACTCACTCTCACACTCACTCTCTCACTCACTCTCTCACTCACTCTCACACTCACTCTCACACTCACTCTCACACACTCACTCACTCACTCACTCACTCTTACTCACCCTCTCTCTCTCTCTCTCTATATATATATATATATATATATATATATATATTTAATATATACACATCTACAGGGTGTCCCCCAAACTTTATACACACTTCAACAGCATTCTAATCAAAGTGTGTATACATTTTGGGGACACACACTCTGTGTGTGTGTATATATATATATATATATATATATATATATATATATATATAACGAAACTTAAGTACCTGTATATGTCACTGTTGTAACTTTTCATTTATATATATATATATGTGTGTGTAAGTGGGTGTGTATAATATCCGCCTATCTATTCACCGTGTCTTTCTCGTGATTATGTGTTTGTTTTTCTCTCTCTCTACTCACTCAATCCCCCCCCCCCCGGTCACGTCTCTCTATCCAACCCGTAAATCCAATCCAGTAATCTCTAACCAGGCATAAACATTAGTACACACACGTTAATGAACGTGAAGCGAATACATTGCGTTAAACACGCTCGCACGCATGCGCCCCGGCTGAATCCAATAAGAATTGTAGCCAAGCTTATTTGTTTGCGTGTGCACGTGCACACAAACACTCACTCACATGAATAGATAACAGCACACATACACACATATGGAAGCATCTTTACGCATACAGGCACATCCTCATACACGCACACGCATAATTAAATATTATCACACACATATATATAGACACATACATGCAAACACATGTATACATAACACATGCACAAAGAATCATCTTTAACACACATCGGTACACCATCACACACACGCACACACAGAGGAATATATACGCACATATATACATACACGTACACACATTGACATCTTAACACACATATATAGACGTATCCTCATACACATATTGCCATATCCCTGTACACACATAAATGCACTCATACATATGCATACATAATAGCACACAAAGAATCATCTATGAATACACAAACACACACACACACACATACGTACATACAGGCACTCACTCTTTCCCTTTCTTACACACACACACACACACACACACACACACGTACATACAGGCACTCACTCTTTCCCTTTCTTACACACACACACACACACACACACACACACACACACACACACACACGTACATACAGGCACTCACTCTTTCCCTTTCGTACACACACACACACAAATATGATAGCGACTTACGCACTCACTCTTTCACTCGCACACATACGTGTATTCACACATTCCAAACATATATATTCGCACTTTCTCAGACGCATTTGCAACTCACACATATTCAGTTTTGCACACTTCCATCCGTATGCATGCATAAACACCCACACATAGATATCCACACGCAGACATCCCCACATATATCCACACACACTGACATCCACGCACCCAAACATCCATATACACAGATGTCCACACACAGACTTGCACACAAACACACACACATACATATCCACGCACTTTCACTCAATATATTTTTCTCTCCGCCTCTTTTACTCTGTCCTCTCTCCTACCCCCTTTCATTTTTTTCTGTATTTTTCTTTCCTCTTGCCTCACTCTTTGTACTCTCTCTCTCTCTCTTCTCATTTCCTTTAACGCACACACGTAATTACTGCTTTCCACATCCTCCACCGCCGTCTCCAGTGTAATCCGAACCCGTGTCGGTGACATCCGGCAAATTTCTTCGCCGGCTCTGGGTTCAATTGACCATGTATAAATACGCCGACACCTTCCCCCATCTACCACCACCACCACCACCACCACCACCACTACTACTACTACTACTACTACTACTAGAATGAACGCTAACTACCACCCTCGCCAACATTGCATCACAATCATCACTAATATCTTACCACAAGTATCATTACCATCACAACTATCACCATTGCCACCGCCACCATCACCAATATTCCAACACAACTACTACCATCGCCACCATCGCCATCATCAAAACTGTCACTACCGCCATCACCCTCACCACTATCGTCAACACCATTCACTTGACCAAAGACGAAATATATATAAACCATGTAATGTTAACGTTCACCTGAGTGGTTCATGCTTCATTTGGCTGCTTCTCTCTTTCTCTCTCACTCTGTTTTCTCTTTTTCTCTGATCATCTTCCCCTCTCTGTCTTTATCTGCCCCCTCTTTCGCTTTCTCTCCCTCTCTCTTCCGCCTCCTCCTCTCTAACAACCTCACCCTTCTCGTCTGGAATGAGAGTGTCCGGTGGGCGGGAACAAATGAAAAGCCATATACACTGTGAAACTCACGTGATTTCTAATTTAGGTACAATGCCAGCAAAGCTGGAGGAAGAGGAAAGTTAATTAAATCAACACCCGTATACTTTATTTTATCGACTCCGGCGAAATTTGAACTCAGAACGTAAAGAGTCGTAAACTAAATGCTGCAAAGCATTTTGTCCGACGCTCTAACAATCCTTAATAATATCACTATCATTCATATTTGGATGGAAAAATCAGTAGAGCACCGGACATAACGTAAGGCAGTATGTATTTACATATATTTACGTTCTTAGCTCGAATTCTGCCAAGATCAACGTTACTTTTCATCCTTCCGGAATGGATAAAAAAAAAATCAGTATTTGGGGTGATATAATCGACAGTCATTCGACCATAAGACATTTCTGGTCTTCTGTCAGTAATATAAAATATCAATGATATAGGTGTGTTCCATTAACAGAGCATTCTATGAAACTACGAGTTTCACGATGTCCGACTTTATCAGGGAGGCTTAACAAGGTGTTCCCTCTATAATTAGAACAATCTCTCTTGTCTCCCTTTTTGAAAATTGGGATCATCACACTCGATTGCCATTGCATAGGTGCCTTTCCAGAGATCCAAGCTACCCGGCAATCACGAGTCAGCCAGATAATAGCTTTACAATTTAAGGCTTTTAACATCTCGGGCCAAATTTCATCCTCCCCTGAGGCCTTACCACATTTGAGCTCTTCAGTTTCTCTTGTAACCTCAGCCTATGCGAGTGAATCTGATATCTTCCGGTCATGTCCGTCGATTTAGTTTTGTGTATTGATGTTTATATGTCTTCCTGAAAACATACACACATACACATGTGTACATTTCTGTGTTTATATACCAAATGTAAACGAATAAATATCCGCATTAGCTTACTTGTTTTTCTGTACATGATGCGTTCGGCATATTCCGGCGATATAATTTCGGAAATTGCCGATGTCGTATCTCTTATCACTCTTTATATTATATAGTTTGTCAATAACAATAGGACACTAATCATCCCCTTTTTTTTTGTCTTTTTCATCATACTCTCCCATACCTCGCCTTCCGCTTCTTTCTTTTCATTTCATGTACTTGAACAAATTTATCTATCGCTTCTCTTTATATATATATATATATATATATATTTATTAAAATAACAGATTAAAGTTTAAGCAAAGAATTACTATATATATATATAAACTGAGAATGTCTGTGTGTGTGTTTGAATCCCTGAAACTAGAGAAGCACCCAACCAACTGTTTTCAAACTTTACACATGTAATACTTATGTTTCAGGGAGTGTTCTGAGCAAAAAAAGTTTCAAATTTTCAATGCCCTAGGAACCGCATTAGGTGATTTAGCGATCTCTCTCTATAATTCTTAGTCTTTCTCTTTTTAGTTAGATACATACATACTTATAATATCTGTCTGTATGTCTGGCTGTCTGCATTACGTCACTTCCTACAATTCGCTCTGCGTCCAGAACGCGCCCTTATAATATCTGTCTGCATGTCTTGCTGTCTGCTTTCTCCGGTTATTCTGCCACCTTTGCTGAAGACAAATCTCACACTCATTCCCCAAACAGTTGGTAAGTGCACACAACTTCTTCCTCGCGTTTTAAGCCACACTGTTGCTTACTTACGTACCACTAGACCCTTACTTCTTTGCCAGCCGTGGTTGTGGCAATACTAAGCTTAGCTAAGGCGGTTATATATTTCACAATACCTTATCCCATGCAACGCCGGGTACCACTGCTAGTATATTATAGAAATGACTTCTACAAGACTAGAACTGTTTCATTCGTCATATGTACATATGAAGTTTGATTGTTTTTATTGTATATCGACCGTTACATATTCTTGTACAGATGTTTTGATTGAGTTCACACGTCTGAGCAGCAGATCGATGCTGGAGTCATTTCTATCACATCGATGCGGATCTCGAGCCAATCATCTGTGAAACATCTAACGGTTGTTATACAATATATTGTTATACAAAATATTTTAAAGTGAGACTTTTTATATCAAACTTCTAATAGAGGGTGGCGCTAAAGTCGCGCACCAGTAAAATAATTGCCATATCGTCATATCTATTATTTTTGTAAATAAATGTGATAAATATTAATAAAATGATATGGTGGTGCGTGACTTTTGCGCCACCCTGTGTGTGTGTGTGGTCAAAATAGGGGGCGCACAGGACAAAGCCTATGGAAAAAACAACGGAAAGACGAACTGTCTTATCTCCTCTGGAAATAACTACGGTTACGGGTGTTTAAGGTAGATACTATTCATTCAAGTACACACTGGGACATAACAAAACAGATAGAAACAAGTTACGCCATTAGATAAACTAGCAGAAAAACTACCCTTTGGTGGTTTTCTGCTAGCATGTGTATTGATATTATATGCAAGTATATATGCATGTAGATATGATACATAAAATAAAATTGTAATTGACAATATACACAGAAATTGAACGAAGACTGCGTTGCACTCTCTTAATCAGTAACGTTATCCATGATACATTAAAAAAAGACGATATTATATATAAACTGCATTAGGAGAAATTAATGACGGAAATATATGAATGTTTATTTAAGCGATTGCTAACCGGAAGTGTTGACATTTGATAATTTTAAAGAAGTGAATCTTAAAATAACCAACAAAATTATTTAGAGAATAATGAAATTTATTAGATAAATTATGTAATATTCATTCATTATTTATTCAAAGTAATCCAACTTATTTTACAAACGGGATAAAAAAAATATATTCTGGACGCAGTCCCGCACTCCTTACTACTGTATTATAGTTTAGATTACACATATAGAGTGTGCAAGGGCTTAGCCAAAAGAGAAAATAGTATAAAAAGGAGAGAAATAGTAAAACAAGAGAATAATAAGGAATATGTATATATATATATATATATATTATATATAATAATAATAATAGCTCATACCTTATCTCTCCCTCACCCCCACAAAGAACGATAGAATACCCGAACTGGATGAGAAATGGTTTTTGTGTTATGCTGCACGCGGATATCTCCCATCATTAACAAACCAAGAGTCTAATGAGCTTTTGATTGCAGAGTCATATCGATACATATCGATACATATCGAACCTTGAACTGATCAATATCGAAACGCGCGTCTCACCTGAATAAATTTAATTATGATACTCTGATACCTCGTATCTACTTATTTTAAATATTACACTCAGCTTATGAGGGAAACCGACCATAATATAACACCAAATGTGTGACACCACGTACTAGACACCACCTACGCACCGAGTGCTCAAGCTGGTGAACCAACAGCAACATAAGGTTACAACACATTAAGCTACACACACACACACCGTATTTCCCGGCGTCGAAGACGCTACCTTTTCCCTAGTCTCAAAATCTACCATGCGTCCTGGAGGCTGAAGGTTGTTTATTATTTTTTTTCAAATTGGCAGTATCAGTATAGGGTCGGACGCCATGCTTTTCAGCATAGAGTTACGTCCTTTTACGGACCGAGTTCAAATCCCGCCGAGGTCAACTTTGCCTTTCATCCTTACGGGGGTCGATAAAATAAAGTATCAGTTATGTACTAGGTAATTGCTAGCCTTGTGCCAAAAGTAGAAACAATTATTTTTTTCCAAATTTCTGGTTGTCAAAATCAGGGTGCGTCTTCGGCGCCGG
Source organism: Eledone cirrhosa (assembly GCA_964016885.1). NCBI lineage: Eukaryota > Metazoa > Mollusca > Cephalopoda > Octopoda > Eledonidae > Eledone > Eledone cirrhosa. The sequence goes on along the minus strand of OZ024741.1, from coordinate 142,592,557 downwards.
GAAATACGGTCTATATGAAGGCACATGGCTTCGTGGTTAGAACGTCGGGCTTGCAATCGGAAGGCTGTGAGTTCAATTCCCGGACCGAGTGGTGCATTGTGTCCTTGAGCAAGAGGTTTTATGTCACGTTGTTCCGGTTTGCTCAGCTGTAGAAATGAGTTGCGACGTCACTGGTGCCAAGCTGTATTGGCTACTGCCTTTCCTTTGGATAATATCAGTGGCGTTGAGACGGGAGATTGGCATGCATGGCGACTGCCGGTCTTTCACAAATAACATTGCACGGACTTGTGCCATTGAGGGGAACTCTTTAGGTGCAAATCCCATGGTCATATGTGACCGATGGGGGGGGGGGGTCTTTACCCTTAACTATATATATATATATATATATATATATATATATATATATATATATATAAGTAGAAGTTGCATTAATTTATTGAAGTCCGACAAACATAAATGTTTATAACTGATTTAGAACACTCAACAAGTTACTGGAGTAAATATTCAATCATATTAAATAAATGGAAACTATATTTATAAAACCATATTTATTTTATTATATATACACATACACACGTGAAATGTGTTTGGCTTATGAGTGTGAATAAGGGGAAGTTATTTTCAACATCTTTCGTGGCTCACCAAACTTCTTATTGTCCTTAGAGGAGGACGAGGGAGCTTAACAATTTCTTTCACTCAAAACTTTTCGTTCAAACCCTAGCTACTTTCTTTGACAAATCCCATGGATTCACTCAGACACCCACATATCTTTTGTAATAGCCGAATTGTACTTTCCCTTTCAAAAGAAAAAATAGAAAGAAAGCAAACAAAATATCACGAGATGAAAAGATCAAACTGAATAGGTTGTCCGGGAGAGTTCTCTGTCTCTCCTCCCACTCCCGTTCCTTTTTACGCTGGTCATTCCTCCTCCCCTCCTCATCTCGGCTTGCTTTATCAACGTGTATTTTGTATTTCTCTTTCTTCTCACTTTACGTTTCCTTCTATTGTCTGTTGTATTCTCATGTATTTATTTTTTTCCTTTTCTGAACCCTCTCCTCTTTCTGTTGTCGTCTGTATTATATATATTATAAATAACCGTCTAAGTGTATTATATATATATGCAAAAGGTAAACAGAAACAACACAGTACAACGAAGAAATATATTAGTTTAATGCTTAATATAGTAGGAAAAGAGTCTCTACGTTTCGGATACTAGACCTTCATCAGAAGATGGAATGAGAAAAAAATAAAAGATGAAATAGAAAAATTGAGATTGGGAAGAGAAAGGAACGGGAAAAAATTATTTTTAGAATTGGGGAGTGGGGGTGGAACACACACACGTATCATATATATAATGTGTGTGTGGATGATGATTGCTTCATCTTGTCAGGTAATAGCCGTCTCAACATCATCTCAATCCCTCCAGCAAGTTTACACCATCCCATGTGCACGGAGGTGACCTTTCAATCCAGCAACTAATTTGCAAGGTTTCTGGCACAAGTAACAGATGTATGCCATTGTATGTACTGGGTTTATTGGATCAGCATGTGGAATGTCATGTTGATGAACCTTCATATAGCGTTTTAACCCGGAAGTTGTCTTACATACCTTGCTACAAATTTGATAAGTAGTCACATCTGGAGATGCAGGGAAATTTGCATCACAATCTGACTGTGTCATTGTCTGTTCATGCGTTTTTATATGGTTTACAAAACGTGCTTTAGAGAAGAACGCAGATTTCATCAACCCGCTCTTGTGGTATTGGTGCTTCTTCTCAACATTTCATGAGAAGAGCATTGATAGCTGATGATATGTGAACTCCTCGAGCTTTCAATAATTTGACTAGAATCCCATCTAACCCTGATACCTTGCCTGAGTTTACCTTGTGGTTGCCTTTCTAATTCCAACAATAGTCGGTGGATTGTCCATTGATAATTTTATATCGTGCTGCGACAGACATTTTATAATATCAAAGTTGATTATAGAAGGGTTGTAAAAATGGTCAGAGAAATCTCTTTCTATCTCTTCATAATATTCTCTAGGTTTTTATAGAGAACTACACCATCCTTCGATTGCACAGGGACAAAGGAAGATGATTGAGAATATATATTAGAAATAGAAGCTTTCACCATATTTTTGAGTGAAGGAATTTTAGCCTGATAATGGGGGTTAGAACCCTCTAAGATGAGTATTGACGTATATCTTTTTCCATTTCTTAGAGGGTTTTAAACCCCACTATTAGGCTAAAATTTCTTTAGTAAAAAATACGGCGAAAGCTATTTCTAATTTCAAACTCGCTCGCTGTTTCAAAAACATATATATATATATATATATATATATATATATATATATATATATATATATATATCTGTGTGTGTGTAGAACACTGGAAGATAATATCCGTAGTGGTAGAGCACTCAGTCCATGGGACGAGTTTGGTAGATGTAGTAACAACAGTTAGTTCACCATACCGAGAACAATTGTTTCACCTTATGCGGATCTTCAGCTCGGACTGGTCATGGTTATACACTTGTTCTTCCTGTTCCGTATAACTATGACCAGTCTGAGCTGAAGATCCGCATAAGGTGAAACCATTGGTCTCGGTATGGTGAACTAACTTACTACTTCTATATATATATATATATAATCCGGAAATTTATTATAATAAACTGTACATAAGGCTATGTATCATACTTCCTTGAAAAGAAATTCAAACAAGCATGTGTACAAAATCTTATTGTGTTAAAAATTATTACACGCGGAGCAAATTATTTATTAAAGTATTACCAAATATAGTTTCACATCAAATATTGATTTACAATTGGGACTTATCAAAATCAATTATTTTATGAACAAATACCTCAACATATTCATCTCACCACACACACCAAAAGTCCATATAAATATGTATTTTGTCTGAAATGTCTTGTGTCGTTTTCCTAAGCTGAAAACATTCAAGTCTTCCCCAAGCTCAGAGGTTCATCGGGCTGGAGGTATATCTCAGTTTCCTTGGTATTAATCGACTGAGAGTACAAGAAAGATGCCAGTTCGTTACAAAGTCAACCTCCACCCCAACTCCACAACTGCTGCTACTCATTTCTTTTCAGTTTAGTAAATAGGGGCGGTGTGAAATGAAATGTTTTACTGAAGGATCCAACACACCGCCCGGTCCGAGATTTGAACCTTCGATTTTATAACCGGGAGTTCAGTATCCACCTATACTTACAAATAGAGTCTCGTAGTCTGACTATGTCAAGTATGGAAATATTCCAATCAACTGGGACTGTCCTCACAATTTGGAGATCGGAACTCCCTTTAGGGTTTTTTTTTTTAGATAATGGGAAAACAAGCGGGAAAATCCCTATTTTGGAACAATTTAAAACAATGCAGATTTCTTTGTGTGTGTATGTGTTATGGAGTTTGCTTCGCAACCTCTGCGTGGCACCTTGAGCAAGTATCGTATACTATGGCCTCTGTTTGACATATGTGAGTGAAATTTGGTAGGCAGAAATTGCAGATGCCCGTCATGATCGATAAAATACATACCAGCCTTGAAAACAACAATGACAAAAATGCATATAAGCATTGAGCTTAATATGGTTAACTAAACTCTCGTAAGGCGGTGCCTCAGCATTCACCGCTGTCTAATGACTGAAATCAACAAAGGAATAATATAGATTTTTACTGAGTTATCTTAAAGCGTGTAGAGCTGATTGTTGGGATTATATAAAAATACATAACTCTTTTCAAAAGATTCAGATCTCTCCACACTTTTGGTGCAACGTCACCATTGTCTACAGACCTCCTTCTCTGGTTGGCTTCTGATGAAGGAGTTTTATACTATTGTCCCTCAATTGTCATTCTTGCCC
>OZ024741.1:142541188-142578688 GCA_964016885.1 Eledone cirrhosa | reverse complement strand
ATTCCATAGACACGTGTACCGATAACGTAATTATCGGAAATATTTAGTGTAACTGAGACAACGCTGGCTCTTTGAATTACAGGTACAGTCCAGCCTCGGGGTTTCCAAACAGTTTCCGTCTAACCTATTTCATTGACAGAGCAGAGGTTGATCCGAGATAATGGTAATTTACGTTTGCCTAAGGTTCCGTGTGCTATTGATTGAGAAGTAACCTTGTTAACCACTCGACCATGCTGTGTAGAACAACTATGGCTTATAATCAAATCGGACGAAGGAAACAACAGTTCCATTGGTCTTTCCATTGCTGATAGTATCTGCTGGTCGCAATTCCTCATAGATGGAGTAAGGGGAAATAAACCCAACACGCTGCTCAGTCCACGAATTGATCTACGTCCTTTTATAATGTGAGTTCAACACAACCACTAGGCCATTGTGTTTTCACATATATGTGTGTCCCAAACCCTAGTCAGTCTTCTTTGAATGTTCATGTATTCATTCATGCGTCAGTATGAATGAATACAGTTTGTGTGTCTGTCTGTCTAACATTGAGTCAGTCACAGGAAGACATAGAGACACGTGGTATCAACTCAAATGGGGTAGTTTAGTGTTGTGGTACCAACTAACTGAAGGAGGAGCCCCGTGAGGTAGTGTTGCTGTTGCAGCGGGTGTCGCTTGCTGTTCGCGGCAATGCCTTCGCCATTTTGTCCGCTGGGTGCAGCTAAAACAGCGCTCAGACTGGGGTGTAGAGTATGCCGCTCCCTCACCCCTTTCCCTTTCTTTCGTTGCTTAATTTCTGTTTTCTTTATACCCTACATTTCTTCCTGTAAATCGTTATTTCTCCAAAGTTGTTCATACACTTAATCTAAATCAAAGTCTCGAGCCGGGTGTCTCATCAGGCCTGTGCTTATTCCGGTTTCCGTGGCGTGAAGCGACTGAAAGTACAAGGCTGTCCCCTGAACAGGATGCTAGTTCATCGCAACGTTAAAGCTCCAGCCATGAAGCATTTAACTCAATACACAACCCAGTCCAATAATCCAACTCACAACATTATAATTGTAAGTCCACTAAGCTATACCCTACATTTGTCCCTGTAAATAGTTATTTCTCCAAAGCTACTCATACACTTAATTCTGTATGTCATTTGTACATACATGTTGAACATTTATGTAACCAATTAACTAGTAACATGTTACCCATTCCAACCTGTTATATTATTCGGGTCGTCGGCGACTTAACCGGCAACCACACTAAGTTTTTTTGATGAAGAGGGGGACTTTTGGACACCCCACAGGACGAAAAACAAAATCCGCCAAGGAATGGAGGCACTCGAGAGAATGAAGGACCATCCTATAGTGTATAAAAAACAAAAACGGTTAGACAGAACTCGTTAGCCTTGGTTGGATCATTCTGATTTCAAAACTGGGGTAAATCGGACTCCTTGGTCACCTCGATAACAGCCTTTCAAATAGTCAACGGTTTCATCCATGTGATGAAGGTAGATGAGCTGTGGCTTGGTAATCAGCTTCAGAGTAGTGGGCAGATGAGGATTTGGAACTTCCGACGTCACTGTTTCTCTTCAATGAGAATTATGGACACTAGCAGAAAAACCACCCTTGTGTAATCAGTAACGTAATCCACGATACATAAAAAAAAAAGACGATATTATATATAAACTGCATTAGAAGAAAATTAGTGACAGAAATATATGAATATTTATTTAAACGATCGCTAACCGGAAGTGTTGACATTTGAAAATTTAAAGAAGTGAATCTTTAAATAAGTAATAAAATATATTTAATGAACAGCCACGAAATTTAGTAGATAAATTATGTAATATTCATTCATTATCGGTAGAGGGTCGGACGCTATGCTTTGCAGCATAGTTACGTCCATTTACGGACTGAGTTCAAATCCCGACGAGCTTAACTTTGCCTTTCATTCTTACGGGGTCGATAAAATAAAGTACCAGTAATGCACTGGGTAATTGCTGGCCTTATGCCAAAAGTAGAAACAATTATTTATTCAAAGTAATCTTATTAATCAAAGCAAACTTATTTTACTAAGGAGATAACAAATTATAAACCGTACGCAGTCCCGCGCTTCTTACTTTATTATAGTTTAGATATAGCATCATATAGATTAGCATTTCCATGGTCCCTGGCCTCAGCAATGAGGATGGTAAGAGACAAGAAAACTAGTCGTGGTAAATTAGCGTTCTGGAAGCCGAGTAGTTAGTATCGACTGAAAAATGTACTTTAGTGTTCTGCATTGGATTTGTTTGTATGTGAATGGAAAGCGAGGCGAATTATTGTCCGTTCATCTTAGCAGCGAACGACTGAACATAATTCTCTTTGGAACTGAATAGTGGCGGAGATGGTGGTGGTGTTGCTGTTGTTGTTGTGGCTGGTGCTATTACTAGTAATGATGGGGTGGTGGTGGTGATTGTGGATATTTACGTGCAGGAAGCAAAATATGTCGACTATAGGTATTGAGGTGGTTAAAATCAAGCAGTATCTATCTGTCTGTTTGTGTTTCTAACTTGTGCACGCGCGCGCGAAATTTGAAAATGCAATTCCCACAATTTAGGTAATTATAACAATAGTTGGTAACTATAAATAATTGTTTCTACTATTGGCACAAGGCCAGCAATTACCCAGTACATTACTGGTACTTTATTTTATCGACCCCGTAAGGATGAAAGGAAAAGTTAACCTCGGCGGGATTTGAACTCAGAATTGAATATATCGGGTAAACTAACCCTGAAGACGAGAAAAAGTGGATACAGCCGCCTATATATGTATATATATATGTTTATATAGATTACATTAAATTAGGTATGAATCGAAGTTGTAGCTGCCATATATATATATATATTAATTTAATATTTTCATGTATTTTACATATATATATATTAAACGACTATATTAGATTACACTAGTATGTATGTGCGTGTCTATAGAATAAATAATCTATATCTTATAAATTAAATATACACGCACATAGTAACACGAGAACAGAACGCTACACAGTTGTAGCAAGCTGTCAGTGAACCGGTGTCTTGCGATGTAGGTTCCGCTACAGATTAAACACACGCGCACGCGACCTCCGTCGCTCCCAAAGGTGGGTGTTCCAGCTTTTCGATCAACAGAACAGACTGTTTATGAAATGAGCATTTCACAGACACGGGTCCCCATAACGTAGTTCTCTGGAAAAACGCACATTCACACAGACGCTTAATAAAGAAGGTAGTCTTTAGTGACCGATATCACCAAGCACACTGTTGAAACTTAACACACCAGTATCTCCACCACCATTCGATTCCTCCTTCACCACAACTACCACCACCATCATTTTACACCTACTACATCTCCCAAGCTAGCAACATATTTCTTATCTCAGCAGTGAATATAGTGGTTGTGTAGCGGCTTACTTAAATATTTTGATAAAAATATTCGGAGCTTTGATTCTAATTACTGGATAATTTGAAATTCAATTTAAATTTAAAAAAAATCAACATTGGGACTCACTAATTTTAATAGCAATAAACCGTGATTATAACAAGCGGTCCCTGTTGTATTTCAGTACACTTTTAATTTCATGACGCTCACTGGCGGGAGGAAGTTAAGGTACATTATTGCTTGTTAGAAATTAGAAACAATTATTGCTTGTGTTAGAAATTAATAATTGTTTCTACTTTTTGGCACAAGGCCAGCAAATAACCCAGTGCATTACTGGTACTTTATTTTATCGACCCCGTAATGATGAAAGGCAAAGTTAACCTCGGCGGGTGTTAGAAATTAATAATGCTTTCTTATTTGGGCACAAGACCAGAAACTGTGATCGATTATATGTGCACAGTACATGATTGGTACTTTATTTTATCGATCCTAGAACGGCGGGATTTGAACACAGAATGCAGGGAGATGGAACAAATATAAAAGGCATTTATTCCAACGCCCTAACCACTCTGTCAATTCGTCGTCTACACACACACACGCATGTGTGTGTGTGTGTGTGTGTGTGTGTGTATATATATATATGCGCACGCACACACGCGCACACACACACACACACACACACACACACACACACACACACACACACACAAAATATCATTGAGTGAGTAAATCGCGACCGGAGTTGTAATGATTCGATCTGATTAGCTTCGTTAAACAATTTGACACATGACCAGCAATTTGTAGGGAAGAATAAAGTCGATTAAATCGACCTCAGAGCGTTACTGGTATTTTATTTTGTCGATGCCGTAAAAATGAAAGGCAAAACTAATCCCCGTGGGATTTGAACTCAGAACGTAAAGGGACGTAACTATATGCCGCAAAGATGCAAAACACAAAATCTTATTATTATCACGCATAAGGGGAAGTAGATGATGTGTGTGTGTGTGTGTGAGCGTGTGTTTTGTTAAAGGTGCAGTTTCGGAGCGTGGCATCTTGTGCACGTGTCGACCAATACATTACGAGTAGAATTTGGTGGGTGGAAAATGCAGAGCCCAATGTATATTTATATATGCTTGTCTGCCATTTTCCCTGTTTGCATTTTAACCTGTGTTAATAACCCGTAACGTAGCGGTTCGACAAACAGATTAATGAAATAAGTACCGGGCTTGAAAAAAAAGTACTGGGATCGATATAGTCGGCTAAGTCATAGCTGTGTCCCAGTCAGTTACTGAAACGAATGAAAAAATATATATTATCAGAGAGATGATTTCTGCTACTATTATTTGTTAAACAATAGTAGGTAAAAATAATACTATCTTTACTAGGAATTAGCATTTTGTTTAGAAAGCGGAAGTGGCCGTCTACGCTCATAAGGATAAGGTAAGATAAGGATTATCTCCCTTGCTATTAAGCACCAGAGGAAAGTGTCATGATAAAAGCATATGGCCCTGCGCGCGCGAGAGAGAGAGGCAAACTGAGAGAGATTTAGTGAATTGTAGTTGCCACTATGTGGAGTTAGTCGAGCGGAAATGGGTCAAATTGTTATTTAGCCCCACCCAGTTATTCTGCTTGTGCAGACATATTGGAAAATAGGCGTTTCAGCCGTGACCATCTCGTCTTATTCGTTGCAAAGCATTTTGTACCAAATGTTTTTGAAATTTGAAAATATCGTGACTACAATGCAGAAAATTATAATACTAAATTGATAATAAATCATGATTGGATAAAATCATGTAAAGTACCACCCCTGTGAAAAGAGACGCCTACGTATTAAACACGCTCGCCCGGCATACGAAAGATGCAGGGTTCAATTCCTCGTAGATGTTTCTATTCACTTGTTTTCCGTCTCCGTGAGTACTTTACTCGATTTTATTCAACCATTATTTATGGTTATCAACAATTATTATATTTAGGTGGATTGGCAGTATCGGTAGAGCGTCGGACACCATGCTTCATAGCACAGAGTTACGACCCTTTACGTTCTGAGTTCAAATTCCGCAGAGGTTAGCTTTGCCTATCATTATTACGGGTCGATAAAATAAAGTACCAGTAAACATTGGGGTTGATTTAATCGATGTTTTCCCTTCCCTTCAAATTGTTTGCCTTGTGCCTACAGTAGAAACAATTATTATATTTACTTCCAGTGTAACGAGACTGTTTTAAAATTTCCCAATGCTTTAGTGTATCTTTTTTTTTTTTTTAAAGCTAGTAATGAGTAATTTGTGTGGCGTTTGATTGCTATTTCTAACGATATCATAAAAACTCCCGTCACTTTCCATACGTCATTGGCAGTATCGGTAGAGGGTTGGACGCCATGCTTTCTAGCATAGTTACGTCCCTTTACAGTCTGAGTTCAAATCCCACCGAGGTTAACTTTACCTTTCATCCTTACGGGGTCGATAAAATAAAGTACCAGTACTGTACTGGGTAATTGCTGGCCTTGTGCCAAAAGTAGAAACAATTATTAATGTCCTTAGATTCGTCCTTCTGGGATCGCTGACCTAAAGTACCAGTCATGTACTTTCCACCAAAAAGCTGGCCTCGTGCCTAAATTAGAAACCATTAACGGCCTTAGGGGAAGCAGTTTAGTGAATCTTTCCCACTCACTTAAAAAGTAAAGTGGTTGATGTGACGGTCTTGTGACTAAACATTCTACATGTATACATATATTATGAATAATTTGGCTAAGATGTTAACGAAGGATTACCTTCCGATGTCTCTTAAGTGTATCCCAGTGCCCGAAAAGAAAGTATATTTGAAATACTTTATTAATATTATTAATTCATTTATCAGATGTGTACGATGGAAGATTTTTTATGATGAAAAGAAAGACTTCAAAGAAAACAACAATAACAAAACTCCACCATATAACTTTGGATTTAGTACGTTTAAGAATCCACCTCATAATGTTATGTTGGATAACTTTGAAAATGATTTGTTTAACATGATAAAAAATATCAAATTTAAAAAACCTATATATTATTACTCATTCTTGACATTCTTGCTTCTATAATCAATTATTTTAAATAACAAACAAAAATACAGGTACATGTTGACGAAACCAAAAATATATATAGTATGAACTTTGATTTATATAATTCTTTCATCTACAAAAAACTTAATAGAAGCTATAACCCCCCCCCCCCCCCCCCCTCGCCTCCCCAACAAAGCTAACTTAATGGAAATCAATAGGCAGGCTAAAATATTGTAAAATTATTGAAATTCGAAAAATACACTGATCCTTATATTCCTAAACCGCCTAGGTTTAATCTTAGACCATAAAAAAAGATTTTATATGTCCTTCAACCTCGGAAATAGGAAGAATTAGTAAAAAATATCCTCGATAGAATTATTCCTACTATCAAACAGAAAACTACACTTAATATATGGGGTCATACAAATGAAGTTACTGAGTGGTTTATTAAATTGGATAAGAAGAATAATGTGAAATATTTGCAATTTGATATCGACGCTATTATGCTTCTATTTCTCCTACTCTCCTTGGTGACGCGCTATCTATACCTTACAAATATTACAACACAGGGATTTGATATTGTCTTAGCAACTAGACGTACTATTGTTGAATTTGATAGTAATTTTTGGACTAGGATAAATCGTCCAAATAATATATTAAATAGATCTACTAATAAGCTGGTAACCAATTATAATTGTAGGGTCCCTGAGTCTTGCCTCCTTAGGGGATATTGCTTTAGAAGTATTGTAGTATATAAGTGAAGTTTTAACTTGTAATAAATTCTTTAATTACATAGGAGTAACTGCTAATATCTTAAAACTAGGTTTTATGGGCATCTACGCTCTTTTAAGAAGGAAAAATTAAAAATATACCTCTTTAGCTAAACTAATCTGGACTCTAAAAAAAGGATATCAAACAAAACCGTATGAAGGCGGTAGCGCTATATGTCATCTTTGTTTGACTGAAGCATTAGTAATAACTTCTAAAATTAATCTTCTCAACCCTAGAAATGAGATAATCCCCTTTTGTTTGCTTAGAGCCTTTCACTTTTTCTTTTAGAAAATCCTTGAACCTGATTAATTATACCTCTTTACATTCCAGTTAACCCCCCCCCCTCTTAACGCATAGAATAGTTGTCTCATAGATCCTTTATACTTTGCCTATCTTATAATATCTTATATTTATTTTGTTACCCATCTTAAACATGTATTTGAACTGAAGTTGTAATTCATAGTTTGATATGTATTTGAAGTCTCTCTCTGTATATATATGTATATATATAAGTATGTGTGTAGGTATGTGTATGTATATATGTATGTATGAATATGTTTCACTTATAACCCTTTATTCTAAAAATAATCGTTTCGCCTCTATTAATATGGTTATCAGTTTCTTAACTGGAACTTCTCCCTCTGATTGATATTTTTTATTACTGAATAAAGCCTCCATCGTGTTTGTATTGTGTTTCTTAATATATTCTATTAATTTTATTCTTATAATTACTGTTGCTTCAATTAATAAGTATTATTAAAATTATAAGCTCTGGTTGTATTCCTATAACATTACTTTAGTGCGTAGTAGACGTGCATTTGAATGTAAAAAAGTCAAGCAAAGTATTTTTAGCTACTGCATGTTATATTTTTATTATTTATAAACTTTAACTGCATATTTAGTCTTCCATAAAGTTATAGCATGTTTAATAAATTCTGAAGAAATCAATACAGAGGAAATGTATTTTTTTACTGTATTGATAGAAACGTTCGTAAATCAATTAAATAATTTAATGTAATTTAATCTTGGTTATTTTTATTCATTATATATATATATATATATATATATATATATATATATATATACATACATACACACACCATTATTGTTAGGCTGCTTACCAATATATGTTTAGTGCGTCTGTGTGTATGAGGTGTTCACACCTTTGCCAAGTGCAATTAACCGCGTTAGCAAGAATCAACACCGTTTCGCGATCACAACTAGCCGTCAAATACTTATTTATTTTACCAAGTAGACGTTCGCTATACCTCATAGTGGTCAGAAGTGGTATCATCAAACACAGATACATTGCATGCGTAGTGGTAGTAGCATCAGAGGTGGCGACAATCATAGATGCATAGTATTAGTAGTAGTAGATGAATTCATTACCCACACACTAGGTCTTAGGATGTTGGGGACAGTACATACAGGAAATACCGACAGTAGTGGATTTATTATTTACAGTGAAAAAATGGAAATATTCGGAATGACAAATATATATATTATATATATATATATATATATATATATAAATAAAATGATAGCGAGATATAGATATATAACAGATAATATTAATTATGGCATTATGTCGATAGTGATGAATATTTAGCCTGGGATTAGGTTTTCGGTATGGTATTATAACAGCTTTACGTAAATTGTCTCTAACATCGTCACATTCTCAATGTTTAGGACAGTTTCTAGATTTCTATTGTTGTTTGTATTATCTGTTATCTCTGTTTTTCTAGTGTGTTGTTTGATTAGGTATTTTCTGTGTGTATTCATAAAGGTGACATTCATTCGTGTATATGAAAGCCCCAACCCTGTCATGTCTCCATATCTATCTGGACAAATCTAGGCATCTACTTCTCTCTCTCTCTCTCTCTCTCTACATATATAATATGAGAACTACGTTAAGGCTACACGTACTCGTGGAATGTTCAGCCACTTGCACGTTGAATTCCACGAGAGAGTTGTTCGGTTGATCAAACATTTATCGTCGTCAGAACCGACGGAGGTCCAACACTAATGGCATAATAATGATGATGATAGTAGTTGTGGTGGAGTTACTAGAAGCTACTGATAGATTCCGTGCAGAGAGAACGAAGAGTGTTCTTTTTGCTGGTTGTCATGGTTAGATGTGTTCCGCCGTACGAGTCAGCTGCACTGCGTCAAGTTTGATATACCGGAAGTAAACAAAACTACCACATGACTGTGTCATGTGACTCGCAAATCTAGGTCAGAGAACGTCACTTCCATTGTACTTTGTCTCCTGCTGCTGCTACTACTATCACTATTACTACTGCTACTACTATCACTATTACTACTGCTACTACTATCACTATTACTACTACTACTACTATCACTACTACTACTACTACTATCACTATTACTACTACTACTATCACTATTACTGCTACTACTATCACTACTACCACCACCACCACCACCACCACCACAACTATTACAAATGCACGCGCGTGGGCAAGCAAATTGAGTGACTGGGTGCAAAAAATGGTTGCGATGACGACGATGATGATGGAAGTCATGGTTGTGATGCGAAGCGTAGCGGTTGTGTGTATGAGAGATAGTTGGAGCGTGGGTATGGCATGTATGTATAGTGATTGTGTTGACGTTGTTGCTGACACCGTCTCTCGTTCTCTCGTTTCTGTTGGTGCCGGCAACCACGTCAATATAAAATAACATCTTTCTCTATATCAACTTCATCGCAGTTGTTCTTCACAGTTAGCTACACAAACCAGTCAGTGTATTGCTGTGGAAGTGTTTCTCCCCCTTTCCTTTTCTTAATATATCACCACCCCCTAAAACATTACATACATACATGAACATTGTATAAAGTGTAGGTGCAAACGAAAGAAACGGGCAATCAACACATAAATATTCTCAACTTCCACATTATATCAACAATTTGACATAATTGCGCATCACCAGCGGTTTCAAGACGTAAACACGTATATTTCGTCATTCACACACTCATACCCCCCCCCCCCCATATATATTGCATTTTATGCACCTCGCCGCTTTCGGTTATTTCCCCATCAAGAGAATAGAAAAGAAGAGAGCATCACGGAAGAAATATTTCATTCGGCTGCATCTTATGCCTTTCTCTACCCGTAATGGCTGATGTCATGATTCCCTGTGGATTCAGACAAACCATGAGGAAGCTTTGGTACTCCGAGGTTCGTTTAATCCTTTACTTGTATCCTTCCTTCTATGTCGTTCTTATTCAGTAGCTGCTGAAATTATATATAAACACGCCACAGGCATTTGTTTCTCTTTTTTTTCTCGTTACAATGGATGGATGGACACACACACACACACACACACACACACACACGGGCGCGCGCTTTTGCCCCCACCTTTCCATGCTGCCATGGGTTAGACGAGATGTGAGACAGTTTTAGAGCCGGATACCCTTTCTGAACCCAACCCTTTTAGTCGCCTCACCGCAGTGATACGGTGTGTCTACTAAAAAAAGAAGAAAAAACGGGGTACACATGGTGTGTGTGTGTGTATATATATGCGTACGCGCACACAAACATGTGAAGGTGCAAAAGGAATGAAAATAGAAGTCAACACATGGAAATTGAGAGTATTTATATTAACAGGTTGACTTAAATCTGCATTACCAGCGGTTTCAAGACGTAAACACGAGTATGTCATCAAATACATTGATGATATTGCGGAGTTAATTCAAAATGTTACTATATATATATATATATTATGTTCAGGCGCGGATTCTTCTCCCTCACTTACATATACCCAGATACACAGGCACACACACATAGCACTTTCTGTAGTCGTTATTCCTATTCCATGACAACTGTGGCTACAAGATCCCTCTTCCCTTAGAGGGAACTCCAATCCGTCAAAGATTTAACCCCCTTGTTCCCAGCTATACTGCAGTTATTCATTCTGTAACATGTGCAGAAAAAACGCCAAATACACCGTTGATTCATTAAACCTTTGATCAAAGGCATTCAGCCTCCACTCTTAGAAAAATAAACAATCTGTACATTCTGTATCAGCGGCCTCGAACACACGCCCGGCAAAATACTTCTCTATGACTCGCGGCAGAACATTTTTTGTGACTAATTAGAGAAAATGTGAAACGGAAAATTTGTCCACCTACATTTAGTACTAATTCATATATCGCACTTACTATCTTATGCATATTCATTTTGATGAAAAAATAAAAATAAATAGCAACTTATCAACTATTGCAGATTAGCTTTATAACTGGTGGAAATCACCCCCGCCTCATCTCACTTTTGGCCTGGTGTCTCTTCCTCGTGACGTAATGGTATTTTTGAGTCCTTAAGCTTAAGACTTCTGGTCTGTATGGACTACATTGTGCAATGTGTCCTCTATTCAAAATGTAACTTAGGAAGAATTAACTGACCTTTCTAGTAGCTCGTATAACGACGTAGAAGGCTTCCCTTTGCATCTTCATTGAGCAGAACATTTATACATATATTTTAGATATTATTTTGGTGAAAGTCTCCCATAAAATTGACACTATATATTGAGTTGTCTACTGCCATAAACTGGACTGACACCATAGCGACGAATAGCGTCATATGTAAATATTCTTAACGCACATATGCACATATATATATATATGCATGCATGTGGAGGGATAGTTGTATACACATATACCCGCATATACATATTTATTTACAAAAGACAAACAAAAGTCCATGAACTTACATTTTCATGCATACATACATAGCTGTTATTGCCAGAGTGGAGGTAGACCCGGGAATCTACTCACTTCTAAAATGCTCCAAATACCTTGCACCTCTGACAACCAAAGCATAGCTATTGGTTTTCCCGTGACAGAGATGTTTGGAATTGACAAGGAGAGGCAAAGGCGAGTTACTGGCGCCATCAATGCTGTTGCTCCGAGTAGACCGAACTCGTTAGCCTTGAGTGACTGTTTAGTAGAAGGGTCACTTTGATTTCAAAACCGAGGTAGATAGTACTCCTCAGTCATAATTATGACTACCCATTTATGCGCGGTAACTAAGGAACCCCCAGGTTGTTGTCTGAAAACGCAGTATGTCCATGGGGAGTGAAAGACCCCGAGCTGTTGTTACGGCATTTTTTTAAGAGAGGGAAACTCTGAAATGAAACTTTCAGATTATGCTATTGCCACTAATCTTGCTTATGCTCGTCATCAGATAATAATCACTGACACTTAGAGAATAACATTCTTGTTACTATAAACCATAATGTACAGATGTCCCTTTTGCAATCTTCTCATTTGTCATTCTATCTCTACAACCGATGCAGGCCTGGGGACTTCTTGGCTCCACACACACACACACACATATATATATATATATATATATATATATATATATATATATATATTGTGTGTGTGTGTGTTTTGCAAGATTTTTGATGTGAAATCATGTGTTGCAACAGTTATTGTTATATTTGTTGCCTGTATTGCTAATAAAAATAGAGGGAGACACAGGGGAACAGTCATTGATTATCGCAATCAATGAACTAAGAAAGATCGGATATCATGTAGACGGAGTGTTGGTATGTTAATAAATAGGAAGATACGGTTCTACTTTTCTATACTTTATTAATTGTCCAAAATTCGGTCAAAATATGTTGACCGAATAAATTTGAATAATGAAATGTAGAACCGTGTCTTTATTTATGTGTCTATCTGTCTTTAAGTATCACGTTAGAAGGAGAATCAGGGTGGGGAGAGTGGCACTGCACCCCAGTAAATTTACTGAAAGGTGGGTGAATGAAGCGAAAATGGCCCGAGTGATTGGGCCTTCTCTGTTTATAAGCCTGTAGGTTGAAGAAGAGAGCAAAAGGAAGAAAGGAACACTTGCACAACACGCTCCTGGAGTTGAGGGTTGTTCTATCGACGGGGTATTAAACAACCCATTTGTGGCGCCTCCCCCCTATTGGGGATTTCGATTGTTGTAATTGTTTGTTTTTATATTTTTTACACGACTGTATGATGTAAAATCCACGGCATGTTTTTGTATTGTCCCCTTTTCTTGTGCGCCCTTGTGGCTAATAAAGAAATATATCTATCTGTCTGTCTGTCTAGAGAGAGAGAGGGAGAGAGAGAGATAAGGGGGCGATTTATGTACACACGTACATCGTGGTCAATATTAATTGAATGAGTATTCGGTACGTGTGAACAAAATATAAGGTTTAGTCTCGGAAGAAATAGATGTCAGTGACTTCGAAGTTCGAGCAATGCCTCTTCATACTAACTGTTCGAGTTTTTTTTTGTTGGGGGGTTTAGTTCAAGAAGTGCATGCTTTTCTTTTCTTTTCTTAAAATGAAAGAGCGGGACGGCATTCTTTTCAAGAAAAGACCTGCTTCATTTATCTTGAATAATTGTTACGTTGGATGGTACTTGTAAGAACTTTAAGGGAATTTCATGTTTCCCTTGGTATCTACACTTGCAGCTTCACTAATTACAGTGTTGAGTAGGTTATGCTGTCGTTTGAATCTTTTAAATCAGCCTCTATTTACTGTGAATGCCCCTGAATTATCTCCTTATAAATGCATGAAATTACTTCTTGGTTTTGCTTACTGGCATATTGCATGCTGTTTCGTTGTTCACTCGTTCATCAAGTAGACACTCAATTTCTTTTAAAATGTTATATTTTGAATGAGTCACCTTCTTCTTTGCTGATATCAGTAAGGTCGCTATGGCAAGTGATTTTATTTTATCAGTATTTTTCTAATCATCGATATGGTCAAATTTAACGACATACCCACGAATGCTTGACATTTTCCAGCTTTCAATCGTCTCAACGATAACAGCGTTATATCGAGTGTCATCTCTTTCCCTGCACATTAGACGAAAGTTCAGCACTTACAGTTGCTTGCCTTTTACTACTCACGATAAATAAACAATTGTGTGAACAATCCGGGTGTATGTAGTAGTATGCATGATTGTGAATCATAGTTTCTTACATATTGGCATACAATTATTATGTGTTATCCCACTAAAAATATCGATAAAAAAAATAATTAATGCGCTATGTCGAATCAGCGCTAAGCGGAGTAGCGGTAAACTAAGACTCTCTCTCTGTGTATACATATATGTATGTGTGTGTGAGTGTGTGTACACACACACACACACACACACACACACACACACACACACACACACACACACCAAAGTCGGTAACTGAATATGCACGTGTTACCCCACCCCTTTTCTTATATATATATATAAGGAAGGAACGGGGGAAAATAAGAGAGAGGTGGGGAAATATATAATATAGGGAGAGAGAGGAGAGTAGAGTGTGTTGTTCAAAGATAGCAATGTAACTCGCAGTAAAAACCATTTGTGATGTTTCAGTTTCTAATTCATATGTATGTGCGTCTGTATATATGTATGTATGCGTGGGAACGTGGAAATAGTTTGTGCCCGAGCGTGCAGTTAGCCCACCGGGAGTGAGAGATCCTTAGTTCTTCTTAACAAATCATTCTAGAAGCAAAACTGATGTAAAACCGGCAACTCGATGGCAGCCAATAATGTTGATCTGTTCTTCTTTTTGATCACCGTTGTTCAGAGAGTGGGATTGGCCCAGTGCAAGGCCTTTCTTCACTTAAAAAATTTTCAAGCACATTTTTATCACTTGATCTAAATAAACGACTTTCACATGTGTTGCATGCGCATGGTCTTTTCTTTTTTCTTTCGCTGCAGCATATGCAGAAAGGAATCTAACTCCTTAGTGCTAAAAGGTCGTGTTCATACCAACCAGGTACGAGAAAGAAATCAATAGATGGCCATTCTTGAAACTGAGATGCAGATACAAAACAGCACCTATATGTATGCATGTGTGTGTTTATATATAATCTGAAAAACTTCGCCAATTGGTTTTATACACACACACATACACACGCACGCACATACACACTCATACATACATACATACATACAGTCGCGATCTAAAGCTTTAACGCGCGTCGACATATGTATGTCCTCACAGTCAAACGCAGAGGATGCAAGACGTAAAATTTGATTCCGTTGTTGACATTTGAATCTTGCTTACATGTCGTTTGCCTGTTTTCCATAAATCTAATAATATTAATAGCAACAGTAACAATGGGCTTCTGCCTTTTCCGAGTTTCGGACAGCTGCAGGCTGTCTGGACACTGGACAAATGTCAGGTAAGTAGAAAACACACACACACTGCTCTGTTTTCTTTACCTGCTCTTCTTTAACCATCACAATGATCCGCCCTTATCTGATTTCACTAATTTTGGTCTGTCTCTCTAACTCCCTTGCTCAGTTTGCGTGTCTGTCACGGCAAAAACAATTACAGTATCGATTCTAGTAGTAGTAGTGATGGTAAGGGTAGTGGTAAGTGTTTTAATACTAGATGTAGGTGTTATGATGTTGGTGGTTGTGGTGGTATAGTAGTTAAAGTGGGTTGCAGTGTTGTTGTTGGTAGTAATAATAATGGTGGTAGTAGTAGTAGTGAGGAATTTTGAGTGCAGTGTTCAGGTTAGCATGGATGTAGGGTTATAAGGTAGTTATTCGTGTTAGGCTGTATTCATTCCCAAGTCAGCCCTTATCAATCTAGGATTAACCGTTAACGCCCTGTACCACGCGTAACCACATTAGCAAGACATTCTTGTAAAGTATTAAAACAGCATTATTACAAAATTACATGAAATTGAAGTGTTTCTCAAATACTGCAAATTTTCACGACGATTTTTCCATTAGTGAAGATGCTATATTTGAATTAACAAAATTTAGAGATATTTCTACTAAATCACTGCAGTGTGTTAAAATGCGTTCATTCCCAACCCCTCTTTTTTTTTTTCAAGTCAGTGTATCCCAGAGTACATTATACCATCTATCCGTTCGTTCTTTTAACAACGATAAAATTAAGAGGAATTTAGCTGCTGCCCCTAGGAAGTCAAACGATCATGTAGAAGCTACCTCGTTTGTCTTGTTACAGGGGCAGTGTGTTATGGTGTATATTTATGGCTTAGTGCTTGTTAGTATGTATGTATGTATGTAAATGCGCGTGGTTTAGTGGTTAGGGCATTCGGCTCCGATCGTAAGGTCATGAGTTCAAATTTCCGATGACGCGTTGTGTCGTCTTTGAAAAAGACACTTAAGTTCAAATTGCTTCATTCCACTCAGGGGGAAAATGAGTTTACCTCTAATCCAGAGGGTCAACATTATCACATTCTGTGTCACGTTGAATCTTCCCTGAGAACTTGTTAAGGGTACGTGTGTCTGGAATGTTCAGCCACTTGCACGTGAATTTCTTGAACAGGCTTTTCTGTTGATTAAATCAACTGGAACACTCGTCATCATAACTGATGGAATGTCCAGATGTATATATGCAAGCATGCATGAATGAATATGTATGTACATGCATATGTATGCATGAGTGTTGTAGACAACAGTAACATCACGAACCAGCCAATTCTCAGTCTGCCTCAGATAGATGTTGTCGCGAGGTCCCTGCAGTCAGAATTTAAAAGGCGTTATTCCCGGAGGATAGCAAGGGGAATGCGCTAAAAGAGCCATTCCAAATCGCAGGGCTTATTATAAACCACAAACTACTGCTGGGAATCATTTTCAGCCGAGTATACTGGTACAAAACGAAATGAAGTGTTTTGTTCAAGAATTCAACACATAACCCAATCCAGGAATCGAACTCACACCATTATGATCGTAAATCCAGCATCCTAACCACTAAATTACGCGCCTTCGCATGTGATGGCATAGGACAAAAACGCCTTACGATATTTGCCATGATTCTCTGCTTATTTTCTGAATTCATTTACCGCCGAAGTAATCTATGCCTTTCATTCTTTCGAGATCGATAAAATAAAGTACCAGCCATTGGCGGAACTGACAACGCCGAGCGAGATTCCTCATGGTGTTAGTTCAGGTTAAAATCCCTCTTTGACCTACTTGGATGATAGATTTAATCCATGATTCCCCTCTTTCTACGGGTATAACATCCACACCTGGCCTTTGGGTGCCTTTAAACAGAGTCCGCCTTGTAAATATTCGGACCTGGTTTTCGGTGTAAAGGGGGATTCCTTCCTCCGTCCTTCTCACCACTGGTCTCTAAGGTCTTAGAAACTCAAAGGGTCGTAGACACTGTATTGCTTGACTAATCATCATCATCATCATTGTTTAACGTCTTCCACGCTAGCATGGGTTAGACGGTTTTGTTCCATTTGATGCAGGATTCGTCGGGAGACCGTGTCTCGCTCGTACTAAATAAAATGTGGTTTGATCAAGGCAAGCCATGAAGCTAAACAACAACATAAACAATGGCAACAACAACAAACCAAATCCTAGTTGTATTTCAACTAAAAAACGCTGTCGTTATCATTAGTAACAACATCAGCAGTTCTTTTTTTTATCCCCAAAAATGTAAATTTTTTATTCAACATATTTCAGTTAAATTATAGAATGTTTGTAATTTAAATAAGGAATAATGAAAGTAAGCGAAAGGGGAGAGCAGACTGTACATCCAAGTCTAGGCGATATATTTTCGGCAGCGACACCCGCTGTATCAGCCACACCACCCCTCGAGAATCCTGCCTCAGGCAAGATGCATACCTCGCAACTTTGTGGAAGAAAATGGTGATGGCATTGCCGTGGAGAACAGCCAGTGATACACCCATTGCATCAATCACTCCAACTCGCTGGGTGCCTTTAGCAGTTGGGATGCATTCCTCCCGATTTTGCGGAGATAAACGACAGTTCAGAGACTGAGAAGGACACTAGAGTTCTCGGCGGCGACCGGCACGAAAAGGAAACGGCTGGTCATGGCACAGTATTAAGATACCATCAGTTATGATACACCTATTTGGGTGGTTATGTGACCTGATCCTTTCTAGTGGGGTTAGAACTTTAGGTGAACCCATATCGAACTTCTTAGGCTTATCTACAGATGGATAACATGATTTGAAGTTTAGCAACTGTTTATAGACCCCCCCCCCCTCTCTGCGCGCGCATATGTTTATATATATGTGAGTGTATGTTATGCATATATGTATATGTGTGTGCATATAATATATATATGTTTGCGTGTGTGTATATTATACATTTGGATGTGTGTGTGTGTGTGTATATATGTCTTCTTTTTCTTCGCTCACCTATTCCTCAAGCACGCTTTCTAGCGTGTGTTGTCAGAATCAACTGCCTCCAATTGATCCGGCTGTGTCTCCAAGCGAGACCAACCGACTCATGGGTGTTATGCAACCATATAGCTTGGGGAGTCTACCCCTGGGTCTCCTGCCAGTTGGTTTTGCCCGTAAAATCTGCTGAGCGATATTTTCTTCAAACATTCTAACCACATGTCTGTAGTATCACGGGTGATGGAAGGCATGAGGCTGAATTAAGTGTAATAATTGCTGGAGCTTGTGCAATTATGCGTCTGCTTCAGCATTCGATCACCAGAAAGGGAGGTAAAAGTAAAACCCAAACTTGCTAACTTCAATTCGGTATTCGTACCAACCATTACCTATGGTCATAAATCTCGGATAATGACCGAAAGAATACGATCGCGAGTGTAAATATTTATAAGAGATATACGGCCTTGTTTATGGATTTTTATTATAATTACTAGGACGTGTGTTTTGATGCTTAGAATTGGTAGTATCACTGTAATTCATTGTTTTTATTCGTTTAGAGATCAGTACTTTGGTTGTAACATTAAAAATGGCCTAAAAAATTCGACTTTTACTCGAGTATGTACAGTACACACACGCACGCGATAGAGATTGTGTGATTTTGTTTATGTATTTGATTGAGACTAACGAACTGTTAACTATGTTGCAGCTACTGCAGTTGTGTGTCTGTTTTATTTGTGTTCGTCTGGACTTGAGTAGAAGAAATACTTTTGTTTTTGTTTTTTTTCTCTGATAAGATTCGTTGTTGAATTTGTAGCGATAGAGACTTCTAGCGTTCTTGGTCACCGTACTTACTGCTATTGGGGAGGAGTTGACCACTAGCTGGAGTGAGTCACATGAACTAAACTGACTTCTTTTCAAACCTGTAGCGGTGGAGACTGCTAGGGCTCTTGGTCCCCGTACCATCTCTCGTCTCCTTCGATATCCTCCCGAATAACGCTTTCTCCATTCTATCTGCTGGGACAAGGAGGCGGCTTGCGCCAGAGGTTTTGTATGGTTGAGAACATTCTCCCACATTGTCCGGGCTTGTATTGTTGGTGTAGCGATTGTAAGGACACGGCCAGATTTAAGAGTAGCGACGGTATGGGCAGGGATGTAAGAAAAATATACAAAGAGCTCTTCTGTTTTTTTTATTTTTTATTATTCTGCTTTATCACTTCCAAGTTACACTAAGGGGTCAAGTAACCATCGTGTATTAAAATTTAGTTTGCTTGGGCCCCAGTAAGACAATTATGAAAACTCATGAACAAACCCAAGGTCATATTCGATCTTCAATGTAAGAGACTCTTCTCGTATTCACAGGGAAACAAGAAATACTCGAGTGATTGTTGTAGTTCTGACAATAATTATCATTGAGAGCGACATGACATAGGTAGAGAAAAGATCATAAGATCTAAACACAATGGGAATTTCTTTTAGGAATTATGGAACTTATTGCACAATAAATAGGTATAATTTACTGTACTTAGTCTAGGTAACATTTTGCATTGATAAATGCATTTAAGCCTATTATGGTGGATTTGATGCGTTTTGGCCTAAGCTTCCAGTATATTTTTTGCTAAAATTTTTATGGGAACTTTGACACTTGCATACCAATATGTAACATTGAACACTTTCCATTTAACGTTTATGTATGTATCTCTATTTCTATATTATATTTATGCATTACTGGTTAGTTTTGTATTTAACATTTGTATGTATAATTTGTCAATTCCAATTACATGCACTAAGCAGGGTTGATGTTATTGTGTGTAAGTGAGGTGGGGACAGACCAATAGTGATTAAGGCTCCCCATGGTCTAAATCTAGCCCAGAGGATGGGTTGCTGATATTTACATTTGCACCCCCCCACCCCACACAGGCTCACCACTACCCAACTACTATCACGTTTATTACCATTCCATTTGTATATCTTTTAGTAGTGTTTGTTGTGGCGATGGCAGTATATATGTATGGAGTGACAAGTGTTGAGATAGTTGCTGCGGCAACTGTTTCGTTTCTAGTTGTGTTTAGTTTATTTCGTGACTTAACTGGTATACGGCAAGGGTCTCAAACTCAAGTAATCAAAAGGGCAATTACGTCCTGGGGGAGAGACAGAGCGGGCCAAAAGTGAGATGAGGGTGTGGGTAATTTTCACTTGTTATAATTCTAATTTGTAGTACAACTGATAGACTGCTATTCGCCTATTTGTTTTATTAAAATGAATATGCGTGTGTTATGTGAATTAGTACAAAATTTAGGGAGACAAATTTTCAGTTCCAAATTTTCCTTAATTCCGTTTTTACTTATGGTAAATTTCTTTTTCTTCGTTTTCACTTGTGATAAATTCCCTTTTTTCCATTTTATTGTAATTCATGGGTAAATTTCAATAGCACTATACATGTTATTTAAACAGGGATAAGTTTTAGGAAAATTGCCCTGCCGCAGACCATAGAAAAGTAGTTTGCAGGCTGCGTGTTTGAGACTCCCTAGCCTATGGGATGTTTATTGGTTGTCAGTAGCAAACCTGTGATATGTTCTTTGTAAGTTATATACATGTACTGTTGTTATATCTAAGCTGTGTTTGTTTCTTATAGAATAAAATTCGTCATATATTGTATTATTATCGGGAGAGAAGGAGTAGTGTTGGAGACGGTGTGTCTATAAAAGCAATTTTCTTTATTATGGCTAAGTGGTGAGCCTTGTTACTCTGCAGCTTCACCTGTGTACTCACAAGATCATATATATATATTTATAGAGACAGACTGAGAAAGAATACCTACATACTCGAGAAGTCGCAACATGAACGTTCCGCCATTCATTTGAATTGTCGAAATAAATGAAAATCGATTTCTATTTATTTCAAGCGATATGCCAATGTGGTGGTGGTGGTGGTGAGGAGGCACGACTGGATGGTTCTCGATGTAGACCTCCTGTGTAATGTCTAGATAGAGGTGGGGTTGCTGCATCAACAAAATGTTTAATATTCCAGTGCAAGTGATTCGTGAGGTGGTGCGTTCTTTTACTGGACTAACGCCTTTGCTTCCAACAGACACGCATGGAGGTCTCAGCAGTTTATTCTAGGATGATTTGGCCCATCACCGAAGACGTCATCAGATTTACTTGGATAACATGATTCTGAAGGCGGGGAATTGGCACAGGTGTTAGGGTGTCGGATTAAATATGCTTCGGTATTTGTTCCGGCTCATTGCGTTCTGAAGTCTACTTTGCCTGGTTAAATTTTCTTCTCTCTCTCCGGAAGAAATCAGCCGTGTCGCGACCGGGAGAGGAATGAATTCAGTTAGATTTAAGATGCGCAAGACACTGTGAGTTAGGATGGCGCCCCTCTGACATCATAAGTTAAGGTCATTTTACGTTCACCGTTACACGTTCCTGGAAAATGAACTGTTTCATCTCTCCCTCTTCTTTACTAACTGTAGCCGAAAATGGTATCAAAGTAAAACAATTTTTACTTTCTACCTGAATAAAACATTGCTAGTGAAGAGTCTAAACCGACTGAAGTTACCCAAACACTTGCTTGATGCCTAAGCGTGGTAATTTCACAGAATTGGTAGAGCGTCGGATAAAATCAAGGTAGCGCTTAATTTATCGACCACGATAGGATGAAAGGCAAATATGACCTCAGAGTATAATAAGCCGGAATAAATATCGATGCATTTCGATCCGACGCCCCAACGCTATTTGTTCTGAATTCAAATCTCGTGGCGGTCAACTTTGCCTTTCATCCTTCTAACTACCAGTGAAGTACTAGGGTTGATTCAATCTACTTTAACCCCCCCCCACACACACACACACACACACTTAAATTACTGGCCTTGTGCCTAATTTTACATCAATATATTCAGTGTTCCGTTTGTATTTAGGTGTGTATTTAACCACGCAAGTCCACAACTAGATATACTGAGTAAACGAAAAATATGTAGTGAATTGTGTTTTAATCTAAGGATACAGCGATATTGACACGATATGAACTGTTGATCCTACTGTCAAGACTGGAAGCTTGACATTCGTAATCAGGCTAGGCGATGTATAATGCGCGTGCGCATTTTTCTTCTGGGGAGAGAGAATTCGGTCGATACTTCCTTTTCTCTATTGGTTGACAATAGCCAATAAAAGGGAGATAACTCCATCGTTTTATTTTCACTCTTTCTTTGTTGGTGTATGGAATAAAGAACTAACACCATATTTTAACTGTAAATAAAATTTCATATGGAAATACCACGGTCTAGTTTCTTTTCAGTAATTCATTCTCGTGATGCAAGCCGGGCGGTTTAGGGGAGTGAGTAAGGAGGTGGTATGAAGGCCAGAACGCCGAAAGTATCCGCTGTTACACTTTCGACTACAAACCTATCGGAGAGCGACCGATAGATTCTTCGACAGCATGCTATCTTTGACTTATCGAGCAGCGAAGCCTGGGTTATATTTAAGTTGACTTTATAATGATAAATGAAATAAAATAGACATGGCGAGGTGGTAGACGTCAGTAGTTCGCTGAGATTAAATAGCTGAAAACGGGTTCTGAGTCCGAGCCCCGCTCGTGACCCAGACACACTCTATGAAGTTGCTTGATCTGTTAGAAATATCAGCCGAATTTATTGAGTCGGTAGAGCGTAGGATAAAACGCGATAAACGTTGTCGAAATAAAGTAACCAGTCCAAGGTTACTTTATTGACGGAGTTGTTAAATAATCGGATGTGATATCTTGCAGTATTTGTTGTCTCTTTGTTCAAATCCCGTTGTGGCTAACATGGTCGGTAGACTTAATCATGCTACTTGGGTACGTTTAGCGAACTTTGCTGTTGTAATGATTCATACACGGTCCCCTCTAATTTGTAAATAACTTCCTATCGACCACACGTCTCCCGCTCCGACTAATCAGTAAACTCAAATTACACATTGGCAGCTTTAAAATGGGCGGAGACATTAGACAGGGTCGTTCTGGACATAGTAATAATAATAAAATAAAACGTGGTGATGACGACTGGAATGCCATTTCATCATAGGTCAGCGGAATCAGAATTGACGGAGGTTAAACAGTAGCAACTATTTCAGCTTTCTGTGACCAGGGTCAGTAAATTTAGTACCAGTTATATATGGATATTCATTCAGGAGTCTAACCCTGCTTCTCTAAATAGTGGGCTCTCTGTCAGTCTCGACGATGAGCATTCAGATGTTCGATCATCTATTAGCCTGTAAGTGACTTGAGTATTCCACAGACACGTGTACTCCTTATTGTAATTCTTAGGCCCGATAAGCTTGACAGTGTGACAAGACTGGGTCTTTATATTAAAGGTACAATTGATAGAGTGAGAAAGAGAGAAAGAGATGGTGTGTAGGGTGAGATAGAGATAGTGTGTAAGTGTATGAGAAAGAGAGATATAATGTGAGTGAGAGAGCGAAAGGATAATCAACGCCAATATTGGTTCTTAATTTATTGAGTCTGAGAGGATGAAAGTCAAAGATGACCTCGGTGGAATTTGAACTCAACGTAATGCGGATTGACTATACACAGCCAAGCAATGTACTGCTGCTACTACTGCTGCTAATATTCGTGTCAGGTCACCGGTATGAAGACTGCTACCTTCCACCAGTCTCGGGGGACACAGAAACGGGGCAATGAGAGTGGAAAAGGGGTCATGATTCTGCCCTTATTTGTCTGACCTGGCTTTGAGAGAGTCGAAATGCGGCCATCACTACATTTATTCGTCTTACCTAGTATCGGAGAATCTAACAGAAAGAAAAAGAGTAACGGAGAGTCTAACAGAGAGAAACAGACAGGAAGGGGGGGAAAGAGAGTGGGGAGGTCACTAGGAGTGTAAATATTGCATTAGAAAGCTTGCTAAGTTACTTTTTTTAATTCTGCAGTAGCAACAATGTGGTGATGGCGGTGGCGGTGGTATAATTGTCGTTGTTGTCGAAATGACAGTAGATGTGTTTGTAACAAGCGGTATTAGTAGAGTTAAGCAGGATTAACACGTCCGTCGGTTTCGACGATGACTGTTCCAGTTGTTCGATCAATGGAACAACAGCTTGCTCATGAAATTAACATGTAAGTGGCTGAATATCCCACAGACCCGTGTACCCATAACGAAATTTTCGGGGAGATTCAGAGTGGCACATTGTGTGACAAGGCTGGCCCTTTGAATTACAGGTATAGTCCATTCGGCCGGCTTCCAGTCTGTTTCCGCCTACCCAGCTTCACTCACAAAGCATGGGTTAACCCAAGGCTATTACAAATGACACTTGCCCAAGATATCACACAGTGTGATTGAACCCGCAATTTAATGATTGCGAAGCGAACTCCTTAGTCGTGCGGCCATACGTTATCCACGTATAGTAATCAAGCAATTGTATTCATTATAGTAATGCTGATGATACTGTTGTTTGGCCCCGTGTCAAATACATACTATCTCTTTCTGTCTCACTCTCTATCCATCTATTGTACCTCTAGTGTAAAGTTACTGTCTTGTCAAGTTTATTTGGCCTGTTATGATCAAAGGCATTGCAGCTGTGACCATCCATTCCGTCTCTTTAAGTGTATCTTGGACTACATTATGTAACGTCTCCTTTTGGTAGACAGTAGGGTGTACGCTGAGATTTGAGTTTGGCTGCTATTTCTAACACGTCGAGTGACTACGTGGAAGCCCCATGTTTGTTGATGTTGTTTAGCTCAACGCTGGTGTAGAAGAGCACCATTCCATCCATGGCCATGTCGTATTATTTTCAGATAATGTATATTATCCAGTGTCCTTCATTTCTTTTAACACAATAAGGTGTGGTTGGAGGGAAGTTTGGTTGCTATTTATAGATGAAGTTTTATTTTTATTTATTCCTTTTTTTTTTTTTAGTATGTTTGGAAAAAGGGACAGTGCCCATAGCTTTCTCCAGGCTCTCATAAATAGTGGTATTTATAGAAATTGTGGTTGTTGTTTAGATCGACCCTGATCGAATAGACCGATAGATAAAAGCGTTCCAGCCACGACAGTCCTGTCTTCTTCGGGCATAATCTGTGTATGATTAGATTATTGTGTATCTGTTTGTTTTTAAAGCGTAAGGAATGATTTGAGGAGGATGTTTGGCTGCTATTCCTAGCAGGTCGAGAGACTACGTAGAAGTTAGTCCCGGGCTGGCTGAATAAGTGGTGGTAGTAGTAGTAGCAGCAGCAAAAACAGTGTTGTTGAGGTAATTGTGATGAACAAAGACGTTCCAGTCGTGACAATCTCAACTTTTTCTATGTCACACAGCACTGACCAATAACCTTTACTGATTCACGGTTGTGAGTTGAGAGTAATTTGGCTGCTCTTACTAGCAACGGGTTTCGTGTTTTTTTTTTTTGTTTTGTTTTTTTTTGTTTCTGATTTCAGTCATTAGACTATGGCCATGCTGGGGCACTGCCTTGATTTATTCGATCATAACCGACTCTTGTACTTACTTTTTCAAGTCTGGTACTTATTTCGTCTATCTCCTTTTTTGTCAAGTCGCTAAGTTACGGGACTCAATTTTTACAAATACCGCTAATTATGAGGTGTCGAACACACAAACACACACAAGGTTTTCTGCTGTTTCCGCCCGCCAAATTTCAGTCACAAAACGTTGGTAAACTCGAGGCTTTTGGAAGACCCAAGCCCAAGATGCCTCGCAGTAGGACTGGAACATATGTTAGAATAGAATCACACCTTTTCTAAAACGACAGGCAGTGTGATTTGAGGGGTAGGGGTCTCTATGTCTTTAGGTCTGTATATACTTCATGTATGTTGTTTTTAGCCCGATTATGCAGGTATATATATATATATATATATACACACACACACACACACACACATATATAATTAACGGCATTCTAACCGTGACCATCACAGCTGTATTGTCCAATCCGTTTTTCCTGTTTTCATTGAGATTCGGTTATTATTTTTAGCAGGCTGTGATGTGGTTGGTTACTATTTTTGTAGTCGTACTAGTCGTTGCAGTAGTAGTATTAGTAGTAGTAGTAGCTGCTGCTGCAAAATAACATACTTCTCATCAGCGTTGAAGGAGGGGGTAGACATTATTGTTGTTGATGATGATGTTTAGTGTAAAATTAGCACACACGGTGTCTCTCACCATATCGCCTGTGCGATAAAGCACACGCAAACAACCAAACATACACACAAATACGCATCCCCGCTCAAACATCACAAACACACACACACTCAAGGAGGAGGGTTATTGAATGACGTACGCAAAAAGAATTCTAAACTGAAATTTCCCTTTTAGTCGGAGAAAGAAAAAAAAAAAAAGAAACTAGCGGTAATTGTTACTGATTCACGAAAAGAAAAAGGAAAGGAAAGATAATTTCATGAAATTAATTAATGCCACAGAAACTAGGGAAAAATCTGATTCTTGTTTCTAAGCAAGCTGATCAGCTATGGACATGTTTCAGTCTTACTGGTCCTCATCAGCGGAGCATAGTCTACGCAAGCTTATTTTCATCAGTTGACAGAAGACTTTACACGGAGAAACAATTTGCATAAAGGTTACAAAATAATAGTTGGCCAATGACAAGAATTTAGATATGGTATTGGTGGTAGTGTACTGAATGTCGTGTCGTACACATTAGAATTCTCAAATAATTGAGTAGAAACTGACATAATTTCAATATATATATAATGTGTGTGTGTGTGTGTGTGTATAATTAGAAAACCACTCACAAAGAACACAGTACGATGAATGCTGTTAGTTTAACGCTTGAATGAAATAAATGGCTGCTCTTTATGTTTCGGACGTTAGTCCTACACCAGAAAGGAAAGAATAAGGAACACAGACACGCATACACATATATATAAGCGTGTGTGTGTTGTTATAGACACGACCATATTCGAGTTTGAATGCCTTAGAATATTCTTGTATTTTATAATAAGGCGTCTGCAGTTCATTTGGAGCAACAAAGTTTCAAAAGAAAAGCTGATCCCCTAAATATGCGCGTGTGCGCTAGGACATATAAATACTCGGTTTGGTGCTCGAGCGCGCGGTTAGCCCACCGGGTGTGAGAAACCCCTAATTTTTTTTGGGACATCATTCTAGAAGGAAAACACTGATGTAAAACCTGCAATTGGATGGCAGCCAACAAAGCTGACCTGTTCTTTCTCTTTTTTTTGATACCTGTCACCGTTGTTCAGGAAGTGAGATTGGTCCAGTGCAAGGTTTTCCTTCACTTAAAACAGTTTGAAGCACGACGTTCACATGTGTTACGTGAGCATGGCCTTTTCTTTTGTCTTTCGATGCAGCATATGCAGAAAGGAATCTAAGTCCTTAGCAGGGCTAAAAAGTCATGTTCGTGCCACCTATGTATGAGAAAAAGGTCAAGGGATGGCAATTCTCGAAACCGAGATGCAACCATTATATATATATATATATGTGTGTGTGTGTGTGTGTGTGTGTGTGTGTGTGTGTGTGTGTGTGTGTGTGTGTGTGTGTGTGTGTGTGTGTGTGTGTGTGTGTGTGTGTGTGTGTGTGTGTGTGTACGCGTTTATTGTTAGCAAGTAATGCTGTGCTTGTTGTTGTTATTGCAGCAGCAATCTTCCCGGCATACTTGCCAGAGTCCTGCACATGGTAACGTGGTAAATCCTAAACTCTCTGAATGAAAAACACTTAATCGATACTGTCACTGGGAGCTTAGTGATTGGAAAAGGAATGTGCGTTCTGAGTGAGGTGATGTATCGATTTTGTAGGTGTTCGTGTCGCAACACATCACTTCACACATACACTACACTCTCCCGTTCTCTGTTCTGTATAATTTGTTCATTTCGGTATGTAGTATGTATGTGAATTGTTTATTCATATCAGTATGTAGTATAAGGTGTATGTGTGAGTGTTTATTCATATCAGTATGTAGTATAAGGTGTATGTGTGAGTGTTTATTCATATCAGTATGTAGTATAAGGTGTATGTGTGAGTGTTTATTCATATCAGTATGTAGTATAAGGTGTATGTGTGAGTGTTTATTCATATCAGTATGTAGTATAAGGTGTATGTGTGAGTGTTTATTCATATCAGTATGTAGTATAAGGTGTATGTGTGAGTGTTTATTCATATCAGTATGTAGTATAAGGATGTATGTGTGTGTTTATTCATATCAGTATGTAGTATAAGGATGTATGTGTGTGTTTATTCATATCAGTATGTAGTATAAGGATGTATGTGTGTGTTTATTCATATCAGTATGTAGTATAAGGATGTATGTGTGAGTGTTTATTCATATCAGTATGTAGTATAAGGATGTATGTGTGAGTGTTTATTCATATCAGTATGTAGTATAAAGATGTATGTGTGAGTGTTTATATTATATCAGTATGTAGTATAAGATGTATGTGTGAGTGTTTATATTATATCAGTATGTAGTATAAGATGTATGTGTGAGTGTTTATATTATATCAGTATGTAGTATAAGATGTATGTGTGAGTGTTTATATTATATCAGTATGTAGTATAAGATGTATGTGTGAGTGTTTATATTATATCAGTATGTATGTGTGTTCATGTTTAAATATTTCAGTATTGACCGTGTGTATATTAATGTGTATTCATGTTTATATAGATCGATATGTTATATGTCGGTGTGTATATTAATGTATGTTACTATGTATTCATGTTTATATATGTCGTATGTGCATGTATATATATATATATGTATGTATGTGTGTGTGTATTGGTATGTATGTGTGTAGTTATGTTAGTATGTGCATGTTATTGTCCGGGGGGGGGGGGGGAGAACTGGCAATACTCCTGGAGTTGGCACGCCCTCCCAGACCGTTGATATTAGTAGTCTTAACGTTCCTCTTAAGCAGTTGCAAACCGAAGGCGAGAAGGTGGGGGAACCAAGTGCACTTTGGGGACGAAGGGGTGGTTGTTGTGATTAGTATGGAGCCTAAGCTGGGGTACATCGGGCCTGGGTATAGACTACAAACGGAAAAAAGACGAGTGAGTCGTGATAGTTTGGATGGGGATGGCACAAAAGGTACGAAACTCGGAGGCCTTTGTAGTAGAAGTAGAATTGGTAGAGAGAGGTGATTTAAAATTTGTGAATCTGAGATTGAATTGTGTGGCATGAGTTCAGCCAGTTCCGAGAAGCAGAGGCCATTGGAGTAATGGTAGAACTTCTTGTGTGAACTAGAACTTGGATTGTGTGGCATATCAGCTATTTCCGAGGAGAAGGGGCCATTGTAATGACAGTAGAACTGATAGAGAGGAGGGATATTGCATCAGTCAGAGGTAGAACTGGCAGAGAGAAGGGATGTTACATCTGCCGGCCAGAGGTAGAACTGGCAGCGAGAAGGGATGTTATATATGTCGGCCAGAGGTAGAACTGGCAGCGAGAAGGGGTGTTACATCTGCCAGCCAGAGGTAGAACTGGCAGAGAGAAGGGATGTTACATCCTTCGGCCAGGAGTTGGATTATGTGGCAGGAAGTCAGCAGATGCCATTGTAGTAGCGGTAGAAATGTGAGCCAGAGGTTGAAGTGTCAGTGACCTTCTAACAATCGATCAATTGACCTCTGTTTGGATGCGACTGCCTGTATAGTAACAGCACTGTCCTAAATATAGGGACAGTATTCATACCATTAAAGCTCCTTCTGGAGATTTGTAGGGATATTAATAGTTGTTGGGGCGGTAGTATTTTCTAGTTTTAGAAAGGAAGGCCAGTGAGATCCAATTTTTGTTATGTTTAGATTCGCCAGCAC
The DNA here is from genome assembly GCA_964016885.1 of Eledone cirrhosa. Classification (NCBI taxonomy): domain Eukaryota; kingdom Metazoa; phylum Mollusca; class Cephalopoda; order Octopoda; family Eledonidae; genus Eledone; species Eledone cirrhosa. Next base: position 142,548,581 of record OZ024741.1, on the reverse strand, counting down.
TGATCCTCAGTGATGATGCGAACCTGCAATTGAAGCGACCGTGGTGGTTCTATTTATGTGCTGTTCATATTTAGTGGAGGGCTGAAGTGTATATACACATAAATATATTAAAGCCTGTACCAAGCCCCGAGTCTTGCTAGGCCTGAGCTTATCTTCGTTTCATTGGCGTTAAGCGATTGCGAGTACAAAACTCGCCTCTGGATAGGACACCCTTCCATCGCAAATTAACTTCCAGCCACTGCTGGTACTGTACGTGGTCGCTCAATCTGTTAGAAGTAGCAACCAATTCCCATTTAAATTCTCTCCTACAATCAATAATAATTTCTTTTAATATCACGTTAGATAACGTAGTCTTAGATATTCACAAAATTCATAACTGAAATATCTTCAATCTTTATCGATCAGGGTTGATGTGATGTTAAACAACAATTTGTGACTTTGACTAACCAAGTCTCTACACAGTTGTTCGACCTGCTAGAAAGAACACCCAAATCAAAAAATAAATAAAAATAAAATAAATTAAAACGAGATGAGCACATTTGAAAATGTAGCTCCAGATGTACACGAAGTCTTGATTGTGATGGCTGTATTGTCTTTGATGAGGTGGGGAGGAAATCTGTTTGATTAGAGCTAGCTGGCTTCCAGCTTAACAATAACAACTGCAAAATTGGGTCATTGTATCAATATAAGAAAGAAATCCTCATTTCAGATATTTAAAACATAATTGTGAGTGAACGTGCCTTATTCCGGATGATTGCTGTGCGCGCGCGCGTTGCGTGAATGCGCGCGTGTGTATATGTGTCTACATGCGTGCATGCATGCGCACTTATGATAAAACGAATGAGGAGGTGGAGGCGTGTAATTTGTTATTTCCACTTATACTTTCTTATTTCCTTCCTTTTTTCGTTTGTTGTTTGTTTTAAGTACATGAGCTCTGTGGCTAAGAGATTCGCAACGTAACCATGTGGTTCCATGGTCGATTCCACAACGCGGTCCTCTTGCATAGCCTCTGCTTAGCCAATCTATTTATTATGAACGGAGACGACCTTTAGTCTGGTCAGTGCTGGTGCCACGATAAAACACACCCAGTAAAGCCCCTCCCCCTCTCCTCCTCACATCCCTTCCCTCTATCCGTCCCCTTTCTAAAATCCATACAAACCAAGGTGCATTACATGCATGCAGATATCACACAGAAGTGCTAGCATTCGCCAACACTGCACCGAACACTGTGTCAAAGGATATTAAGTGAAACATGCTTGCTTTGAAACAAATGCAATCGCAAATTCTATTCTGATAGTTTCTTCCCTCGCATATCTTGCCAATGGAACTTCCAGCTTCTTGCTTTCCCGGCCATTACAATTTGCAAAATTTCAAAAGTAACACCAATCGTCATCTTATCTCTCTTTGATTTTCCCATCTCGGTAACCCTTTGCATTGCGTGGGGTGAGTAATAAATTAAAAACATAGCTAAACACACAAAAAGCACAAAAAACAACATTAAATGAGCATTTTGTAATCACTGGTTTGAAAACAGACTATCATTTAATTGTTAAATTTATTCACCGGTGTTTGTTGTGAGGGTCGTGGTGATGTGACGTGTGTATTAGTAGCGGTGCTATTGGCTAGTGTATGTGTATTCAGATGGTGATAGTGAGGTGTCTCTGTGAGGGGTGAAGTAAGAGGTCATCTAATGACTCACCATCACGTATAATATCTATATCTGCTCTTTTCATACAACACTCACCCCACTCATACATGCACACATGCAAAAATATAATGGATCTCAGTTGTTCCTGAAAGTAACGTGCAAGTGACTGAGCATTCCACAAACACATGTACTCATAACGTAATTCTCAAGCGTGGTATGGTGTGTCAGGGCTGGATATACAAAAACAAAACAGTATTAAAGAGATTTAAAGGGGAGGGAGGAGTGAAAAGAAAAAAAAAGAATCAAACAACGAAAGAAAAGGAGAGAGAGGGATAGACTAAATCCCATTGTGAGCGGCGCCCCGCGATCAAAATAGTAAAGCATAGTTTTGCCTGTAAAATCTGTCCAGCGATTCTTTCCTGAGACATTCTAACCACATGTCTGGATTGGCAGTATTTTACGCTCTGAGTTCAAATCCCGTCGATGCCAACTTTGCCTTTCGTTTTTCCGAAGTCGATAAAATACAGTACCAGTCGCATACTGGCGTCGACATCCCCTCCCTACCAAATGTTGGTCTTCTGCCTAAATTAGAAATCGCTATTTAGCCATAGATAGGTTTTGATTGTGCAGAACAATCATCAAAAGAGTTTCAGTGCGACCATCCTGTCTTTTTTACATATTTATTAGATTACATCAGGTAATCTGTGAGTTTAGCGCACCATTTCACTTTGATACTAGCTAGTGACAAAAATGAAACTCTAAACGCCTTGATCGCCTTACTTTATCCCACGTTTTGTTGAATAACAGTGGCGGTGGTTAGAGATGTTAATGTTTGTGTTCTGGTTGTTGTATTAGTATTCATGTTGTGTGAAGGCGTGTGGCTTTGTGGTTACGGTGTTCGGCTCAAGAAAATTAATTCGATTCCCGGCGGTGAGTTGTGTCTTTGAGCAAGACACTTTATTTCACGTTACCATGCTCTCAAAAATGGATTGCACCTGAGATTCAAGATACCAGCCTTGTCATACACTGTCGCGTTGAATCTGCCTGGGAATTACGCTAGTATCAGCAGCAATTCTGAAGAATTAGTTAAGCTTTGTGGTGTTTCTTCTCTCTCTCTCATGTGTGTGAGTGCGCGCGAAGAAACACCTCAACACGCGCACACACATATATATAGTTGAAAATGAACGAACAAAACACAGGAGGCAATTGTACACAGTAATATTAGGTTCACGCTTGGTGGAGAAGTGGAGGAGGATATATATATATATATATATATATGGGCAGTAGTGTATTTAAATAAAAACAAAGACCTTCTATTCACCCTCTTCACATTTACCCATCAATCTCACATACATACTCACCAAGGAGTCCCTACGTAGTCAGTGAACCAACTAGAAATAGCAGCGAAAATAATGACACATTGAACAATGTAACTCTAATTATAGAATGCTTGAGAGAAAGGTGGTCACGGCTGGAATGCCTTTAATGATAGGTCTGCTCAGTCAGGTCAGTAGCTGGGGTTAAACAGCACATATACATACACAAACAAGTAGAGAAAGAGAAGTATCTATTTACCCGATCTGCTACTTCAGCTCAGTAGATACTGTTTGGTCTCCATAGTGTATAAACACTCACCGATTATACGATGGCTACAGCTACTACGGTCTGCTTCAATAGAGATAGTTGTCTTTACTATTATATACACTGGCTGACTTGGTGGTTGAGCTGGTGCTGGTATGTTTTGTGTAAGAAAGAGGTGTGTGTGTGTATAGGATTTGGTACGAACAAAGATAATGAGAAAACTCTACTTAATACAAAATATAGTTTTAATTACACACACATGTTGGACATACGTTGGTTTCGACGGCGATTCCTCCAGTTGTTGGAACAATGGAAGAGCATGTTCGTGAAACGCGCAAATGACTGAGTATTCCAGAAACACATGCACCCATGACGTAGTTCTCAGGAAGGTTTAGCGGGACACTGTGTGACAAGGGCGGCCCTTTGAATTATATGTAGCACTACTCATTACTTCTAGCCGAGTTGACCAGTACAACGTGAAATAAAGTGCCTTGCTCAAGGGCTCACCCAAGTTACATCTTGTAATGCATACAATGGTGTCTTTTCGTTATCTACAAATGTCGTAAAAACATAACTATGTGAATTTGTGCAAACAAGGAGAAAAACGCTACTCAATACAAGATATAGAATTTAAATTGTATGTAATGCACACACGCGCGCTCTCTCTTTCTTTCTTTCTTTCTTTCTTTCTTTCTTTCTCTCTTTCTTTCTTTCTTTCTTTCTTTCTTTCTCTCTTTCTTTCTCTCTTTCTCTTTCTTTCTTTCTCTTTCTTTCTTTCTCTCCTTTCTTTCTCTCTTTCTTTCTTTCTCTCTTTCTTTCGTTCTCTTTCTTTCTCTCTCTCTCTGGTTATATCTTGTAAAATAATATTTGATACTGTGTTTTTTTTTCATAATCCATAAATAAATTATCACAACGAGTGCTTGACGTCTTAAACAGAAACTAGAAGTATGTAAATATGTACAGTTGTACATTTTAAATTTACTAGAGCGAATTGAATATACGTGTAGATATTCAATTAAATGCCTATAAAATTCCTCTAGACTTTAGACATCTCTTGGGTCTCGAATAACCCCCCACCCCAGCCTATTAAATTATTTTGCTAAAATATCTCCGGCGAAATTTCATTTTAAGTGGTAGGCATTCTTGCGACTATTATTTGGGATCCGAGAGTAAATAAAAGTTTTATGTACTGTCACAATTTTCAATGGAAAAAGAAAGGGATAAATTTATAAGCACGCATTCACCTTAGGGATAACTCGACTCTCGTAGGAGAAGACGAATGTTTCGTTTCATCTTTACTCGTGAGATGTACACAGCAAGACGGAATAGTCAAGAAGTTCGCTTCGCAATCAACCATCAAATTTTGGATTCGGTTCTACTGGATGGCATCTTGAGACGTATCTTTTTCTAAATCCTCGGATTGATACGAGTCTTGTTAGTGAAATTTGGTGGGCGGAAACTGGGCAGAAGCCTGTCAGATGAACTGTGCCTATTATTCAATTCAAAGTTCCAACGTTGTCATGCGTAGACGTGTGTCTGTGGATGACTCAGTCATTTATAGAGTAAACCGTTCCGTTGACTGAACAACGAGAAGTCACCGTCGAAACCTACGAGATCCATTCACAACTGCTATAAATAATGGAAGGGTGTAACTATATTTATTCTATAAACCACTCGCCTGGGAATACATTCGTATTAATTGGAGACAATTGCTTCTGACAGGACCCCCAGGAAGGCGTCGGACCCTCCCAGGAATGTGGGCGATAAAAAGAAATGGAAACTACCGAAAAATATAAATAAGCGAACTGTACTTTAATTTTTTTCATCTATATGTGTATATATATATATCTTTTCGATTGTCGCAACTTCGTTTCGTCTTCGGTTTAAAGAAAAACGATGCTGCGCTTCATCTACCCGCATAACATTCACACTAGCGCGTGGCGCCTCTACATTGTCGCTCGAAATGTTAGAAATAACAGCGAAATGTTCCTCAAATTCTAACCGTCTTAGGGGAGGGGGGAGGGGACCTTTGGGAGACTGAAATTCTGCAGATACATGCATGCTAATGTGGAAAATGGACGTAAAACGGTGATGATATATATGTGTGGCTATGTAGGTGTTCGTGTGTGTCCAGTATGTGCTTGCTTTTACTGCTTATGTCTAGTAGCTTAGCAGTTCAACAAAAAGCGATCGATAAAACAAGTACCAGTAAAAGAGGGTGTATGTATTTGACTGCTATTTATAGATTTCCTCGTTATCGATCTTCTTGGTAATGTTTTGTTTTATAATTGTTTCTATTTTAGGCACAAGGTCAGCAATTACCCAGTACATTACTGGTACTTTATTTTATCGACCCCGTAAGGATGAAAGGCAAAGTTAAATGTCAGAGAGCAGAGCTTGGTAATTTACATAGCTGCGAACTTGCTTTGATGGGTCCTCAACTCTTATTGGAATCGTAGGGGTGTTGTCATGACATGCAGTACTGTATGTCTTTGGCTGTCTAAACATGACGGAGACCATCTTTCTTTGTGTCTGACCACCATAGCTGATTTCTTCTAGAGAGAAAGCAGGTCGGGAAGTTTTCGATATAAGAAAGAAAGGATGAGAGATGATTGAACCCTTTTATTGGACGAGTACTTTATTCTTTCTTTCTTTAGTTCTTTCTTTCTTTCATGCCACATCATGTCTGATGGTCGCCAAATATGCGATGGACACTCATGGTGTGTGTATGTATGCACATCATCATTCATCATAATTTTCATACATAGAGCCTCGTTAGCAAAGCATTATAACAAATGGTTTCCTGGGGAAATAAGGTTTGTTCGGTGCCTCATTATTATTTATTGACGCCAAATGGAAATAGACAAAGTTGACCTCGGTGGGATTTGAACTCGGGGCGTAGAGAGTGGAAACAAATGCCGTAAGAATTTCTATCTGGCGCTCTTACGAGCTTGCCTATTTGCCACCTATTCACACACACTATATAGAAAGAAGTGGATACAAGATGTGAATTCAAGCATCTATATAACAAAGAAGCCAACCTCCCCCCCTCTCTCTCTCTCTCCCCATATCCTCTGTCTCCTCTCATCATTTGTGCTTTACAGTTGCCATAGAGACGTCGATTATGCTGTTGTGTGTAATACCATAGCTCTATGAACTCTACCGTGTCCTCATCTCAATCTATCTTACTCTATTCAACTAGTCTATCATATATATTTTCCTACATATCTGTTATCCGCCGCCCCCCCCTCTCTGTGTACGCACGTGCACACACACACACACTGGTATCTACCTGTCTATGATAGGGCCAATAGCGCTGTTAGAACTCCATGTAGTACAGAAGCAATAACTCCAACAGGATCAAGTGATGAGGGTTCTTGTTTTGTAGTAAGCTTCCATCATATTGGATTTCATTGCGCATTCAAATAAATGATCTCCAGAATGATATGTATATGTTGAACAATGAAAATAACAGGCGAAATTGATCATGATCATTCAACTTTCTGAAACGATCGTAAAACAATGAACTAATTAAACACTAAGCATCACCTTTTATTTTCATTGTTCGTGGAAAAATGAATATATATATTATAATTGTTCTATCCGTCTTTGAATATATCCCAAAGTATGTAATATTTAAAATTGGGTGTACGCATAAACAGTTTGGTGTGAGGCAAACATAGTGATGTTGTTCATGGTAGTATATACATTAGATAGTTACACACTGTATTTATAGTCATGTACTTCCATGGAATCAAATGAAACGAAGTACGTTAAAATGATTATAGATAGATAGATATAGATATATAATGTAAATAATTAAACTTTGCGAAGCGAAGCTCAGAAAATGTAATAAACTCAGACTCAGAAATAACTGCAAATACAGCTGATTGCTATAAATAGTAATATAGTAAAATGTGGCCAGCAGTCGTTGCCCATCTTTTTTCGCTAATAGTACTTTACTCAATTTTCTAAGCTATTATTTATAACTGTGAATCTGTAACAGTGACTTAACGGCTCAGGTGTTGGTGATATTTTCTAGACACTAGTGTGGAATAATGTCGCAAGGACCGTTCAATGTTATTGGCTGGGAGTATTAGTACATTGCTTAATTCATCCCACCTTCGATGCCTAAGTTCAACAAATTTAGGGGAAGGGGAAAGT
>OZ024741.1:142513688-142536188 GCA_964016885.1 Eledone cirrhosa | reverse complement strand
AACCTAATATAACTGTTTCTACTTTAGGCACAAGGCCAGCAATTACCCAGTGCATTACTGGTACTTTATTTTATCGACCCCGTAAGGATGAAAGGCAAAGTCAACCTCGGCGGGATTTGAACTCAGATCGTAAAGGGACGTAACTATGCTGGAAAGCATGGTGTCCGACTCTCTACCGCCTAATATAACTATCGTTAAATAGTAACGTCTAGCCGTAATTTAACAGATAAGGCAGCTAAGCTTACTTAGGCAGATCAGTAGCATTCCACCCATGACCTTCCAGTGTTTTTTTTTCTTCTCTTTATTTTCTTCAAATTTTGCACTGGTATGTTTAGCAATCCAAGCTACCACGTAGAGGCGTCCTCGTTTTGTACCAGACAAATAAAAGCAACACACACACACACACACACACACACACACACACACACACACACACACACACACACACACACACACACACACTGCAGGTTAACTACATTATAAAATGTGTTCTTTCTTTTTTAAGGCAATAGGGTGTGGTTTGAAAGATTTGACTACTATTTTTAACCAGTCGTGGTTCCCTCGTTAACGCGATTGATTTAGGAGTGTTGATGGTTACCCCAGATCAGACATGATCAAAAGCATTCCAGCTAACACCACTTATGACCGCATTAAGCGATGTACCCCCTTTTTTTTCTTGAAGGTTAGATTGTGATTAGAATAAGAGCTGACTGTTGTTTTTAACACATCGGACAACCACATAGATATCCCCTCATAGAGTAGTAGTAGCAGCAGCAGCAGCTGCCTGTGAGAATGAGTCAGTACTAAGTCGACTGACTGGATTTCTGTTGATCAATAAAGCTTTATATAATCGTTTAAAAGATAAATAAATGCTACAATGGATCAGGCGACTAAACTGTGGTTAGTTGATAATAGAATGTTATATTTGAAGGTACTTTCTGTGTCGCATATCCTATTATTATTAAAATAGTGTGTGAAATAAAATATAATCCGCACACAAACTTCTTTTTACAAATTTTATTTCTATTTATCACTGCGACAACAACTGTGCCGAAAGTAGAAACAATTATTGATAATAATCATTCAAATCTCGCCGAGGTTAACTTTGCCTTTCATCCTTACGGGGTCGATAAAATAAAGTACCAGTAATACAATAGGTAATTGCTGGCCTTGTGCCAAAAGTAGAAACAATTATTGATAATAATCATTAAAATAACCGATTATTTAAATAATGTTGCCGCTGTGAGATAAACTACTAGCTCGTAAATAGAAAGAGGTGAGTTTTATTTTGTCTAGCGACTGACTTAACTGAAGTAATGTGAATAGCTTCGACCTTTTGCCTATTTTCATCCAATCCGCTTTGACTATCTTAGTTGCTGCGTAGCTGTTATTCTATTAACTCCTGAACTTCCTCTCCCATTAATTGTTGAAAGTCTCAATTAATTATCTATTTTTAATACTTTCGATAAAATAGTTCTTGTATTTTTTTTTTAAATAAATACTATTTTTGTCAAGATATTTTTTTTTCCATCCCTTTTTACTTTTAAAATACGAAATTAGACAAGTCTATATTTATTTTTCTGATAAATTCCTTTCTTGAATTGTCGTTAGCAATGACTTCCTGTACTGTAGAAGGTCACTTCCGGATCACCCCTGCAGTGATGCTATTATTAAAAAGATAAGCATGCTAGTTTGACCTGACACAATAATAGTTATTATATATACATATTTTACTAGAAATCGAACGAAGCAACAAAATCAGTTTACTAATTTTGTGAAGATATGTTTATATAGCGACTAAGGAGAGTCTAGCCTTTTTAAATGGTCGTCTGTTTGGTATGTATTGTTCCTATATACTTGTTCATTACTCACTGCCGCAGCTTCGCTCCTTCATACAATTAATATGTATATATTAATATAGACAATATATATATAACATACATAGGTGTGTGAGTGTGTGTATATATTTACAATTATATTATTTGGGTGGGGAGTGGAAATGACCTAACCATTACATTGTTTCATGCTACTTGAGCAGGGAGTATTCTTCTTTCATCGACCGACATTTATTTTCTCGTTTCTATCGAGATACATACAATGTTTGGCTTTATCGTTTTTTTTTTTTTTTTGCCGCAGGAGGGTGGGGTGGGGGTGGCACAGGGATTATTATTATTAATAACTTAACTTTAGTCTCTCTTTGTGTCATGTATGTAAGTGTGTAATACACACTCACGCGAGTACATGTAAATCTATATATACGTGTGTGTTCGTGGTGGGAACGTTGTTTTAGTTTTGGATCCATGGCATCAATATTTGTGTTTGCAGTTACCTACTTGACGCCACGTGGGGTTGTCAACAGCAGATGCTGATTAACACACACACACACACACACATTTATATATGTATTTTGTGTGTGTGTCACTGCAGAGGCGTGCGTGTGTTTGTAGTCGTTCCCTTTGAAAGTAGACAAACAGTGCAGCGCCTGTCTACTAATTGTTTCTACTATGGGCACAAGACCAGCAATTACCTCAATGCATTACTGGTGCCGTAAGGATGAAAGGCAACGTTAACCTCGCCGGGATTTGTCACTTTCAACGTTTACGGCATAAGTTCAAATTTCGCTGCTGCTGCTGCTGGTGAGGTTTCTGGAAGATAAACATCGCCTTTGATATTTCTCTTTCTCTAAAATAGATCCCTGTCCTACATGCTGGTAGTGATCGATTCAATTGACCACCATATTATAAACACCTCACTCTTTACTTTGTGCCACTATAAGAAGTGATCGATAAAATAAGAACCAGTCAAGTTCTGTGATCGATCCAACAGATTGTGTACCCTATCTCCTCTAATTTCCATGGCTTTTAGAACAAGTTAGAAAGCGGTGGATTTGCCTTGCTGTGTGTACTTGCGTTCCTCCATGTTCTCAACTGAAATCTTTTCGTTCTTCCGAGATCCATAATAGCAGTATAATAATGATTTCTACATCAGACACAAGACCAACAATTTTAGTGAAGAGGAAAGTCGACTATATTGAAAGGGATAGTTGACCTCAGCCGGATTTGAACTCGAAACGTGCTACGCATTAGTCCGTTACTCTAACTACTCTGCCAAGCTCCTGCTTTCTGATTTAGGCAAAAGGCCAACAATTTTGGAGGAGGGGAAAGTCGATCAAATCGATCCCAGTTCGTTACTGGTGTTTTATTTTATCGACCTCGTATGGATGAAAAGCAAAGCTTAATCCCGGCGAGATTTGAGCTCAACAATAATAATGGTTTCTGATTTAGGCACAGTTTGGGTGAAAGGGAAAGTTAATTAAATCTACCCCAGTGCGTCACTGGTACTTTATTTTATCGACCCCTTAAGGACGAAAATAAAGCTAACCTCGACGGGATTTTTAACTCAATAATAATAATTCATTCATATATAACCGTAAGAATTTGGGGTGGGCACCAGTCAAATATTGAGATAGAACTTAATCGATGTATACCTCTTCCAAACAGCCCCCATGCCAAATATGATTTTGTGTCGAGGTTAGAAATTATCTTACCGAAGAAAAGCATTCTCTTTGGTAATATTAAACCGAAATCGTTCGAGGTGTGTGGAGTTTGTTGTGGTTATTTCGTGTCGGATTATAAATTTTTGTGTATTTCCACCTTATATTATATTCATAACGTGTAGAGCGAATTGAAACCTAACCTCCCGATCGCATTGTTCTTTTTTTTTTAAATTTTATTGATGTTTAACCGAAGCTCAACCCAAACCAACTCTAAGTTAAAGGTAAACATTAATGTGAGGTGGTGATGGTAAACGTTGTTTCTTATCAAAGAAGCTCCATCCAGGCTCTAGCTTCTGCTCGTCCATGGTCCCAATATACTCATTATCAACCATGACCATACGATTTTTTTCCCCGTCTGTCAAACGTTGTGGAGACTATATTATATGACGTATTATGTTTTTTAAGTACTGTGCGATTTTAGGAAGATTTCTTTACTATTTCTAGCATAGAAACTCACTCTTTTCGTCTATATGGGTATTTTACCCGATTTTCTAAGCTAGCATTTATAGCAATAGTCTATGGTTACAGCTACTCCCTGCGTTCAGGATTCCTACACACACACTCTCTCACTCACTCTCTCTCTCTCACTCACTCACTCTCTCTCTCACTCACTCTCTCACTCACTCTCACTCTCTCACTCACTCTCTCTGATTTGCTAAGCTGTCTGAACGTAATGTTATTACTCTGGGGTCTTTCCTCATCTGAGTGGTCAAGTGACAGACCGATTATGCATATACGTTAGCTTGGCCGTATTCTAAAGCTTCGTCAATGCTGTACTAAAATTTATACACACACACACACACACACACACACACACGTTGTGTCTCATCAAAATAATTGCTGAATGTCATATGTCGGTGGATTAGCAGAATTGTTAAAGCTTAGCAGTATTTTTTCTGGATCTTTACGTTCTGAGTTCAAATCCCGCCAAAGTTAACTTTGCCTTTCACCCTTTCGATGTCGATAAAATAATGTATCAGTCAAGTCCTTTGCTTTTTTGTGACCCCAATAAAAACAATATACTGTGTGTTGTTTTACATAAATATAACCCCACTCACACCCGAAAATTGTGTAGCCTTGTCCATTAATTTTTATAAAATTAAGTATTAATTTCACCGTAGAATGATGGCTGGCGGAGAATGTTTTTAGTTATTTATTTTCTCAATTGCTGTAGTCTGTTTTGCTTTGCTGATTTTTTTTTTTTGTGACCGAATTTCAGTGTCAGTTTAATTTTTTTAAAATAGTTTTTACGGGAAATTGGGGTGGGGGTGGGACTAAAGGGACGTAACTCGGCGGATTGAAAGGCTGTTTAGATTTTTTCCCTCTTTTGTTAAAGTATTTCATAAAATGTAAAATTGTGTTACATCTTTAGGTAAAGTAATGACTTCATACTTCATAAGTATTCTATAATCAAAGTAAATTAGCGGAACCCTTGTTGTGTAGTAGTTAGTACTATGTGTATTTAAATTTTATTTCTAGCCAAACAATTCTTTCAAAAGAAGCGAACGTAAAAAGGGTCTTGTTCACTCATGATTGTGAATTGGATTGAATAACAAAGATTGTTTTGTTTTTTTTCTTACCATACATAACAACTTCAATCAAACATATGATATAGAGGAATGCACATCTGAAGACAGTTGGCGCTTTCATTCATTGATCCAACTACATCGAACTTCTCTAAACACAGTTCTTTGATAGATCCAACTAGTCTATCAAAATCTGACGCGCACGTTCGCTCTGTTGCTGAAAATGCCAAGATTCGGCACTGCATTTGTATTTAATCTAGCATCAGATAATTAATGTTGGAGCGGCGGACGAGGTGGCAGTGCTTTGCGATATTTGTTTCAGCATTTTGCGTATTCTGGGTTAAAATCCCAGTGTGATGGTTGGAGACTTAACTCTTAATATCCTGTAATGATTTAGCTAAAAATATCTAAATACAGGTTTGTTCATTTAAATGTTTTTAATAACTTTCCTGTTGGACAGATTGTTATGAAATTTAGGGCAATAATGTTTAACTTGATGCAGTTAGTGCTGTTTTGTACCTTTCAAGTATGACTTATTGGTGCTGTTTCATATGGTACAGGTCGTTGAGTTAATCCGTCCCCTTGCTTAACACTATCAACTGACTCATGTTTTGCCTTTCACGGAGCCCATTCTGTTACAAGCATCCGGATCAAGTCTCCAATTATTGGATGCATTTTTCCTTCATTATCCCCAGCATTTTCGGAGGCCCTAAAAAGAGCCGTGAATGCTTTCCTCCTTTTCCTTAAAAAAAAAAGGCTCTTCGTTGGTGAATCACCTGTTCAAGAAAGAAAATTCTATATTTTCCAGTTGAATGTTTTGTTTTATTTTACTTCAAACGACCCCCCCCCCCCCCCCCCAATGGTGCAGTGAGTTACGTTCCTTTGGGTTGAACCGGGTAAAATATAACACGTTATTTATTATTAGATTTGCGGTATATGTGTCAGAGGTTGTTTTTTGTTTATTTTTAATCTCAAATCCTGCCCAGGACAACATTGTCGTTCATCCTTCCAGGGTGGATAAAGTACCAATCAATAACCAAGGGTGAATTTAATCGACATTCCTTTGTTGGCCTAAATTAGAAAACATTATTATTACCATAGCATTCAATCATTTGAAGATGCTTCTGTTTGGTCACTTGACATGCTAGAAATAGCAGTGAAATCTCTCACAAATCCCACTTAACAACATTAAAATGTGAAAAACATTTTGGATAATGTAGTGCAAGATATATTATCTCTGAAAATATGATGAGATGTCATGATTGGAATGCCTTTATATCATAGGTCTACTCTTTCAGGACTGGCGGTGGATTGGCAGTATCGGTAGAGGGTCGGACGCCATGTTTTCCAGCATAGTTACGTCCCTTTACGATCTGAGTTCAAATCCTGCCGAGGTTGACTTTGCCTTTCATCCTTACCGGGTCGATAAAATAAAGTACCAGTAATGTACTGGGTAATTGATGGCCTTGTGCCTAAAGTAGAAACAATTATTATTACCATAGAAGCAGTTTTGTTTCGATGCGTGATTCAATGTTTATATATATATATATCGATAATTTTAGCTCGTGAAAAGAAGCCGCATATAAATAGTCGTTGTGTTGTTACTATTGTCCTCGCTGCTGTGCTACTGTTCATGCAACTGCTGATTGAGGGAGTATCCCCACCCTCATCCTTTTCCTCTCATCCTACTATTTTTAACTCATTCGCTACCACATTTCTAATGAAAGATACCGCTTATAATTTTCAAATTATTTTGAAAATTATCAAGAATTTCGAGGATTTAATCAGATTTATTGAGCTGGTGTTTGGAGCATGATTTAAAGGTTTTTACATAAAATTAAGAGGATTTTAAAACAATTTTGTATCATAGAACTAGAGAGAGAGATGCTTCGTTTCACGTTACTTTTTATGATAAGACTGGAGCCCCTATTATTAAAACACAAGAAATCTATGAGGTGCAACCTCATAAGGAGATCAGCTGTATTCTAAGGGAAACAACATTATTTGGCCATCTCAAAACAATTTATCCGAAATATAGAATTCAGGCGATTATTTTTTATTGTAGTTTAAAATATACCTTGGCAATGCCGGGTATCGCAGCTCGCATATATAAATAACAATCAACGTCTTAATCATTGTTTACTTAAAACTTGTTTCAACTAGTTCCCAGTTTTAAACTTGATCTAGTTTGTTTTAAACATCATGGCCAGTGTCATTCTGGAGCTGTTAATACTTTCCAAGCTGCAATTAATTTTTTCGTATTCTGGTGGGGAGAAACTGCTTCCTTTTATTATTTTCTATCTGTCCCTGTTTCAGCCGATCGATGGTACGAAACCACGACCATCTAACTTATTTTATTATTATTCAGATATAGTGTATGTCCTTTTTACTTTTTTTAAACAGTAGGGCGTAATTTCGAAATGGTTTATTCTTTTATTAGTTTCAGTCGGTAGATCACGGTTATGCTGTGACTCGCTTTAAGCCGATATCGATCCCCAGTACTTTTTTCTATCGATCTCTGGGTTACGGAATAAAAACAGACGTGGACACACAGATACATATATAATGGGCTTCTGCGGTTTCTGTCTAACAACAAATTCGATTCACGAGGTATCATCAATCCGAGTTTATAGAAAATACTTGCCCATGTAGAGTTTTCTTCGTTATTTTGTCTGTTTCGTTATATATATATTCTATGGGGGCGACAGGCCTAAATATAATTGAAGGAAATTCAGACGTGACCTAATTACAATTTTTTTTCATCTGGAACTGGAAACAGTATTTCGTGGTGGTATTACATTGGTACTTAGGTCATAGAATTTGGAGTACAGTTGCTGTTTTTTTTTGTTTTTTTTTTTGCTTTTTTTGTCTGATTGATCCAGTACTTAACTGACACCTTATTTGTTATCGACCCGAACAGTAATATTTTAAGCTAGTAATATAATCGTTTTAATTGACTTCCTGTTATATGAATGCATATTTTTTGGTTTTGTTATCCCGCCGAGGCTGGCTTTGCCTTTCATCCTTACGGGGTCGATAAAATAAAACACCAGTAATGCACTGGTGTAATAACTGGGCTTGTGCCAAAAGTAGAAACAGTTATTAGGGCAATGGAATGGCGGAATCGTTAGAGCGTCGGACAAAATGCTTTATAAGCATTTAGCTACGACTCTTTACGTTCTGAGTTCAAATCTCACCGATGGCAACTTTGATTTTCATCCTTCTTGGACCGGGATCGATAAAATAAACTACCATTCAGTTACTGGAGATGGGGGATCGTTGTAATCTAGACTTGGTCCAATGATAGGGATGAAAGCGAAATTAAAAGTTCGGCAGGATTTACACTTAAAATGTAAAATATCACAACTTTAGTTTATGCTCCACTGATTTCACTATGATTTCTCACACATAGACACAAGTCACAAAATTGTTATGGATGTGGTGTATGCTGGCTGATTGAATAAGTTCGTGTACATAGTTGATTGGTGTCTGTGTTATCGATCTGGGAGGAATGATCAGCAAAGCTTAGTCGTCACGAGTTATTACAACGCAGAAACTCAAATCTACATACAAAGGAGTGCCTACGTTTCATTTGCTAGAAATAACAACCAAGTTTCCCTTTGTATTCACAGACTACAAAAAGAAAAGATAATAATGTAATCTTAGATATAAAACGTTTGAAGTGAATTTATCACAGGTCTGTTTCATCAGTGTGGTCCTAATTACTCATGACACTTTGACGCAAACCTTAATTTGAGGGAGTAGTCCTTTTCATCGACATTCAATAATTACACCAAGAATGTGTTTGGTATAGATTTGTTTGCGTGTGAGTGAGTTAAGGCAATTGACGGCCATATATATATATATATATATATATATTGCTTAAAATACATGGCATGCATTTTAAGTAATATATAGTACCGCTATATTTACATACCGAGGACTCATTCTTTCGTAATTACAATTTAGACACAGCGATATATATATGAATTGTACTCGTCTTAACGCAAATGACCATTATAGTCGATCCCTATAGATAATAGAGCAAATCGGGTCAAGTTCCAGTGGAAACGGAAGAAGTGGGCAGAGCCGCCTACAAGGAATCGAACCCCACCTGAATCTCTCGAATGCCAGGTTATTTTACCCGATTTTCTTAACTATTATTATAGTCATTTGCGTTAGAACTACATTTCAAATTTTCCCAATGTCTTTTTTTTATATCACTTCGTTATATATATATATATATATATATATACATATACACGTGTGTGTATGTATGTAATAGTAGAGAAGCATGTTTATTTTCATTAGGACTAGAACTGTTTCATTCGAATGAAATCATCAGAAATGTCTTTTTATACACACACACACGGTGTGTCCCCAAAATATATACACACTTTTATTAGAATACTGTTGAAGTCTGTATACATTTTTTGGGACACCCTGTATGTATATATATGTGTGTGTGTTGTGTGTGAGAGAGAAAGAGAGCACTGTAGCTATCGCCTTTTATAATATATAATTTCCTCAGTCATCAATTTGGCGTCTATTTATACATACACCGCCCTAGTATTCGCTTGCCCAAGCAGTTGCACTGTTTCTTTTAGTTTGAACATAACACATTGAGATTTTGCTCTGCCGTGTGTAAGTGTGACTAAGAAATACTCACTCAACTTCGATTTTCTTTTGTAATCGATTCAACTATACACTTCTTTTATGGTTCTAGTTTCTCGGCTTCTGTTTGCTCGCTTATTGCAGTGGGGTAGTACCCTCAGTCATTTATAAATATAACCCAATTTCTACAAGTTACACAAACTGTCAGTCACACTCACACGTATGTGTGTGTGTATAACAACTGTATCTTGAATACATGATATAAAACTTGCATGTGTGTGTGCTGACATCACGTATGTTTATATAAAGGTCGCACGTACGCGTGTGTGTAATGGGGAGGGCATAACAAAATAACAGCTTGGTGTCAGGCGACTTCAGATGAAAGATCTTGCAAAAACCGAAACTAAGATTGAATGACATTGTGTTAGCTATTGATTTTGTTATGGCACTCTACTTTTGCATTGAGTACGTAACTCTGTTGCTGTTACACTTCACACCTATGTAGGTTTAGCTGACCTCCTGCGAGATTGAACTTCATAGTATGAGGTTTCTTGGGTGTTTTAATGAAGGGAACCCTAGTTCTCCCAGAAAAAGACCCTGCTCAAGAACACATGACCTTACGATAGTAAATTCAACGCCCTAATCAGTATATATATATATATGTGTGTGTATATATATATATATATAATTACATAATAAACAACACAATCTAATTATCCCATTACCAAATGTTTCAAGAAACTAGACGAACCTTACAGAAACGCCCAGCTCGTTCATCGTACCTTTTCTACGGAAATACTTACCACTATACACACACATATATATATATATATATATATATATATAAACTGAAACATCGAAAAGAATTGCTAACATTTTTCGTTGCCGATCTACGTACGATTAGATTTTGTTTAAATGGAACGAAATGTCGGGTACTTTTCTCTAGCTTGTTTACACTGACGTGTGTACATTTTCATGTGTATTATTAGATGCGTTAGTGATGCGAATATTTTGTTTCAGCTAACACATTCATATGAGTGTGTGTATATAACATCACAAATTACCATGGGTTTTGCACCGAGACGAAGTTAACCTCCGACTAGGTGTTTGTGCGTGCGTGTGTATATTTATGTATGTATGTGTGTGTGTATATGTGTCTGTGTACGTATGCATATATATATATATATATATATATATATATATATATATGCATGTATATGTTTGTATAATGTTCATTTAACTCACGTGTCTCTGTGCGTGTATTTACCCCCACCATCACAGTGTCCTACCCACAGAGACGTATATACCTTGTTTTGTTTGTTCCCGCCCTATAGCAACCGTCGTTCCTGTTCTCTAACACAAAAATCCTTCCGATTCCTCGTTAGTGAGGGAGGGATGATTTTTTTCCCCTCTTATTAATCCTCTTATTCGCTTTTCTAATCTTAGACGTCATATTTATTTTATCACACGCTCTCGCACAGTAATACAATTAATATTACTACTATTTCTCATTACGACTAATGCTGCTACCAACAACGCTACTGCTACCATCACTAGCCTTGTGCAGCTACTTACTACTACCATTACTTCTGTTACCGATACTAACACCACTACTATAGCTAAACTTGGATTAGTCGGTGGATCTCTTTCCGTTTCGTTTAGTTTACTTACAACCTTACTGTGTGTGTGTATAATAGCAGAATTGGTCTGGCTCCGGCGTTTCTTGGGCATTTTAACCCTGGCGGTGCCCATCCCTCTCAGACCTGAGAACAGCTGATTTCTTCCAGAGAAGGATAGGACGTGAGAAAGAGACATAGAGGAAGAATCGAACCCAGTATTAGACTGGTACTTTTTAAAAAATCGATCTCGAAAAGGTGGAAGGCAAAGTTGACGTCAGTGGGATTTGAACTCGGAGAGTAGAGAGCCAGATCAAATACCACAAAGCACTCTATCTGACGTTCTAATGACTGCTAATTCGCCGCTTAATTGCAAAATTGGCAACAGGTAACAAAAATAAAATAAAATAAATAAATAACGGCCGTCAAAATTGGCGTACAGTTTTAACTCCCACCGTTTATAACTATTGGGCCATTCGGGGTTCACACTGTCAGACAAGGCAGTCAAACGCTGTCCTTGGAATGTTTGACAAGACGGAAAAAAAAAAAA
This sequence comes from Eledone cirrhosa, assembly GCA_964016885.1. Lineage (NCBI taxonomy): Eukaryota > Metazoa > Mollusca > Cephalopoda > Octopoda > Eledonidae > Eledone > Eledone cirrhosa. The sequence continues at coordinate 142,524,326 of OZ024741.1, read as the reverse complement.
AAACTTCCATGGCAAGGACAAATACTTATAAAATTAAATGTTCGACATTTATGTGTGTTGGCTGACTTCAAGTTTTGCCTCGATGTGTATTGGTATTGAAACGGTATTGTGTCCTTACATATTTATAACTTAGCTCTAGCAAAGAAACACGCAGAAACTCTAGAGTAACAAAACTCAAGCTTGGCCTTAAAGAATATATTAATCTCTACTATGGTATTGAGTACTCCTTGCAACCGTCAATACAAGCAAGTGTGCATATACACACACACTGCATATACACATGCACTTATATATACATACATAAGGTGATTATGAATTGAAAGCAGCGAAGAAAATGCTGAGCGCCGTAGACTAGTGCAATAATATATATATTCAGTTCTCTTTCTAGCAGTTTGGGTGGCCATGGGTGCTTCCATTCGATCATCTAATCGATAATTGGGAAGGTGACATAGCTGACTGTAATTGTACATGAACACTGCCACTGGAGTGTAGAGGGATGACTGGTATGCATGGGCGACTGCTGATCTTCCACAAATAAATTTGCTCGGACTTGTCCTCACCCCCTCACCCCATATATATATATATATATATATATATATATATATATATATATATATATATATATATATTAAAGGGTTAAACAAGATTCATTAAGTACATCAAAGAATAAGTTTTACAGTAGATTGGAAGCACTCTACAGTAAAAATATTTTCCAGAGTTATTAATATTAAAATATAAATATTAATAAAATGTTATTAATATTTTTATTAAAATGTTATTAATATATATATATATATATGGTGCAAGGGACGAGTTAGGTAGAAGTGGTTACCACTTATATATATATATATAAATTTGTGTCTCTCTCTCTACCAATCTAGCGTTTTGAGACGGTAGGGTTTAATAGTAAGAATTTAATTTTAAAAAATTAGCTGCTACTTTTAGCAGGTTGGGTGACCATGAAGACGGTTCTGTTAATGAGAACGATGAATTCCTTTTGCTTGTTTATTCGGCGATGCTTCGTAAGCGGTGGGCGAAATGTAAACAAACGAATCGATGTATTCCGTCATTCTCCGTAATTCATCCGACAAGTATATTTTATTACAATAATTTTCCGAATTCTTTATTAAGAAAAGGAAAGGAAATATCACGATATGCACGGACATCAAATAATCTCTCTTTCCCTAGTATCTGCAGGAATTTGATTTATTATATAGTACAATAAATTGTTTGATAACGTTTAAATAGAATTATTGTAGTATAATACTTTTCTGTTGAATACAGAGAAGGCCGGAATATGTTGATTTGTTTACTTACATTTCGTCTGCAGCTTACGAAGGATCGCTGTTTATTACTTTACCTAACTCATCATCACCAGTCCCTTGACTTCTGTTGTCGCCGGTGGGGGTGGGGTGGAAGAGGTCCTACTGCAGAAGCACACATTCAAATACGAAAATTTTAAATTATAGTAGTGGTGGTGGTGGTGGTGAGGACTGGATTAAGCATTAAGCAAAATAAACCTAGGCTTAGGGCATCAAAAGAAGAGGTTTTTCTTTTCATTCAAATTAAATGTGTCATTTTTTTTTCATACTTTATATTTTTAAAATGTGTGTGTGTGTGGGGGGGGGGGGGTATTAAAAAGACTTTATCCTGTCCTAATGGTGATGATATTTGGCACACGTCCATAAATTTTGTAGTGTTGCGGTAGTTGTATACGGTCATTTAAATCGACTACAACATATTTTGTTCACTCTAATAGGATTTCAATATGGAAATGTCTTAATTTGTTTCACGAGGCAGGGGTGAATGTAAACACGAAAGCAATAACAATTTCCTGTTTTTATTTAGTGTAAACAAACGTATATGTTACATTTACACAGACACACACGGTGGTATAAATGATGATTTGTAATATAGGCACAAGGCTACACATTTTGGTGGAGAGGGTATAATCAATTAATTTTATATTGATCGCAATACTTAACTGATCTTTTATCGACCCGCCCCTCTCCTTCCCTGAAAGGGAGGTAACAACATCTCACAAGTTATTTTATTCACCGCCTTTAAGAACACTGTACATTATATGTATGTTATCTTGCAAGCTGTTCGATGGGTCTTGTCTGTCAATTTCTTCTCTGTCTCATATATATAGATGTTGATGGAGGTGGTGGAAGGGCGCTCTTTCCTTTAAGTTTCGGGTTAGGGGAAACACAGATAATAAAAATAATAATACACAAGTAATAAGATTCAAATAAAAGAATTATTGTTCACGTATAGCAAGGAAAATGTTACCGATGTTCTCAACCAGTGCCACTATGTTATATATTTAATTTGTAGGAAATCATGATAGATTTTATATTGTTGAATAGGAAATCCACAGAATAATTGAACAATCACAGAACATTGTTTTTCCTGAATACAGCAAAAGAAATTGTAGGGAAAGTGAAAACGGTACGCTATAGTCCAGGATCGCCATAATATTGACTACAGAGCATATCCGTAAGGGCGGCGTAGTGACATCCAAACCTGTTAGAGCCCATCACTTCTCCAGGTCTGAACAGCTGATTTCTACCGAAAGGATGAAAGGCGAAGTTGAGAGCCGAAACGAACACCATAAAGCTTTCTGTCCAACGTTCTAACGACTCTGCCAATTCGCCTTCATACACATATAATGTAGTTAATTGAAATACGAGCAATTAGGTAAAATCTTTTTTTTTTTAAATAAACAGGCTAGATAGATAACTCCAAGATCAGTTGAACAAGAACCTAGTTATGAATATCAACAATTTTAGGAGAGCCGTCTGTATATTAAATACAACAGTTTTTGTTGTTTTTTAAATCTATTTATTGCTAGCATAATCTCAATTGATGGAATATTTCTACTCAGTGATTTGTATGCAGATCGCTCCCCGGGAGTATTTTTCCCTCGATAACATCGTGTGGATATGATTTATTTTCATTAGGACTCATTTTATGACTGTGGGCGCAGCATGGCCGAATGATTAAAGAGTTCACTTCCCACTTGTGAATGAAATTGGGTAGACTGAAACTGTTTGGAAGTCCGCCGGGTGTACTGTGCCACGCTGAATCTCCCGAAGAATTAGGTTCAGGATACACGTGTCTGGGATTTTCATACGTAATTTCATTAGCTGGCTGTTTCGTTCATCGCACAACCGGAACATTCATCGTCGAGACCAACGGCAGTTCATGCTATTCTGTGGCTGTCTGTTGAAATTTTAAACTAAATCTAAATTCCATAATGATGTTTCCCCCACTCCACGAGTACAAACCCTGCAAACTTAGCCGATACAAGGGTCGTGTGTAAGTAACTATTGTATGAGGATTTAATTCAATCATTCTCTCTCCTTTCTGTATAAACTAATATGTTACTCTATATGTATTTTATCACATATATCATATGACGATACACAACGCTCTGGATCAGATAGATGTACTGTATATGTTTATGTCAGTCAGTCTTAAATTATTGTTTCATCGCAACAGTATATCACTCTCACCCCTAATGTATTTTAGTCTTGTTTATTTTTTATTTTAATATTCCAACACGAAAAGAGATTTTTTTTTTAACAACAAAAATATCGTGTCTTTATATTTCGTGTCTTCACCGCTCACCGTAATTATATATATTTGTCAGGAGACGAATTCATAGCAAACGTTATTCAAAGATCTAGTCTTCAACAAAACAATTCTTTTATTCTTTTACTGATGATGGTTTCTTTTATTGGCCACGGGGACCTAAAATCCGAAATAAATGTGAAAATACGGGGTTGGGGTGGAGTAAAATAGCTGTAAGGATACATTATTAAATATGATTTTTACTTTAGGCACAGTGTCAGCAATATTGGAGCGGGGAAAGTCGATTAAATTAACCTCGGCAGGATTTGAACTCAGAACGTAAAGAGCTGTAATTAAATACTGTCTGGCATTTTGTCCGACGCTTTAAGCATTCTGTCAAACCACCACCCTAATAATCATAATAAATATAAAGTTACTAAATAGGCAAAATGCCGCACTAAATAATTTAATGGACCAAAATATATCGCACCGCTCTCTCGCCGTCTCCCTTTCAATTAATCGTATCTTTGTTTAGGATGTGTTATATATTTCGATTTTCCGGCAACTTCTGTTTGCTTCTTGTCGCAATTTCGGGAATATATTTCAACTTTCTCTAAGCGGTTTAACGAAATTGTTTACTGTCGAGGTTGAGTCGACGATGTTCACGAAGTAGTGGTGGTCATCTGTCAAACTGTCAATTGGCAGTCTCTCTAGAGCGCTAAACAAAATGCTTTGCACTAATATATATACACCAGTTAAATACTAAGGTTCATATAATCGACCCTCCCCCGCTCTCACGCATACTGTAGCGTAGTGACAATGTTAGAAATGATTGTTATAAAATCCAAAACTAATACTGTTTGGTCAGTTCTATAATGTAAAGCGTTCCAGTCATAACCATCCCGTTTTTATTCTGATTTACTATTTTTAGGACTATATCATCCAAGACATTTATCACTTTATAAGACGAGTAAGTTGTGATTGGAGGGGAATTTACCTGCTATTTCTCGTGACTTCGTTTACATACTCCTTAATAGCTTAGTGTGTGTGAGAGATATACTAGCACCAGGAAGCAACGAGGAGTTGTCTCTCTTTGCTTCCCGTTATCGCAGTTCTCTGTTCGGAGGAAGACCTTGACATTCAGCTTATCACCCACATCCCTTCCCTCCTCTATTTCTAAAATAAATACCCCCACCCCCAAAAATACCGGGCCATGGTTAAGGGCTCCTGCGGGAGCGATCTCTACTGTTGTTATCATCGTCATCTTGGCTGCATCGTTCCTTCATGAAATATTTCGCGATCGTTGGACAGGTACGCAGTAATGGATGGAGACTTCCAGCATTCAATTCTAGGTTTGTGTACGTACGTCGTGAGTGAGGGAGAGTGAGTGTTTATTTCCTTATCTGGTTGTCTGCGCTTCACTTCACAATGAATGCTTGTCTTAATTGTATACATATCTATACATATCCAATTAGTGGCGTCTCCTATATACAAAATTATTTTATCTTTCATCCCCATCTCCTTCCTTTGAAGTATGTACGGGCGGCGCTATTCACACTTTTTTCCGTCTCCAGTGTTTATATAGCCAACTTAGATTATTTTTCATAGTCAAACAACGTTGATGCTTCTAACTTTCAATTCAACATATATATTATATGTTTGTGTCTATTGAGGTTGGTATGGTCGTTACTGCCCTACAAACAATCTCGTAGCAACGTGTAGCTATATATATATATATATATATATATACGCGCGCGCGTGAAAGGGGAAACCCGAAGTTTCTGTTAAATGCTGTTTGTTTTCTTTTGTACTTTTACCCTCGTGTTTGTGCGCTACGACACAAACGTTATATTGTGCATGGCGGTACCCCGGCATAGCTACAATTGAGACCAGTAAAGAAAAAATATATATATATATATATATATATATATGTACATATTCTCTTATTATTGTAACTAACGTACCAATTCCAAAATAATACCACGTCTTGTGTGTATAGTGAAAAAGGATGTTGTGGTGTTCATTGTGGGTTTTACTTGTGGCAGTTCAAAATGTATACGGAGTTGATTATTTACTAGTTATTTATGTCACTTACTCCCCACCACCCTATTGAGAAAAAAACACACACCGAAAAGTCGTTATTTCATAATGTGTATTTCGCCGAACGTGTCTCCATATATAATACATTCATATATTGTCGTTATTTACCGTTCGTTTTCCCTTATAGATATATATATATATATATATATATATATATAGTCGGCGGGTCTTCCTATATTGCATTCTCTCGTTTATGACGGTTCCTCTGGCGGCTGGCAAGGCCGATTTTTCACAAGGAAAAATATTGTCCATATAATTCAAAACCGATGGTTGGTGAAAGCCTTGGCTGGAGTTGGCTGGAGTTAGTAGGAATATATATATATATATATATATATATATATATATTCCTACTAACATATTGAGTACCTTTTTTTAACTGTGGTCACCTCCCGATACCCATCGGAATCCACCATATATATATACACACAGACACACAGTTTTTACCCGCCCTAGATAGATAGAACTGTAGGGGATAATAGGCTGCGACGAAAGATTTGCTTTGCCAACTCCAGCCAAGGCTTTCACCAACCATCAATATATATATGACATATTAAGTGTGTGCTTACTATATTATTTTGATTGCGGCCGTGCTGTAGCACCACCTAGGAGCATGTCGACTTCAGTATTTATTTCAGTCTGTGCTTATTTTAACGAACCAACAAGTTCCGGGGCGTAAGGGGACACATAAGTTACACCGGTTTATGACTGCCAAATTCGATTCACAAAATGTTGAGGCTTTGATAGACACTTGCCCAGAGTATTATGTATTGGGACCGAACGCTTTGGTTAGTGCTGCAGTCGTGTCTACGTTTATTAAATTGACTCTTACACGACTAGTGCTGTTTATTTCTAATAATGTGTGTGTGTGTATATATATATATATATATATATATATATATATATATATATATATATATATAACGTGTGTGTGTGTGTGTGTGTATTTCGTATAGGAATGTTTCATTTGTTTGAAATCATCATGAAAATCCTAATGAGTGAAACACTTCTTGTCCTATATATGTCATTTTGTATATGAAATAAATATATATCGTAATGACCTCGTCTTAAACTTACGCCGGATTTAAGAGAGGTCCAACCTGTACAAATCGTCTTCAAATATAAATATCCTTAGAATTTTTTTTATTATATTTTATCCTACTCTCCTGCCAATTCATCCCCAAAGTATGTCAGTTTAATTGATTTTTTTTTTTTGTCTATTTGTCGGTTCTATATTATTCTATTCCATATTAATCAGTTTCACTTATTTCATTCATCTGTATGACTGAAACAGTTCTAGTCTTGTAGAAGTTATTTCTATATAAAGTAAATATGCTTCTTTTCTACTAACGTATTGAGTGCCTTATTTAACCTCGGTTTCACCAATCCATCTCGAAAAGCCAGTCTTAATATGTATATAAAGAATGTTTTTTCGAATAGGAACGGAAGGGAACCATAAATCACTCGAATCATGGAAAATTGTATGAAAACAGAAATTGACCTCTAAAAGGAGGCTTCTGCCATCTCCTTCCATATACATATTGATGTCGTATCAATGCTAAAAGAAAGCTTAAACCAAGAAATGATAGTTAAACATTGTTTAGTAAAAACAATTATTATCTAAAACCTAAAATAATACTGCAAGATACATTTGTCCGATTTAAGCGCTCCATATCGTTGAGATATATAAGCAATTTTGCTATAATTAATCATTTTAACTTGTATTTTAATTAATGAATTAGTTTATATACGTTATACTGTTTTAGGCTAGATTTTTTTTAATTGGTAGGATAACCTAAGACTTTGTGCCAAAAGTAGAAACAACTATTTAGTAATGTAAGTATTTAAGATGTGGTGGGGGGCTATAATGTTGTGGCATTACGATAAATTTCCGTAAATTGATCTTGGGTCTTGGTAACTTATATATTTAGAGGTGAATGGTAAACTTATTCAATAATTGTAGCTAAGACTTTAGTTTAAGAAGATATAATGATAGCTAAAACAAGGGACTGGGAAAGGGGCGTAATTAAAACTGAAATCAACCAAAAATTGTGTGTGTGTGTGTACATATACACACACACATACACGCACCTTTTGATATTTTTAGTTTGTACATATGCATGGAGCGTTCACTATGTATATATGTATATATATGTGCATCGAAAAGTTTTGATATTGCTTTAGGTTATTAAGGTTGAAAATGCCATTACAATTGCAAACGTTAATACAAAATCGGGCGAGGGTGAAACATTCGCGTTTCAGTAATTTCCCATTATTGCTGATTTCCTTTTTAATTAATCCGCGTTTCTCGATTTTTACCAGAACAAATAAAATGAAATAGAATGAAATTTAATTAGAGTATTAAGATTGGTATTTTCTAGTATGGCATACATTGTCACTGTTTTTGGGTAGACGTTTTATAAACGTGTATGTATGTATGTATGTATGTATATATATATATATAGTGTGTGTGTGGGTGTGTCGAAAAGGAAGACTGGGTGAGAAAAATAGAAAATTTTCATTTTAACGAGTGTTTTTTTTTTTTTGTTTTTTGTTTTTTTAAATCAATATGAAACCACGTATTACTGAGGCACCAAATAGGGATAATTTCAATATGGATACGGGGGGGGGGGGGTTAAATGTAAAATAAAAATATTTTTGTTGAATTTTGTAAATTTAATTCTATTTTAAAAAGAACAGGCGATAACAATATAAGCAATATAAGGGCAAATAAAAACTATATATTAAATTATTTGGTATTTTTTTTTTTAATTGAATGTACTTCATAATTTTCGAATGAAGATAGATATTATAACACTTCAAAAACTATAACTTCACTACCGTCTGCAATATTTGTGTGAAATTTAAATACTATTGTAGCAAAAGTATGAGTGAATCAAAATAAAATACGAGTCTGGCGAAATAGTTAGTGTAGTATTTGTTCTGGCTCTTAGCGTTCTGAGTTCAAATTGTATATGGCGTTGGTGAAGGGGGAAATTTAATCCATCACTCGGTTTAATACTACAATTACTACATGGCTTTTAACAGAATCCGCTCCGTTGCTAGCATTCCGGGTGAAAGGGGCTGCCTCTCTTTCTTGGATTTATATTATATATATACTTACATACACATATAATCCAAGTGTGTATAATTTTTTTGAAGTTTGGGTGGGGGGTGGGGGTGACACACACAGCCTGTGTGTTTGTGTGTGTATAATATATGGAATGTAACGTTCAGTTACTGTAGGTTCACCAGAGTGAGCACTCGATGCATAGTTTCCAGTCGGTATAAAGGTGTAGAACTAAGCAGAGTGTAATTGTTTATACTTTTGGCACAAGGCCAGAAATAATCCAGTGTATTACTGGTACTTTATTTTATCGACCCCGTAAGGATGAAAGGCAAAGTTAACCTCAGCGGTTAATTATAATAATTAATTAATAATAATAAACGTAATGAAGACATAACAAATCGTCCTTTTTCTTATGTGCGTTTGTGTACGATCTCACTAGGCAAATATCTTGATTTAGCAGAAAATACCTAAAATGGATTTGTTAATTCAAATGTTTGTAATATCTTTACTAGTGGACAGATTGTTGTAAGAATTTCTAATATTAGGATAAGGACTTTAATTGATTAGATGCAGTCATAGTGATGCCTTGTACATTTTCAAGGATGTATTTGTTAATGTGGTACAGGATGTTAAGTTATAATATAGTTGGATACATCGTTAGATAATTTGTGAATATATTTGGTGCAGACTCAGTTTCCATGGTTAAAGGAAACCTCTAGAAAATTAATAATTTTGGAGCTTTTATCGACTCCCAGTACTTGATTGGTAGTTTATTTTGTTGACCTGGGCGGGATTTCAAATCAGAACGTAAAAAGCCCGAGCGGGCGGGATTTCAAATCAGAACGTAAAAAGCCCGAGCAAATACTGCTGCGCATTTGTGCCCGTCGCTCTAACGACTCTGCCAATTTACCCGCCAGGAAATTAATCAATAACATTGGTAGTTTGATTACGGCTGGAATACATTTATTTGTTGTTATAACGAATTATTGAAACACGAGTAAAATTTCGGTGTGTGAGTGTGTTCTTGTAACAATTTATAAACATACAAACAGGAAGCAACAAGCCGCCGAGGGTTTTCCCTTCGTTTGCGAGTGTCGGTGGGAGCTCTCACAGCTATATAAAGTTAAATATACTACACTGTAATGTAGGTTGGCCCCCACTTGACACAAGATAATAGACCCTGCACGTCTTTATTATATTTGGTGGATTTTGTACTTGAAGTCACAACACATACACGCATCTTTTTCACTGCGGTCCATACATTTCGTAGTGTGAGGCAATTATATTTATATCGCACAATGATACGTCACACACGCATTTCTTATTCACTGCGGTCCATATATTTCGGAGTGTGAGGCAATTATATTTATACTGCACAATACGTCACTCTCACCCATACATACGCACACAATGACCCCACACACACACAATTATACACAATATATATCTTATTCACTATGGTCTATATATATATCATCGCCGTTTAACGTCCACAGCGATATATATATATATATACATAATGTGTGCGTGTGTATAACAAGATGATTGTATTTACATCACACATGACAGTATAGCTAAATTGTTACTAGAATAATATTGTACACATTAATTAATATTTAATTTTATGAATCAATATTAGTTAATGATACAAGACCTAAATTTTAGGCGCTTCTTTCTTATCATTCGACATTTCAAATTGAAACAAATATTACCCCTTAATTTTGAAATGCGGAGTAATAACGAAACCTCTCAGAAAAGTAGATTTTTTTTAAGAACCACTAACAGGATTGGGAAATTTGAAATGTCAAAATGTAGTCGCCACAAACAGCTGAACAAAATGTGAGAAAGTACCCATGGGGAAACGAATTCCACATCTCTCGTACCATCTCCAGGGG